>ML686195.1:2303710-2439032 GCA_007922175.1 Pelusios castaneus | reverse complement strand
ATCTATCTATCTATCTATCTATCTATCTATCTATCTATCTATCTATCTTAAAAAAAAACTTGGAAAGGTGCAAAAAATTATTATGGGATGTGGGAACAGTTTCCTTTTGAGGACAGATGAATAAGACTGGGACTTTTCAGTTTTGAAAAGAGATGACTAAGGATGGATATGATATATATCTATAAAATGATTGTGGAGAAAGTAAATAAAGATGTATTTCCTTTTTTCATAACACAAAAACTGGGGTCACCAAATGAAATTAATAAGCAAGAGGTTTAAAACAAACAAACAAACAAACAAAAGGAACAAAGGGGTAGCTGTGTTAGTCTATTGCAGAGAAACAAACAGAGTCCTGTGGTACTTTTAAAGACTAACAGATTTATTTATCGCATGAGCTTTCATGGGAGAAAATCCCACTTCACCAGACACTTTGAAGACAAAAGGAAGTATTTCTTCACATAACATACAGTCACATTGTGGAACTCCTTGTCAGAGGATGTTGTGAAAGCCAAGATTAGAACATGTTTCAAAAAAGAACTAGATAAGATCATGGAAGATTGGTCCATCGATGGCTATTAGCCAGGATGGGCAAGGTTGAAGAGCATGCTCTGAAGTGTCCCTAGCCTCTATTTGCCAGAAGCTGTGAATGGGTGATAGGATGGATCACTTGGTAACCTGTTATGTTCATTCCCTCTGAAATGTGCCTGGCATTGGCTACTGTTAGAAGACAGGATACTGGGCTAGACAGACCACTGTTCCGCCCCAATGTGGCCATTCTTATGTTACAGTTTTTTCCAACTCTGATGGATACTGATATATCAGACATGAAATCTGCTCATGGTCCAATATTATATATGATCAGTCTTTCATATCAGGCCAGTGTAATTTCTGGTTTTTCATGACTTTTTTTCTCTTATTATTTTTTTTATAAAGGCAATTGTTTAAAGCTGAAGAAGGTTTTAGATGTTAAAATTAGTCAGCAGAAAAAGATTTTTGGACAGAGTGCATGTGGAGGAGTCAAAGATGGCATTTCTTTCATATTTGTGTGATATAGGACATGTATATTATCTACCACCACCTATGTTGTATATCTACAGAGCTAACATATAATCAATATATTTAATTATCTTTTCAGCTCTGTTTTATGGCAGAATTCCCTTGGCAAGAGACTGTGAAAGAGAACAATATTAATGAGAAAGCTGTCATTTCTTCTAATGCCAAAAAATTAACAACTTCCCTTAAACAAAGCAGTGGCAACATATTCACATCATCAGATTTGCAGAGTTCCAAAGCTATGTGCAACAAAGAAGCTTTTACCATTCAATCTCAACAGCTTTAATTCACACTGTTCTTCTTTCAGCACTTAAAGCCAGACCCCCCTGATTGCTGGCTGACTCACAAATTGCTTTACAAGACTGAGGGAGGAAAAATAAGCATGCTTGTAGGATGAATCTGAATAAATCAGACTAGGATGACCTTCTTTAGTGCCAAGACTTGATTAATAATTTATTCATGATCTGTGGATCACTTTTCTTACCCAGAATTCAGGAATACTGTTTAATGACAAACCTTCAAAAATAAGGGATTAACATTTTTTTTTCTTTAAGTGGAGTAGGCTGTCCCATTGATAACACATTTTAATTTCTTCTTTGTGTTCCCAATCAGGGATATTCTATCTAAGTTGTCATCAATAATCCATAAACTATGTGCTTTAAATGGTACTGCGTCCTGCTGTCCCACTGCATATCAGTAGTAGTAGTTTAGGAGACAATTTAGGGGTGTATGTATAGATAACAATCTGGTTTTATGTTGCCTTCCATACCTAGTGTATCTCAAATGTGCAACAAGGTAATGTGTTGGAGAATGGCAGAGTAGAAAAAGCAGTCATTATGGCTAGGTCAGGCTATACTCACCAGAGGGAAGAAAAAAAGAAAGAAAAAGATGAGAAACTAACAATGCTGCTACACCCTGCTTTCCCCCATGCTTATTCATATTCAGTAGTTCAGGAGCTTAAACTTGGGGGTCTCACATGAATGTCCTAACCACCAGGCTGTGGAATCAGTCTCTCACACTTCCTCTCTCTCTGGCCCAATAAATATTTAAATATATATAAAAAAGGAAGAGCTTCAACAGGTGAGACCCCCACCCCAGAATACTCCATAATCCAGTGGTTACTGTGGGAGACCAGGATTAAAATCCATGGTCCACATGTGTATTAGAACCTGTCTTCCACATCTGGATGAGTGTTTTAATCACGGGGCTTTTGGGGATAAGGAAGCAGCTACTGCCTCCATATTTCATACAGGCACTGAGCTGGTAAGTAACCTCGAAGGATGCCTGCTGGATCAGGAATCACAAGCAAGATAGATTTGGGGGGGAAGAAATATATGCTGTGAAGATCCCACAAGGAGCTGGGCACCAAGTTCCTTGGCAGGGGTGGGATATAGGTGGTTGTGCACATGAAAGTTAGGTGTTTTGAGGACTTTACTAGAAATGTAGGCACCTGGGGACTTTAGAGACTTATGGGGTTAGATGTCAGCTGAGTAGAGATTTAGGCTCTCAATTTTAGACTTGGACACTTAAAGTGGCAGTTAGGCACCTAACTTTATAGCTTGTAGTTTCTCCCAGATAAATTGACCTAGATATTTTCTTTTGATCACTGTAACCAAGTACATGTTTGTTTTTTTCTCAGGGTTGTATTTGCAATGTCGCAAAACGGCCTATTATAGATAGTTTTCTGAACATAACTACACTTTAATATCACATCTTGTCTACTTCCCCGTCAACAGTAATGTGAGATACAAAATTAACTGTTAAAATGGTTCTTGTTACTGCACTTATCTGCTCCCCAAACGTCTTCCAAATTGCACCTGATTTGTCTACTGCCGAAAGCAAAGCTTTGACTGCTGTCAACCTTTCTAAAGCAATACCAGTGTGGAAAAATCAGCAGAGTTCAACATGCCTTATTGTGTATCTCTGATGCTATCTTCTAGAATCTTGGTGGCTGTTGATTTAGAAAGCTGATCAAAAACGTAGTTTGAATTTCAGATACCATATTGGGGCAGCAGTACAGGAAACTTAATTTATTTAAAATCTATCCTTCATCCTTATGCTGTACTTAGATTGTCCAGCAATACTAGTATTGTTTGTTTGAAGAACTTGTCGTGCCAGATTCACCAGTATTTTATGAATGTTTTGGGCCACTTCAGTGACACAAAGCAGCCGTCAATCCAACTTACCCAGCTAATTAAATTAGATTTACAGGTATTTTATATCATCAGTGGCTCATGGCAGTGAAAGTGAATCTAGCCCATAGTATATAAGAACATCTGTGAAATTGTCTAGTTCTTCATCCATTAATCTGTTGAGCAGCATTTCCTTTCTTGTACACAGGAAAGATGGAAGGTTCTTTTTCAAGGTGGATTGTGCCTTTGTCATTTAAAATGGTTTGACATGATTATTACTATACATTTTTGTCAGAATTAGGTGAAATCGTTTATATTTTTTAAGAAGCTATGGGTTGCGTAGTTCCTTTGCTCAGTTGCACTGCTTGTCACCCTGTAGTTATTTCTTTGGTTTAGCAGGCATGCATAAAGGGTTTAAAGTTCACTTCAACTGAAATAAAATGGGTCAATGTGTTGTAACGCCTCTCTTCTTTCTTGGGCATTGTTAGGAGCTTGAGCTATGGTTTCCGTCAAAGCCTTTCTCGAGCCTGGAATGTCATTTATATTATTTCAAGTGCAGACACAACTGCTGACATTTCTAATCTCTCTTTCCCTGAGTCAGGGGTAGTTAATAGATGCCCAGTGGTCCAAATCCAGACTGCCAGAGGCTTTTCACCAGACTGCAGAGTACACTGGGGCTGGGGGCTTCAGCTCCATGGGAGGTGTTGGGACTCAGGCTTCAGCCCTACAGGGAATTGTGCTAGGGTCTGAGTCAACAGCGCCTGCTGGATGCCTTGGCACACCTGGGAGGGGCTGAAGCACACTCCTTGGGCTGAAGCCCCAAACCCTGGTGCACCTAGCAGGGTTCCATTAGTGGGGGAGGTCACCTGACCCCCCCCCCCAAGTTATGAGTCAGCCACAGGGCCTGCCAGGGCTCCCACTGTCAGTCTGTGGGGGTTAGGCTCCATTTAGAGAAGATGAGGGGGCAGCTGCCACCCTGAGTTACCTGTCAGTCACAGGTGCAAGCCTTCCAGCATATGACTAGTCACTTCTCTACCTGCACTAGGCCTCCCTGCACAAACTACCCACAGGCCTCCACTGAGTTTTGTGGTCTGGTCAAAAGCCTGGTGGATTTGGCCCAAGGTCCACCAATTGACTAGCCTGCAGTAGGCCACTGGATATACTACACAGCCTTGTATGTGTGTGTTTGAACAGGGGCACTTGAGATGTGAAAAAATGTTTCTCTAGAGTCTGGTCCTTGACCAAGAAATCTAGACCTTGACAACAAATAACTGACTACTCTTAGCCTCACTTATTGAGCAGCAGTTCAGACTTTGTGGTGTGATGCTTCCAGAAAACTTTAAACTTTCTCTGAATTGCCACACTTTCCTTCCTTACTATAGTTTACTCTTAATGGCAGCAGAGGCTAATGTCTTTGGCTATGTCTACACTAGAAAAAGTTAGATTGACTTTTTTAAGTCAACTTAACAAAGTGGTTTCCCTTAACCAGGATTTAGTAATTCGACCTAATTTCCCTTAGGTCAACCTAAGAAAGTGGATTTATGCATCCACACTGGGCTTAGGTTGGCCTAAGGAAGGGTTAGGTCAACCTAAGGAGAGTTAGTTGGAATACCCTGTGGTTCTTAAATCGACCTAAGTGTTCATTAGGTCGACTTAGGGAAGCCCCTTAAGTCGACTTAATGAAAACCTAGTGTGGACATGGATTAAGTTAGGTCGACTTAGGTCGACTCAAGCCTCCTTAACTTGCCAGTGTAGACATACCCTTTTGTTTCATTCTTTCTGACTTTGACTTTCAAATTCTTAAAATAAAAATAAGCTATTACTAAAGCTTTTGCTAAGGCAGATGCTGTGAGGTGGTTATTATTAATGCTGTTGCTGTTAAATAGCTACTATTTTTATGCAGTGTTATTAATATGCATTTACATAAATCACTTTTATACCGCTTCTGTGAGAGAGAACTTGTATAAGTTCTTCATTGCTTTTGTAAAATAAGAGAAAATACTGTACACAGAAATCATAGCTTTGCATCTTATGCTCCAAGTTATGATTAGTAGCATTTATGTCTCTTATCTGTCTTCAAGGTTATATCTAGTGCATTCAGCCAATTACCTCTTCAATTGTTCCTACAGAGAATTGTTTCCACAATCTATGCACAGAAGAATGAACCTTTGGCTGTTAGACAGTATACATGAGAACCTAAATATAGTCTCTGATGGGGAACAACATGAACTTGCAACGTATTTGAAGCCAAGGCTATTCTAAACTAGTGCTGTGCTAAATAAGGTGGAAGAAATGCTGTCAAAGCTCTCTTTCCATGTGCTATTATTCTCAGCTAGCCTGCGCCTATGGTGGACCAGGTGAGCTAAATTTCTAGGAGCCCTTTTCAAGCTTTAAAAAGCTGACATCAAAACTGATACTAATTAGCAGACAGATCTACCATGTCATCGGAGTGATTCTTCCCCAAGGATGAATGGGCACTGAACTATATCTTCATCCTTTTATTACAGGGAAGAATGAAAGCTCTCTGAGAAGGCAGGAATAGGTACTTGATAAGCTTGTATAGTTCGTGCCTGCTGTAGCTTTTCTGGGGCAGATTTTCAAGAGTGCTGATCACCTGTTAGCTTCAGCTAAGAACTGTGGGACCTGCAGAACACATTGGGAGCTGCAGATTGTTATCTTTGAAAGTCTGGCCCACATGGCTAAAGGCCCACTTCAGTTTCTGAGCTGTCTAGACACTAAGAGTGCATCTACACTTGTAAATTAAGTTGACTTAAGCACTTAATTGACTCTGCGTCTACACTACAGTTTCCTTAAGTCGACTTAAGCTGCTGTTTAAGTCGACATAAGGAAATCTTAAGTCGACTTAATAAAACCTAGTTTTACTTCGACTTACTGGCTAAGTCGACTTTATTAAGTTGACTTAAGCCACTGTAGATGCAGAGTTGCCCTAAGTTGACTTAAAGGGCCTCAGGGCTCCCCCACTGATCTCCCTGCCAGGGTGCCTGGCACAGCCAGAGCCTGGCATGCCCACCCTGCTCCTATACACTGCCTCTTTCCATGTCCTGCTCAGCCCCCATGTACCCTGGTTCAATGGGGAAGATGCTGAGTTCCCTGGCACTTTTGAAGGGGTGCCTGGGGAAGGGGGGCACCCTCCCACCATGCACCACTCCCAGGTCCACCTAGCCCCTACAAGTTGACTTAAGCGTCCAGTGTGGACGCTCTAAGTTGATTTGTCAAGGTAGACTTTAAATCGACCAAAATTTACAGTGTAGCAAGCTAAGTTGACTTAACAAGGTCTACTTAAAGTCGACTTACTTGAACAAGTGTAAACATAGCCTAAAAGAAGGGGAATGAGAAGGAAAAGAAATACAGTGATTCTTACATTGTCTTGTTAGAAATCTAAATGATTCTTACATTTTGTGAGAGATTAGAATCACCCCTGGAAGGATTCCAGTTATTGCATTTCTGTGGAGCTTATTATATTCAAAAGTTGTAATGTTGCAAAGGGACAATCCTATCAATCAGTGTCAGCTATAGGAAAAACAAATTAAAATAATCCCTTTGTGTTCAAAATGATACTTGGAGATTTAGCTGCAAAATTTCCATTAAAGTCATTGAAGTCACACAGCTAAATTTCCATTCACTGTTTTGATAATGTAGGGGTAGAATTTTTGCTAAATTCTCAAGAAAGCTGTTACAGCTGAATAAAATCCCCTCTAACACACACACACAGCTACTACACCCCAGTTACCTTATTAAAACTTTGACAAGCTTGTTCATTTCTTCTTTGGATAGTGGCAATGGTTTGCTTGCGATCTTCTGGAAGAGCTATTCCCTTTCTCTGACTAACCTGTATGACTTAAGAATTTCAGAAAAATCTGTCATCTAAGCATATCATTTACTTCAGTGTGAGGAAACGCACCATCAGATAGCGCTGCCTCCAGCTCAACCTCAGTTATTGCTATGGGTTCTGTGCAAAATTCACCCCGGTGTAAAGTCCTTTACAACCAGGATGAATTTGGTTCACTGTGTTTACGATGCTTATATTTAGAAGGATGTAGGTTTTTATTAAAATTTTCACTGGATGATTTCAAAGTAGCTTTTTTTACTGAAGCATCAGATAACCGTTTCTTCAAAATATAATGACTGATGATGTCAGTTCTTGTTCATTAGCTTCAAAAGTAGTAATATTTATGTCTTATCAGAGAGAATTACAGTAAGAGCACATCAATGAACCACAAACACAATTTGTAATAGTGGTTATCATTAATTGTTAGCAGTGGAACAAATTTAATCAGTTTTTGGGTGGAGTAATACATTAACTACTGCCATTTTAGAGATTAAAATACAAGTTCTTCTAAGACTAAGAAAATATACAGTGGGCCCATACCAGTCTCAGAAAGGATTTGGCCCTTAGTCAAATCTGTCTACAAAAATCCAGAGTAAACTGACTTTGCATTGGAGTTAGTCATCGAAGGTGACATGGGGAACAGAATCCTTCCTCTCCCCCTTCTCCCTGCCTCCCCCTCCCCATTGCCACTGAAGCAGCCAGGCTTTGTTTGACTGGTGGTGCAAATGACTATAATCTTCTTCCCATGTGCCAAAGTCTCTCAATACTAGTGCCTTTGAGGTCCCCATAGAGCATAGGAAGTTGTGACCCTCTAGTACAGGATTTCTGCTGCATGTGAAGTACATCATCATGAAATCCATTGTCCTTTTGGGCCCTGTGTGCCTCTGGAAGGGTAGGGATAAGGGAAGGGCAGAGTCTGGCCCTGAAAGATTATCTTAAAATAAGAGGCATTTTATATCCCAGTTGACCCTAAAGCAGCATAAATGATGTTAATACATTATGAATGAAGTGTGCCACTTTTAGGGTGGAGGATAGCCAGGCTGAGTAATATATTGCATAACAGTGGAGACAGGCAGGTAAAATTTTAGCCTTATGTTCTGGGAGATGGAGCCACAAAGAGATTTAGGCACCTAGATCCATAATTTAAATCCTCAAAACACAGACTGCATAACCCTGTAGGTGTCTAAATTCCTTTGACATCTAAGTTTCTGCTTCTACAGTTCCCTCGACACTTACATTTCTGCTGGTGGGCGTAGGCAACATTGACTCAGTGCTGAGGCCCAGCAAAGAGCTCATGCTTTATGCCTGTTGGGATTCCAACTTGATGTTCCTCCACCCTTCACTTGCTGGGCCTGCACAAAACAAAAGAGGAGGAAGACGATATGGTGAAAAGACCCATTAGCCAAGAATGTGGGAGACCTAGGTTCAAACCCACCCTGCTCCCTTTTCTGGGTCTTGGCAAGAAAGGAGCCCTGCTTCCCGGGACCCGCGCAGGTCCTGGCAAGAGGGTAGTGCAGCTCCCTTCTTGCTGGGACCCATGGGTCCCTTCTGAGCAGGGACCACAGCTCCCTTCTCAGCGGGGAGCCAAGGCCCTGTCTACACTTGAAAAGTTAAGTTGACCTTGGTTAAGTCGACTTCACAGAGCCTCCAGTGTAGACATACCCAATTGTGAGAAGAATTTGGCATTACTACTTTAACTTCCAGCTGGACAGTCACCAAAGCTGAGCAGAGGGGCAGACCTTTCCCATATTTCATCTGAAAGACAGAATAACATGTTAATAGTGTCTTTTGGTTTCCATGGTCTTGTACCTGATTATTGTTTCAGCTATTTGATACAAAAAACCTGACAATTTCCATAATTAAAAGGTACGTCTTGAAGGAGATGAAGAAACCAACCTCTGCATATCCTTTCATCACTTGAAAGTGCTGCAGTTTATTGACTATTCTGTTTTGTCAGTGATTGATTAAACTTGGCTATTTTACATGCAATGCAGGCTTCAAGATGTCATTAGTACCACCACTACACAATCTAAACTTGGGAAAGACTAATTATCCCCTGCTGGAAGTCTCAAGTAGCCTTTGGCATTGTGCTGGAGTGATTTATCTTCCTGAAAGTAAATTGCGTTCTTGGGTGAAGACTAGAGTGACGCAGTCACTAGAATCTCAATCAACTATACAGTCATCACAAAACATCTCGGAAGTTTCTGTTAAAAACAAAAGAGCACAGAAGCTCTCCGAGACAAGAAAATATTGATCGGCTTGGGAAGCATTTGTAGGAAGGCAGAACAACTTTTAAAGTGGACAGTGCTGTCCTTCCATTGAGGGTTCAATGAAATAACAATAAAGTGGTACCATTCAATTAGTCTATGGAGCAAGAATTTTTATAATTCATAAAAGACCTTCAAATATGAACAGTCTCTTAACTATCGGTTTTACCATCATGACTTTTGGTTTCTTCTCCTGAGGTCCATCTGCTCCAGATGACTCAGAAATCTCATCTAGCACACACTGCAGTACTCCACCCTTCTAGCCTAGATGATTTTTATAAATGCAGTGCTACATCTCTGTACTTAAAACTAAATGGGCAGGTTGGAGGGAGGAGAGGTGTAGTTAATTGACTACAGTAGGATCCTGAATTCTCCAACACCCTTTCCCTTTCTTCTTCAGAGCCTGATAAAATTCTGGAGATGTGGAAGAACAGGCCCAATTCAGCAAAACTTTTAGGCACATGCATAAGTTCCACTGAAGTCAAGGGCTTAAGCACTTGCTTAAATTCTTTGCTGAATAAGGATGGACTCAAGAATTTACTTGTGTTTTATTGAATCATGGCGATACAGGGCTGCTTGCACCTCTGTCCCCTTTCTGGTCTGAGTGCATTCCCTCAGTTATTAGGTCTCATGCCCATATCTGTCTTTGGGTGAAATTCCTCAGTTTTCCCTTTCTTAGACGTCGTTCTGGATAGAACATCTCAGCTATGCCAACTCTTTGTTGCTGTACAGGTCCGACCTGACACCTGTGTTTCTTCTCTCTTTGGGAGCCTGTGTTGAATGGCCTTCATAAAATACATTTATAGTAAAGAGAACAAAACAGAGAAAATTATTTAATCTCATTTTACCTTTCACTTCACCACAAAACTGAGTTAGATGGGCTTTCCTCTTGAGTTACAGTAACAGAACAAGATCGAGTGTACATTCTTCTAAAAAGCACAGAAATTCTTGCAATTCGGCCTAGTCTCCTTTTTTCCTCCCCCAGTCTGTTTTCCTCATTTCAGGAAAATGCACCCTTTTCCAAAACCCTGCTTCTTTGTTTGATGACAAATTCAGTTATCATATCTCAGTAGCTTTTGTTACAGGGCCAAGGTGTGAAGTCCTCCTGTTGCCTCAGACTGGCTTTTCTCACTTGGCTAGCCAAGACCTCTGAGTTCGCCTCTCTGATGGTTGCTCGATTGTTTGCCCATTAGACCCAGTCAGCCTTCCTGCCTTAGAAACACAAGGCTTGTGACGGTGATGGAGTATGCAGAAGTTGTCTTCTCCTGCTGATGTGCCACCTTCCCATCTCGGGAGTTCTGTACATAAAACATAACTGAGTCCAGATCAGTATTCCTCAATGAGAACCCCACATTCAACTCAGACATGCACAGCTCAAGTGTTTTCTGGTGTTGTGTGGTATTTGTCTTTCTTGTCTTATGGATTTATAGCATTTACATTGGGCCATCCAACTGCTCTATAATGTTTCTGAAGTAATTTGAGCATAACTCCTTAAAACCTTCAAACAAATGATAACAAATAATGTGGCAACATATATTGTAGGAAAGATCAGCTAAAACTGACTAAAGCCAGCCTACTCCTTCTTAAAGCAGATGTTCCTAACAATGATCTACCAAACAGTTAGAGCTTGCCTCTCTGCTCTTGAAGGCAACAACATGATCTTGTGAACAGACCAGGTTTAAGCAGAAGTAAAAATGTGGCAATGTAAAGACTGTGTAGGCTGAAATATTTAAAATGGATGGAAAGTTACATATTTTAAATACTGATTTGAGTGTACAACATGAATATTTAAAAATATTGAAATTCTTTTGTGAATTTAAATGCAAACAATCCCACTCATACAGTGGTAATGTCTTCACATGATAACATTACAGCGCAACAAGGCAATCGCGCTTTAAAAATCACGTGACCTTTATTGCGGGAGAGCGCGTACACACGAAGCTCCTTGCAATGCAACACATCTCTTTGCAATGTCGCGGTGTATTGTGATGAATTCTGGGCACCTATCCCATAGTTCAGTTTTTCCTGAATCGGAGCTTGGAATCCTGTGATGAAGGAAAGGAACGTAAAGCGCCATAGATAAACTTTCAGTTTCCTGTGGTGCACTGTGTTCCCCATGCATCTTCCTCGTTGCTAATAGCAACTCGCACCTATTTTCAACAGTGCAGTGCCACACTACTTGCGAGCAATCACAGTTGCGACAGCATGGATCCAGCTCTAATCTCCACTGTTGCCTTCAGCATTCTAAATACATCTTGGCTGGTTCCTCAGTGAGCTCCAAATCAGACAAGGACACTGAGGAGCAGGGTCTGCTTGATACCCTGCAGAGTAACAGCAACGCATTGCTCAGCTCCTTCACAGATCATTTGCACACAGTGCACCGCCGTTTCTGGTCGCAAGAGACAAGCACCGAGTGGTGGGATCGCATTGTTATGCAGCTGTGGGATGACGAGCAGTGGGTACAGAACTTTTGAATGCAGAAAGCAACCTTTTTAGAACTGTGTTCAGAGTTGGCCCCTGCCCTGCTACATAAGGACACCAACATGAGGTCCACCCTATCTATGGAGAAGCGTGTTGCAATAGCTGTCTGGAAGATGGCAACTCCTGACTGCTACCTGTCAGTTGCAAACCAGTTTGGAGTCAGCAGGTCCACCTTCGGATTAGCCCTCTCACAAGTGTGCTGAGCCATCAATCGTGTTCTGCTATGGGGGATGGTGACATTGGGCAATGTTCGTGAGATTGTTGACGGCTCTGCTGCCATGGGATTCCCTAACTGCGGGGGAGCAATAGACGGCACACACATCCCGATTTTGGAACCAGACCATCTCACGACTGAGTATATCAACAGAAAGGGCTACTTCTCCATGGTGCTGCAAGCACTCATGGATCACAAGGGGCGTTTTACGGACATCAATGCTGGGTGGTCAGGAAAGGTGCATGATGCCCGCATTTTCAGGAACACTGCTCTGTACTGGAAGCTGCAAGGAAGGACCTTCTTCCCAGATCAAAAAATTACTGTGGAGGATGTGGAGATAGTCGTAGTGATCCTAGGAGACCCAGCATACCCACTGATGACATGGCTCACGAAGCCGTACACTGGGAACTTAGATCGCAGCAAGGAGCGGTTCAATTACAGATTGAGCCGGTGCAGAATGACTGTAGAATGTGCCTTCGGCTGTTACAAACAGCGCCAGCGCCCTTTTAATGAGAGGCTGGGCTTGAATGAGGACAACATCCCTGCTGTGATTGCGGCGTGCTGTGTCCTTCATAACCTTTGTGAAAATAGGGGAGAGAAGTTTTCCCCGGGATGGGCTATGGAGGCACAGCGCCTCGAGGCAGCATACGAACAGCCAGCCACTAGGAGTATTAGGGGGGCACAACGAGGAGCTGCTCGCATAAGGGAGGCACTCAGGGAGCATTTCAATGATGCCCTCCCATAGTTCACATCAAGGATGCATCAAGTGCACCTTATGAGATTTTTCACTGTGTGCAAATAAAGCCACTCTGCAAAATTTTTGTTACTGTTTGATTAAGAGATGAAATGGGTGTGGATACAGAATCAAAAAGCATGACAGTTGTGGGTTGGTGGGAGGTGTTACAGGTGGGTGTAGCTGTGGGTCTCTAAAAAGTAGCTCTGTAAGGGATTGGATGTTGTAGTATACCAGGGGGGCAGGTGGCCTTCAAAGAGATGCTTTGAAGGACTATGTGGTATGGGAGGCAGACATGGCTGAACTGTCTGGAGTGGAGCCCATACATTAATCGTTTGGGTCTGCAAAGCTATCATGCTCTTGAGCAGTTCTGTTTGCTCCTTCATGATGCTTATCAGTTCATCCCTGTGTTTCTGCCTCGTCTGCTGGGATTCCTCTCTCCATGCCTGATTCTCCCTTGCGGCTGCCTCTGTTGCTTTAATCAGCTCTTGAAACATATCCTCCCTGTTTCTTCTAGCACGCCGCCGAATGTTTCTCATGTGGTCAGCTGGGGTTGACACTGGCCTTGTGAAGAATTAAAAAAAAAAAAAAAAGAATAAAGCTATTGTTAACACATAGCATAGATAACCAATGTAACCTTCCAGTAGCACATTCCACTGGAAGCTACAGGGCGGTCTACATCCTCTGGTTTACTGAAGTGGACAAGGTACGTAGGTTTTCCATCTGTCCCATGAAGGCACCCGTTTTGAAGGGAGCTGGGTAAGGGTTGTCTGGGGGGCTAAACTCATACAGTGCAGTCCTAATAGTAACATAACTGTGGGATAACATTCTGCACAGGGCACACAGATAGAACCCGATATCTCTCTCCTCAGAGTGCCCCTGCCAGCTAGAAAACATATCCTACATGCCACCGGATGCAAGCCAGGACTGTACGCTGCTGGATTGTGTGCTGCCATGGTTCCATGTGCTTTGCAGCTGGCAAGGCCGAGTATCCTTATACGGGAGCGGAGACACATCTGCTCTCTCATCTAACCTGTGTAGGAAGCTCTGGAGGAATTGAGGAAACCTTTAGTGAGCTAAATGCAGATGATTTTTTGACAATTACTGCTTGTATTGATGCACTTCTAATGAATGCAGACTAAACAGCGTGCACAGTGGGGACCGATACAGCAAGCACCCCCGCCCCAGACAATGATCCTCATTTTAGCAGAAGCCGTAGCTCCATGAAAGAGAAACTTACCTGAACCCCTCTCTGCCGCCTCAGAGGACACACTGCAGTTGATATCTTGGGTGCACGTCTCAGCGGGGGTGCAGAAGAGCTCCTGGTTACACGCTGTTGTGCTCTCCTCCAGGTCATCCTCCACCTCCTCCTCCTCATCGATCACGTCCTCATCCTGCTCTACTCTGGCATTCATTGGATGAGGGGGCGCCGATGTGTCCACAGGACTCTTTGCAGTGGTTGTGGGTTCCCCACTGAGGATGACTGATCTCCTTGTAGTACCTGCATGTAACAGGCGCTGATCCCTAACAGCGGTTTGCCTCCTTCGTTTGGTGATAGCTTATTCTTAGCTCCTTCACCTTCGATCTGCACTGCACAGTATCTCTATCATAGCCTCTCTCTAGCATGGCCTGAGAAATTATGCCATATGTATCAAAATTTCACCTGCTGCCACGTAGCTGCGCCTGCACAGCAGACTCTCCCCAGATGCTGATCAGGTCCAGCACCTCAGCCGTGCTCCAAACGGGTGTGCGTCTGCCACGTTGGGCCGCCATTGCTAGTGAAGATGAGAGCTGCACTCCATGAGCAAGAGAACAGGAAGTGACAACAGAGGAGAAATTCAAAATCCCGGGACTCGAAACAGGGCGGGGACTGTTTCATCACGGCCACAGAGAGTGGGTGGGGGGAAGAGCAGAGAGGATGACTTTGGAATGATGGGACACTTCCGGAGGCCAATCATTGCGCGGTAAGTGTACACACAAGTTGAAAGGCACAACAGTTGTTCCACATTAACTGCTATCACCCTCGTCGAGGTGGTTTTTTTGTTGCGTTACAATAGGCCTGTTGCACGTGTGTACGCTGTTGTTGTTATCGTGCGGTAATGACCGTTAATGCATGATAAAGTGATCGTGTGTACATGGCCTCAGTGATGAACTGCGTGGAATTATAGTGTCAGGTCTGCCTCTCTTTGGCAATGTCTACACTTACCAAAGTTAGTTCGAATTAGTTAATTCAAACTAACTAATTCGAACTAATTTTAGTTAGTTTGAATTAACTTAATTTGAACTAGCATGGCCCCACTGGAATTTTACCATGCATGGCACTTTTTTAGTTTGAATTAGTCAGTTGCATTAAGCTCAATGTGCCGGTTAGTTCAAACTAAGCAGTTAGTTCGAACTAACATGGTGCATTGACTTAATTCGAACTAACTAGTTTGAATTAAGGGTTAGTTTGAAAGGTATAATCGTATTTATTAGTTCAAATTAAGGAAGCCCTTAATTCACACTAATGAAAGCCTAGTGTGGTCAAGGTTTAAATTAGTCCAAATTAAGGAAGATTCATTCAAACTAACTTGCCAGTGTAGACACAGTCTTTGAAATTAATGGCAGCACTCCCATCTCAATTTTGTGTTTCATATCTATGGCAAAGTGGGAGAAAATGACTGGCCACAGCTAAGCATCAGCCAGAATGTTGATTTTTTTTCCCTTCAATATAGGAGGCATAGATGCATATTGGGACATATTTTAACATTCTCATGTATTCATCTTCCTTTTCTGCTTCTCTGCATTCTTTCAGAAGCAAATTTTGTTACAGACTCATTGTAATGATTCCAAAGTTAAGGCTATAACTCACTTGCTGGTATGATCCTGACTTTGACTACCTCCCTCACCAAGCATCAAATTGCCTTTAAAGAGCCCTTTGCATCTGAAATAATCATGTACCGTATGGAGTCTAGGCAGAAGAAAATTTTCCTGGGAAAGTTTCAAATTGGACAGTCTATTTTGCAGACACTTATCTTGAAATAAAACTGACAGGACATTTCACTACTTGAAAAAGTTTGTGACATTTTCTATAAAATATCATCTCAAAGTCAATTTGACCTAGAAACATCAGTATTTGGAAATATTTGCTACAGTGGAGTTTTGTAAGTCTGGATGTTTAAAGGAGTCCCAGGAGACTTTATTAACTTTGCTAAAAGTCTTACTGAGAAAATAAATCTCAGCCCTGTCCTTATCTTTCAAAAAATAAACTGGTAGCTAAGGTGGGTTGCCATGATGGGATTTGTGAAGTAATTATAAATAACCCTCCACAGCTGCTGCCTTTCTCAGCTCCACTTTTGCCCATCCACAGCTCAGAATTCAGTTTTCTACTTCTGAAAGTAAGCGTTATTTTCTTCTTCTTCTTTTATGTGTGTGGGGGTGGTTGGAGAGCAGGTAAGACTGTGGAGACTCTTCATTCTTTGTGTACTAGCCACAGATACTTGCTGCTAGCTTTAGTGGAACAGACACTAATGCTATACTGAGAATATAAGAACAGCTATATTGCATCAGACCAATGGTCCATCTAGCCCAGTATCCTGTCTTCCAGCAGTGCCAGGTGCTTCAGAGGGTATGAAAAGAACAGGTAATCATCACATGATCCAACCTACCAGCCATTCTCAGTCTTGGGCAAACAGCACTTACTCTGGCTAGTAGCTGTTGATGTTCCTATTCTCCATAAACTTACCTAGTTCTTTTTTTGAACCCCATTGTAGCATTTCCCTTCACAACATCCCCGGCAAAGAGTTCCACAGGTTGACTGTGCATTATGTGAAGAAATATTTCCTTTTGTTCATTTAAAACCTACTGCCTCTTTCATTTGGTGACACCCTAGATTTTTTGTTATGAGCAGTAAATAATGTCTTTATTTACTTTTTCTACACTAGTCATAATTTTATAGACGTTTATCTGGGGTGGACAAAATTGGCTCACAGCTAGGCATCAGCCATTTTACTTTTGGTTACCAGAGGGCACTCCTCCATTACATTTCTGCAGTGGTGCTAGGTGACAGGCTATTAACTGGTTGCGATGGCAACCAGAAGCATGGATTTGTCAAGGCCTGCCTTTATCATATCTCCCCTTCATTGTCTCTTTTCCAAGATGAAAAGTCCCAGTCTTATTAATGTCTCCTCAAATGGAAGCTGTCCCATACTCCTAATAATTTCTGTTGCCCTTTTCTGCATATTTTCCAATTCCAATATATCTTTTTTTAAATGGGCGACCAAATCTGCCCCTGGTATTCAAGATGTGGGCATACTATGGATTTAAAAGAGGCACTATGGGTATGTCTACACTAGCAATTTAGGTTGACTTAAGGACACTTAAGTCAACCTAAATTACTCCATGTCCACACTGGGCTTTCCTTAAGTCGACTTAAGAAATTCCTTAAGTTGACTTAAGAAATTCCTTCCTTAAGAAGTTGGCTTAAGTCAATCTAAGTCGACATAAGGACAGTGTGGATGGAGAGTAGTCCTTAAGTCGACTTTAATAAGTTGACTTAATGACAGCGTGGATGCCTATGTCCAATGTTAAGTCAACTTTATTAAGTCGACTTAAAAAGAGCCACTTTGTTAAGGTGACTTAAGGTCGACTTTAAGTCGACTTAACAAAGTCGACTTAACTTTGTATAGTGTAGACATACCCTATGATATTTTCTATTTTATGATCTATCCCTTTCAAAATTATTCCCAGCATTGTTTGTTTTTTTGATTGCTGCTACATATTGAGTTGATATTGCCAGAGAACAATCCACAGTGACTCCAAGAGCTCTTTCTTGAGTAACAACAGCTAATTTAGACCCCATTACTTTATATGTATAGTTGAGATTGTTTCCAATGTGCATTACTTTGCATCAACATGGAGTTTCATCTGGCATTTTGTTGCTCAGTCACCTAGTGTATGGTATTGGGTCATCCCTCCTCATCTGTCTGTGAGAGAGGCCACACCCCCTCACTACAGTACTCCTCTGTATTCAGAAACTCAAAGGGGAATTAGTGTTCAGGGGAAGAGTCCTGGCTGCTATCACAGGGCACAGGTGAATAAGGAGTCTATAGCCCTGGCCCCTCAGGCAGGTGGGAAGAGGAGTGGCAAGCAAGCAGTCTATTGACCTCTGAGGTGTCACTTACTGGGGTGAGGCTGCCACCCCAGGGTGATATGGCAAGACAGGAAGGGGACATGGGCCCTCCTCACTGCTTTGTGTCTCAGCCCAAGGCCCTATCTGTGACTGAGTATTCTGTTACTGGGTCATGGGGGGGTCCAGCCACAACTCACATGGCTGTAGCCCACAACACAACCAGACAGTCGTCCAGCTCTCCTGAGCTCCTTCCTACCCCCCTACTTCCCTTGAGTACCTGGGCTTCAGGGTTGCCTTCACTCTCCTTGCAGTTTATGTACAGGGTAGCTCCCACAGGCCCTCAGCATCATGGGCCACAGGCAACTCCTCATGGCCAACAGCTCCTCTGGGGCCCAGGCAGCGGTGCATCAGGTGGGGCCCAAACGATGGTAGGTCCTCAGCATCCTTCTTTTTGTAACTTCTTGCAAAATACTTGCTGTCACACACCTCTACTTCCATGGGGTGGTCAAAGTTGTTCCAGCTCTGCTCACCAGCAATTGGGCTGTTCCTCCCTGTCTATCTCTGGGGGAGGCCATGCCCCCTTGATATATTCAAGTGTAACTCTTCGTAGTACACTTTGGACTTAACTACCTTGAATAGTTTAGTATCATCTACAGATTTTGCCACGTCACCATTTATCCCTTTTTCCAGATCTTTTATGAAAATGTTGAACAGTGCTGGTCCTGGTCCCACTCCCTGGGGGACACCACTAATTAGCATTCTATTCTGAAAACTGACTATTTATTCCTATCCTTTGTTTCTTTATCTTTTAACCAGTTTACTGCTCTAGGAGAGGACCTTCCTTCTTATCCTATGACAGCTTATTTTGCTTAAGATCCTTTGAGGGACCATGTAAAAGGCTTTCTGTAAATCCAAGTACATTAAACCCACTGGATCATCCTTGTCCACATATTTGTTGATCCCTCAAGAATTCTGGTAGACTGGTGAGGCATGATTTCCCTGTATAAAAATCATGTTGACTCTTCCCCAACAAATCATATTCATCTGTATATCTGATATCATCACTTGTCTCTCAGTGCCTGACCAAATACTAGTTAACCAGCCACCCCTTCAGAAAAATGTGGTCACATTATGTCCCAGGAAGTTTGTAGCAGAGCCTGGAACAGAACCAAAAATTTCTGAGTTCCAATCCAAAATCCCAACCAAAAGACCATGCTTTGTCTCTTCATTATTTTACCCCATATGTTCCCAAATATAGAACACTAACAGAACCCTGCACCCCCATGGGGCACAAACATTTTAAAGGCAATCAGAGTAACTGTGTAGATTTTAGAGCACGTGGAGTTCAACTTTTAACTGAAAGTCATCTATAATTTATATCTTCATCTATTCAGTCATGAAGTAGGATGGTTAGGACACTAGCTGGGCAGCACGGTTTAATTCCCTGCCTTGCCACAGACTTTATGACTGATCTTGAGTCAGTCACTACAAACTTAACAGCATAGGGATATTTACTGCCATAGAGACTCTGAACACTCTTCTTCAGAATAACTGGGTCTCTTTTTTGGTCTAGTTTGTCACTTTCTACATAAACTAAACAAAAAAAGGCCACTGTTATTCTGAAGAGAGTGTCTACCTAAAGAGTTATATCCATGTAACTGTAGTGCTATAATTCTAATGGTATAGTAATAACAGTAAATTTTCCCATGAAGACAGGCTCTTAGTCTCTCTGGCTATGTCTACGCTTGTATTTTTTAAGTCGACTTAAAGTCGACTTAGTTAAGTTGACTTAGTGTGTCTACACTTAAAATTAAAGTCGACTTAAAGGGGAACTTAAAAATCAACCTAGAGCGTCCACACTGGATGCTCTAGGTCGACTTTGTGAGGCTAGGGGGACCTTGGACAGGTCCACGGTGGCAGGGGGGGCACCCCTTGTGTGCAATGGGGCAAAGGGGGACAGGGACCCTGGCAGGGCATGTGGGCAGGGTGTGACGCTGTCTGGATTTAGGGAAGCATTTATGATATTATTTTCTATGGATATCTCATAAATGCTATAATCCATAGGAACTATGTCATGTTTGGTATCAATAGAAAGGTAGTAATTTGCTGGGAATGATTATATAGTTTGTCTAGGAATTCTATTTCGATTAGAGGTTAGGAATTTGGTGTTATATCTATACTTTAACTTGTGTGATTTTGTGGAAATGCCCCAGACAGGCGGCTGTCTAAAACCATTGTGTCCTTAATGTTAAGGAATCTGCCAGGTACAATGGGCCCAGGGAGTAACCTGATGAGCCAATAAGGACATATGGAATACAACCATTGTGTCCTTAATGGCTCATCAGGACTTTGTTGTTTTTCTCCTACGGTTTCCCTTTTCAAAGTATGGTGTAGCCTAATGTAGTGTAATCTTAATATTTATCAAAATTCATGCAGTCAAAAATTCCAATACAAAATTCTGAAAGTTTTAAATCCAATTGTAATATTTTTGCAGTCTCACACTGAAGAAATAATAATGTTGCTTTAAGCAAGCCAGTAAAGTACAGTCCTAGGAAAAATGTCTTTCATAGCTATAAATGTGCTGCCCATAACACTGCTGTATGCAATAACATGAAAAGAACATTGTGAATGTAATTTTTTTTGTTTTGCCTGTTTATATAACTATCTAGGACTATTATTTAAGTCTGATAGAGGAATGTACCCATTTTAAGATCTTCATTTCTCTGGCAGACAAGATTGACCAAACATTGCACTCTGAAAGCAAGTTGAGGAAATCCAGGTTAATCAGACTGCTCACAATAGGAAATTGCCCTGCTGACTTTTTACATGTTAACTGTCACAGCTTGAAAATAAACAAAAATCATCTAGGATCAGAGGAGAAGTATTTACCAAAAAGGACACCACAGGTGAAAAAAAGTCATTTGAATTCACCCACTTAACATGGAGAAATCGGACATAAGCTAACGTTGACTCAATACTCACTTATTGTCCAAGTCTGCAGGGCTCATAATAGAGCTGGCTTGTGTCCTGAGAGATTTCAGCATCCAAGCTGACAAGACCTCAGATCAGATGCAAACATCACAAATCTCTTTTTCTCTCTTGTGAGTTAGGACTTTCCAAGGTATTCTCAGGGCCAGCCCTAAAAGGAATAGTCACACCTTTGACCTGATCTCCTGATATTTAGACTTGATGTCAATATATTGGAAGTGTAGCCACCATCTTCAGACAGATCATCTCCTCATTAAAGGTATGTCTCTACATTAGCAATTTAGGTTGACTTAAGGACCCTTAAGTTGACCTAAATTACTTCATGTCTACACCTGACTTTCATTAAGTTGACTTAAGAAATTCCTTAAATTGACTTAATGAAAGCTTAAGTCGACCTGATAACAACCACCCATTAGGTCGACTTAAGCCTTAAGTCGACTCCTTAAGTCAATTTAAAGAAGGTGTGGACGGAGAATAACCCTTAAGTCGACTTTATTAAGTCGACTTAAGGGCAGTTAGGTTGATTTAACAAAGTGGACTAAGTCGACTTTAGGTTGGTTTTAAGTCTACTTAACAAAGTCGACTTACTTTTTCTAGTGCAGACATACCCTAAGATTCTGGCTTGGTGTTAAGCTAAGAGAAAGGTCTATGTTTCTGAATCAGCCAAAAAGGGCTCATGGGGCTGCTCTGTCAAATAATTTTTTTTTTTTTTAAAAAGCATGCTAAAGGACAACAGTGCTCTACCATTAGTCCTAGATCTCATGAATCATTATCATGTTACATGCATTGATTCATTCATCCCTAAATAGCCCCTTCCTCCTTGAAGATGAAGAAAGAGTTCTGGAACCACCTGGAGCTAAGTGTGAAGTGAGTAGGTGGGCCCTTGCATATGTGGAGAGCCCCTGAAGGCTCTGGGTACATGCACAGTGCCATCTGCACAAAGTTCATTGCAGAATGGGGGCCTGGCACATTTATTCCTCTGTTTCTAAGGGATACATCTTGAACTGGCCAATGGGTATCTATTCAAAGTTTATATGGGTATACAGGTTTCAGTTGCCTTGGTTCTGTTTCAAAGAATAAAAATGTGAGAGCTGGAAATATCATAACATACTAGACCAGTGGTTCTCAACCTTTTGCAGGTTGACACATTTGACAGCATGTGCAACTCTAACAGGAGACAACAGCCTGCCCTCCCCATGCTGAATCCAGCCCCGCACCTGGCTCTCTGGAATATACTTATTGTGTGGTGACATAGTAATGTATCACAACACAGTGGTTGAGAACCACTGCACTAGACAGTCTGAGTATTAAATG
Source organism: Pelusios castaneus (assembly GCA_007922175.1). Lineage (NCBI taxonomy): Eukaryota > Metazoa > Chordata > Testudines > Pelomedusidae > Pelusios > Pelusios castaneus. Next base: position 2,416,890 of record ML686195.1, on the reverse strand, counting down.
ATTTTGTTTTAAATGATCTTTAACTACAGTGTTTATCTTTTGCTTGAAATATTAACGTTATGGATGAGCCTTTAGTCAGAAGGTGGAAAGGCTCACAGCATATAAATACATGTTTTACCAAATAAAATCAATAAAGAAATGATTTTAGCTTGCACCTCACTGTATCTAGGTGCCTTACAGAATTAAAGATACTTGAGTTACCTTTAGATGGAAAAAACAGTCTAAACTGACTGTAGAGAGTGGCCAGCTAGGTGAGCTGGCCTAAAGATGACTGGGAGACCCTCATGGTCTAGTGTTAATGTTTCGAGGTGCCATTCATATGGAAGGGGAAACCTCTGATCATAAGCTGTGGAGGCTTCAGGACCAGGCTCAACGCCAGCTCCCTTAGACAATGTTATTTTATTTGGAAGTGACTCTACTAATGTATATCTATGTTTATACGTTAGGTTCACTCCCTCTGGGGCACCTGGGCACTGGCCACTGTCGGTAGACAGATACTGGGCTAGATGGACCTCTGGTCTGACCCAGTACGGCCTTTCTTATGTTCTTATGTTCTTATGTTCTTATGTTCTTACGTGCAGTCTCACAATGTGTTTTTGATCATGATAAAGAAAATAGGTTTCCTTTGCTATTTATTGGGAACACATTGTTACGGTTGGATTAAACCTCATTGAAACAGGGAGATGAAAATGCCTTCCTTCAAGATAGTTGCAAGAAGTCATTAAACTCTTTTATGGAACTTAGCAATTGAAACAATAATGGCCTTCACCCAAAACATAGGCAGAAGGCTCAGGACTTTAAACTACGTGAGTAGAAGGGCTTTGCTGGGTACTGTTTTAGTGGAGGGAATAGGGGAAAGAGAGAGCTTGAAAAACAGGAGAAATATCATACACGGGGCCAGGAAAGGCTGCAAAGAAGCACGGAATACAGTCACAGAGGCTATGTCTACACTTTAAAATTTAGGTCGACTTTAAGTAAGTCAACTTAGTTAAGTCGACTTAGTGAGTCTACACCTAAATTTAAAGTCGACTTTGGGGGGAACTTACAAAGTCGACCTAGTTCATCCACACTGGATGCCTAGGTCGACTTCTAGGAGTTAGGGGGACCTAGGACAAGTCCACGGGGGCAGGGGGCACCCCTTGCCCAGTGCCAGGGGGCTCAGCCTTTGCCCCATTGTACATAGGTACAATGGGGCAAAAGGGGACAGGGACCCTGGCAGGACATAGGGGCAGGGTGGGCAGGGCTCTGCCCTGCCCTGTGGGGGGCATGCCAGGCTCCTCCTGTGCCCCCCCCGGCAGTGAGGTCATTGGTGTAGTCCTGGGGTAGCCCTAAGTCGACTTAGGGCTACCCCACGTCTACACTGGCTTAAGTCGACTCTAGGGAGTTGACTTAAGCCCTAAGTCGACCTAAAACTAGGTTTAATAAAGCCAACTTAATTTTCCTTAAGTCGACTTAAGCAAGCTGCTTAAGTCGACTTAAGCAAGCTGTAGTGTAGATGCAGGGTAAATTAAGTCAACTTAAGCAAGCTTAAGTCAACTTAATTTACAAGTGTAGATGCAGCCAGAAGCACTGGTAATATGAGTCTGAGGGAAAAAAAGAGAGCTTTAGGGCAGAGTGCTGGCCAGAAAGAGGCTTGAAACTGTAGAGTGAAGAAAGTCACAGGTATTTTATTCCTGCTGTGTTCAGGGAAACAGGACTTTCTACATTCTTTATAAATAAACCAGACTGTATCAAGGAATAACTAAACTGCCCATTTCTTCTCCTAATGGAAACAATCCACAGAGTACTGAATTTTGTTTAACTGCTTGTGGTTACTGCTAAGTGTACCTTTAAATGGTTTAACTTGACAGACAGGAAGTCTGGTGGAGGGGTCTGCAGTAGCCATTGTTCTATCTTGCAGAGGCAGTTGGAATTGAATCTCATTCATTCAAGAACCTTGGGCCCAGAATGATTCCTGAAAACGGCATCATTCAGGTCAAAAAGGGGAAGCAATGCTGTAAAACATAACTCTGGAATGACAACACGATTCAAAGGGTCTCAGAAACTCAATAGACCATTACAGTTTTATGTATCAACATTTTCATCTGAATCCTCAGATCTTCAGCTGGTTTAACGTGCTCATATCTGCATACATTCTTCATTTCGAATGGGGGTAGGAAAGGAAGTAAGGGATAAGTACTAACAGAGTAACTGTGGCAACATGAGTATACTATGACAAAGGATCCTTTTCTTTCAGAACTAAGAATAGCATGCCATTTCAGCTGTGCTATTTTAAGAGCGATTGCCAAGCCTCTAATGATAAAATTAGAAAAGAATTTTTAATGCTAGATGAATACAGCATCCACAGGAGTTATGACAGAAGAGAAAAAATGTTACTAAGATGTTAATTACATGTCCAGCTTTTACTTGTACATTTGTCTATTCAGTTTTGAGGCACTTAAACATAATATTCCTTTAATCGCTTTCATCGTGATTTGCGAGTTAGAGACAAGGTCAAAATCATATATACACAAATATATGTTTAAAAGCCCCCACATTTCCCTACCTGTGTTATAAATATCTAAGATTATTAAATCTGAATGAATTTTAAAAATCTAAATGATATTGCCTTGTTTATCCAGTGTTGCTTATGAGCTGCAGTAGACTTACAAAGCCTCTGCATGCTCTGTGTTAACAGAGCCAGCCTTTGGGATTCACAAAGGAGAATCTCAGCTTGCTTTCTCTTCCGTAAACTGAATTTATGGATCTTTTCCACACCAAGCTGGCCTCAGAACTATAAACCGATAGTAACCAACTAAAGAGCTGCAGCTGGGCTTTACTTCTGCAGCAGGAAGGTTGGGGTTGGGTTGAACTAAAGATCATTTCTTCTCAAAACACTTGAACTCTAAAAAGGAGACAAAGATTAGGATAAAGCCAGTTTAGAGAATGCTTTGACTAACTCTCCCCAAAATCTTTAAGCCAACTTTGCAGGTAGGGGTGAGATCATGGCAGAGATGATCTGGTTACATTCTGGAGAGATGGGGAGAAATAGGAAAAGTGATTTCACCAGTCTGCCCAAAGATGAAAAGGCTGGCAGGCTGTGCTTGTTAAAATGTGTGGCTTGGGCTGAGTCAGATGTGATAGTTCTCTGCTCTTGCAACAGAAGCAGTACATAGAGAACTGTATTGCTGGATCCCTCTGGCCCATGCTTCTTGAAGGGCCCAGGGGATATACCACGCAGTCCCCCCACATGCATGTGCACACCTTTTCAAATCATCTGCTGCAGAAGAGCAGGCAGGGCCAAGCTGCTCCTTCCCTGAATGGGTGTCTTGCAACCTGCTGCAGTTTGCCTCTTGCTCTACCAAGTGCCTGCTTCCCAACTCTTGCCCTGAATTTGAAGAGCCAATACCAGAGGAAATCTAAGAGCACCATTCCATCCCCAAAGTCCAACTGAAGATGCAGTTTCCCTTCTCCCCTTGCCTCCCACAGCTACAAATCCTTTCTCAAACACCCACACCAGTGAAGAGAGATTTCCACCAGGCTTATCCTTCTCAAGAATCAAAATGGACCATTTTTCACCCAAAGACCCAGCCAACAAAATGACTCATGCTTTCCACCCACTTCGACACGCTCCTGTTTAAGGTCCATCCCCGGGATGTTATTCATCGGGGATTGCGTGGGGACCAGGGTTCTTTTGGCCGTAGAGGTTATACCTCTACCTTTATCTGGGGACTGTTTGGAGGCCTTTATTAAAGCAGAAGAAGTCAGGGTGTATGAGCAATAGAGTATGGGACCGAACCCGCCGATAACCCACACAAACATTAATAGGGCTGGGTGTTTTTTTCATGAAGGAGGGAATGAAAATGAAATGGCCACAAGAGAGATTAATAGTGACAGGAGGAATAGGAAAGAAATCACCAAAAGGGTAGTAGATAAAAGAGTTTTATTTTTCACAGACTTGCGTTTCCTGTCTAGCAACAGTGTGACAGGCACCAGAGATAGAGATACAGAGATGCGGTTTTTAGAGCAAAGATCTTTATGTGTGTGCCTTATGCTGTGATGCAGTTTCCTTATATTTTTTATATAGCAGCAAGTCTTAATGGCAAAGATTACATGTGGGACTTAATGCCCAAGTTAAATGCTAAAGCTACTCTTATTACACTGCTGTTGCCCCTACCTTTAAAGGGGACTGCAGTCTAACCAACCTGTCCTCCCAGGCTCGGGGTGCTAACTATTTGGTCCCTAACCTTATCCCTAGCCAACCTGTTCTCCCAGGCACGGGGTTCTAAACTACATTGGTCCTTGCCCCAGGACCCGGGGGTGCTAAAATCTTCCCATTACTGTATCACAAATCTGTAGCTACTATGGAACCAACATTCACCGAGATTTCTGTGTGCTTGTAACTAGTTACTCACCAAGCTCAACGCCAACGTGTCAGGTCCGTCACACCTAGGATCGTGGTCTGACCTTTCTGATCCGCTCCTTCATGCCAGTCCCGTCACCTGTCTGGATCGGGGGTGCTGATGCTTCTGCCCTGGCTACCATGGTCCTCACTAGCCAGCGACCCAAGGGCAAGCCCAGAGATCGGGGCATCATGAGACCACAGAGCTTTATCGCTAACCCCCCTCCTGGGGATGCGGGGCTATATTTATAGGGTTTTAATCCCTCTTGCCCCCACTTTTGTCTTAACACCTTTTTTTGCTGACGTTTTTACACCTTTTGCAGACGGGTGCTTTGCGTCCTAGTTTTTAGTCTGCGGGCAGCCGAATTCTTGGTATAGAGACGGCAAAGTAGTTTTTGGTATTGTGGCGGCCTGAGTTTTTGGCATAGGTTCAAATATAGGTGCAAGTTGTTTGTTGCTGGGCAAGGAATGCAGAGACCTTTGAAAATTGGTTCCTTACTTGGGCCTAATCTGTTCTAACTCTATGCTTAAAAACTATTGCAAATACCCTTAATAAACCCCTATCTAAACTCCACTTTCTACACCACTCTACAACCAGAGGTGTAGGGCAACTTTCTTTTGCCATCATTGCTGAAGCCACAGCCCTACCCATTTGCCATCACCATTGCTACTGCGAGAAACAGAAGTAAGACAGTCTATTCAATGCCTGAGTATTACATGCAAGCAGGGTCTGAATGAGCTCTCCCCTGACATCTAGTGATGGGTTAGGGGATAAGACTTCAGGAACCAACCTTGTTTGCATAGACAAGCCTACTCTGACTCGATCTGGAGCTGCTTTGCCCAAATGATCATCTTCTTCTAGTGCTGAATCACAAGTCACTTTGTTATGGGGTGCAAAGATGATAAAGTGTTATTTATCACACATCTTGTTATGTGAATAAAAGGCAGCAGACCTATGCTTGTCATGCCCTGATTGAAGGATTCACGCTCAATGAATGGCACTGGCTAAGCCAGGGATATGAGTGGAGGCCCAAAGGTCAGTGAAATTGGGAGAAATGTTTGTGGGTTTTGCCCAAAGAGTTCAAGATGCTATTTGATCTTTCCGTTCTACACAGTTGACAAGACTCAATTGAGACTCTTTTGTTGTAGATCACTAGCACTAAAATCACTGATAACTAGATCTAACCATTACACTTGATATGGGATACTGTCATGGGTGTAAGATGCTAGTTATGTGGCTCCCCCAAGAACAGATGTAATCACTGAGAACTGTTTTAAGTGGTGGAACCACAAGACATTCCCAAGGTTGTAGCATAGAAGGCAGTAATGGAGTGACAGAGAGAGTAGATCAGCTGACAGCAGAGTGAATGGCTGATGGCAGAGCAAGTAGCCAGCAGAGTGAGTGGCTGATGATGAAACAGCAGCTGAGGCACTGTCAGGTGCTCTGAACCCACCTCCCCTTCCTGGATGGGAGGTGAACTCATGTCTCTGAAGTCTGGATCTTTGCTGATCAAGGACAACAGCTGTGAGTGTAGTGTGACATGGTGGGGAGGTTTGTTAAAAGGTCATTTGTCAGACTTTCATATTAAAAGGTGAGAGACTGAGAATAGGACATTGCCCAGTGTACTCGGGGGTTGGTGTTCTGTTCATGGTCATATTTTCAAATCATGCTTGTGTTTCCCCAAATTAATGCTGTGTTCTTTTCCCCTTTTATTAAAAGGTTATCTTTTTCATACATGGACTCAGTGCTTGTGATAGGGGAAGTATTGCCTCTTGCAAGTGTCCAGGGGTGATGTATAATTTTCCAAGATTATGAATGGGGGCTCAAGCCAGTTCTGTGTTGGATTGTTTAAAAGGCACCCCCAGATACTGAACACAACCCTTGTTGCTGCCAACTTCACCTGACTGCAGGGTTACATAGTGATGCTGCAATTATCCTGGTAGATGGACTGCTTTATGACCAGTCAAATGCAACACACTGCAGCGAGAGGATAGAAAAGAAATTCTAAAGGAAATTACTCTAGCTAAGAAATGGCAGAGAAAGACAGAGCAATAACATGAAAATGGAAAGCAACAGGATTATTAGACCTAGAGAAAAGTATAAGAGGTAATGAAAGAAAAGAGATAATTAAAATGGTTTTATTAATCTTATCCACTCTCAGCAGCTTTATTCATTGCATTATTTTTAGGTTTAGCTGCACTGTTTAACAGGAGCCCTACAATCCCTGGAGGGAAAATATTCTTATTCTAAAGAAAGCTCCCCTTTCATTGTTCACTGAGCTTTCTAAATTAATTCTCATGTTCTAAAGCTATATTTTTTTTTAAAAAACACCTGGGGGAGGCAGCTTCCCGTTTACAGCCAAACTTTCAAGAAAAAAAATATAAAATCAAAGAGAGGACAGAAGACTCGAAGAGTCTATTTCTGCAAGGAAACATTTTGGCAACTTTATCATTCATGAACAGTTAAAGTTATAACTCTAGGCCTCCTTGGATAACCACTTGAAAATGCAAAGCTCAGGGCAAGCTGCAAAAATGAGAGCCAAACTCTCAGAACACTGATGGGTGACACTGAAGGCAGACTTTCCAACAGTCAGAAACCATGCTTCTGATTCCCCACACCAGTTATCAAGAAGCAGTGCCAGAATACAAGCAGCCCCTTTACTGCATTGAAGCACCTGGTTCCCAAATGGCCACTGGGTTTAGTAAGGAGATAAGTTCCTTAAAACTCCAAACCCATTAATCAAAAAGGTTTCTCCTGACCTCGAAGGGTCAGCCACATTACACAGAACCAATGTTCCCTCTAATTTTTGGTAGGCTGTGTGCGCAAAAAATTTCTTTTGTGCAACTCTTTTGACCCAGAGTTCAAATGTGTGTGCCATGATATGAGTGCACCCAAGCAAAAGTACTTATGAAAATGACAATTTGTGCTGTAATCTTCATGTATAGACAAACACGAGCATATCTAGATGATCCTCTCACCACCACCCTTATGTGCCAGCTCCTTGACTCTCTTTCCCTGTCCCTTCTCTGATTCTCTCCCCCTCGGGCCCTTCCCCACCCATTACCCTGACCCTCCCGGGCCCCTTCCCCTGCTCCTCTTGCCCCCCAGAGCCCCTTCCTTTCCTGACCATCAGTTCCCCGACCACCCCGCCCTGGCCCCTTCCCCGATCCTCTCTTGCGCCCCCCCAGCAGGCCCTGACCCTCCTGGACCCTTTCCCCAATTCTCTCACACCCCCGGGGCCCTTCCCTGCCCGCCCGCTGGCTCCCCGACTGCCCCGGCCCCTTCTCCTTCCTCACTCCTCTCACACACACCCCTTCTCCGCCCACTCCCTGGACCCTGACCCTCCTGGGCCCCTTCCCTGCTCCTCTAGCCCCCCTGGGCCTCTTCTCTGCTCGCCCGACTGCCCCAGGCCCCTTCCTCGCTCCTCTCTTGGGCACTCTCCACAGGCCCTGACCCTCCTGGACCCCTTCCCCAATCCCCGCCCACCCATTGGCTCTCCGACAATGCCAGCCCCAGCCCCACTCCTCTCACACAAACCCCTGCCTGCCAGCTCGTCGACCCCACCCCACCCCTTCCCCAATCCTCTAGCCCCCCTCCTTACCTGGCCAGAGTAGCTGCAGGGGCGTCTGGAGTCGCTCCTTGTCCAGGCCACTCCCTCCCTGAGCACACTCTGTCTGAGCATGCTCAGGGTGGGAGACTTGAAACTTCTCAGCCTGGTTGCTGCTCCCAGTGTCCTGCGGGCCAGATTCTGGGTGGACCCGGACCGCGCCCACAGGTTGGACAAGCACGGGATACGCGTTCCACCTGATTCTTCTTATTTTTTGGGCCCCGGAACACTCATCGGCCAAATTTGTGGGCCCTGGCCGGAACAGTGTTCTGGGACGTTCTGGTTATTTTTGTGTGCACTATTTTCCCCCCATGTGCTCTGGGTTCATGACCTGTGTACGTGCGCACACGCACACAGCGTAGAGGGAACATAGCACAGAACAATATAGGTTTGGATCTTACACAAAATACCACACTGCCAGCCAATTCTTTAGTAACTGCAGCTGCTTTTATCACCTCTGGTCTTCCCCATGCTGTGTGGAGTTTTTATAAATCAAAATGGAGTTGAGTCACATGGGCAAATCACTATACCTGAGTTTCAGGAGACAATGACTATAGCCATAACTTCTAATACTGATATAATTCCTACACAAACAATATAATCATTCCTAGTAAATTACAACCTTTCTATTGCTACCAAGTATAACATCTCCCAGGCATTACTGCAATTATGAAATAGTATCAGAAATAGTCCGCTAAATCTAGACAGCATCACAATTATCTATGAATATTAACCACGGTAACTTAGTTCCTCATTCTGTGACATAGGGGATATGACATTACTGTCTCTTTGCTGAATGGTAGCAGGATTCAGGGTCTTCCAATCAATTTCTTGTTGGGTGCAGAAATTTGGTGAAGTGGAGTCAGGTATTTTCTTTGTATAATTTGTTTAGTTACAAAATGTACATGAAACCTGTTTTCTCACAGGAGTTCTAACAAGCAACCAATCAGGCCACTCCCATTTGTGGAAAGCTCGGGTAAAGGAGGCACCTATGCCTTGACCCCAGAAGCTGCTGTTTTAGGTCTCTCTCTCTCTCTCTCTGCAGGGCTTCCCACAATCTCTCAGCTTCATAAGTTCTGACTCTTTTCTTCATTCAGCTCCTTTATTTTTCATCTGGGAAACCCAGAGTAGGAAAACAACCCTGCACAGTGGATTAGACAATGATGCTAAATTGCCACTGGCATAAAGATCTTTCGACAGCGCTTTATGGATCTCTATTGTTCAGTGTCTAAATTCAAATGCAATAGAAATATCTAAAGTAGCTAAATATTTGATTGGAGCATGGAACTGTAAATGAAATACAGGCAAAGCACTAAAAGGTACAGTCTGGAGTTCTTGCACCGAAACAGCATAAGCTCAATTAGTGCCTGATCTGAAGTCCACAGAGTCTAATTTATTTCAATTGGCTTTGGATCAGGCTTCTAATAACCAGAATTAATGTTTGTACAGTATTTCAGGACTGGAGACAATAGCACAGTGTCTGATGGGAAACATTATGGAATGTTTGGCAATTAGACTGTTATTATTATAATCTAGAAAAGCTAAAAATTCTATGTGCCCACTTTGGTATTTATATGTATAGGCTTCCAGCTGCTAAAAATACATGTAAGTTTACAGTATTTGTATATATCTACACATAACATGTTGGCATTGCATCTATATAACAAAGTAGAATTAATCTTATTGGCTATGTCTACACTTACAAAAGCTAGTTCGAATTAATTAATTTGAACTCATTAATTCAAACTAATTTTAGTTAGTTGGAATTAACTTAATTCGAACTAGTATGGCCTCACTAGAATGCTAGTTCGAACTAGCCATGCCCATGCAGGGCACTTGCTTAGTTCAAATTAGTCAGTTGCATGAAGGTCAATATGCTGATTAGTTCGAACTTGTTAGGCTTTATCCCCTTAGGGGGGAAGGGTGCCCAAACAAATACCCAGTCCTTTAAATGCAGATGCTGGGGAAGCTCCCGAAGCCCCTGTGCAAAGTCCACCACTAACAATGATTTTTTGTTTACTTACTATGCATGTGACATTTATTTATGATTACTGAATACAGGTTAAGGCAGTGATTAGTAGTACAATAAACACCCAATATATCCACAAGCACTCAGCTACAATACTGCTTATTGCACGAATACAGATTCAGGGTTTTTCATCAATTATGGCTTTAAACCCATAACAGAGCCCAATACATACAAACCAGAGCAATCAAGAACACAAACCCATATGTAAGACACAATCACACAGGATCCTTTGTACTATTGTATAGGGATCTCATTCACACCCATTGGGTCACGAGGTTCACCTGTGCACCCTTGCACACAGGATTTAGTCCCAAACCTGGTCAACGGTTAACTCCCGTTCACACTTCCCCTCCCCAGCAGCAAAGTTATAGCAGCCACGAACGCCTAGCACAGGGGCGGCCATTTATACACTCACACAAGAAGGGGATCCAGTGGGTCACAAGGTTCACCTGTGCACCCTTGCTTTAGGACCCATGCAGGCCCTGGGCGGCTGCACACAGGCTAGTCTCAGACCTGGTCACTGGTTATAGTTTCCTCACACACACTCTCTGACACAACTTTGCTTTTATCCTTCTTATTAATTATACACACACAACAAACAGGCAAAAGTACTAACAAAACTATACCCAACACTTACCCCAATTCCCACTTCAGCCCCAAACCCAAGATTGGTGCTGCTATTGTTCATTACCTAAGAGTCTCAGCATAAAGCTGGGAAAAACCTCAAACTTTTTGTGTTACTTTATTTTAAGAGCCAGGCGCTACTCTGGCTCCCTTACTTTGATTACCTTTCCTTTGTTGAAATTGATGTTGGGTTGCTGGTCCGACCTTCCCTGGGCTGGCCAGGCCTAGGTGCTTCACCCCGGTCCTGTTCTCCACGTCCCACAGAGAACCGGAGGGGAGTGCTCGTGGGGGGTGATCAAGCTCCCAGAGCTCTGTCCCAGTTACTCACTGGAACAAACTCCAAAGCCCCCTCCCCTTTTGGCCTTCCTTTATTGCTCCAAACCACAGTGACGTGGTTTTTTGTTAATTCATAGGGCCCAGCTCCTGCCCGTGTGGCCAGGGATCTTCTGACCTTCCTCTTTTTTTGCAGCTAGCTAGCCTGAGTGCTGGGGACCTTTTACCCTTCCCCTTTTCTCTGTGGTTAGCTAGCCTGCATTCTCTTTTTTAGGAGATTTCATACATGCCAGTCTTTATTGCTAAATTAATAGTTTGTGGTTCTTCCCATCTTTAAGCTTTTACCTTTTGACCTTGTGGCTTAGCTTTGGACATCTTAGCTTTTTTAGCATTAACTGACAGAACTAAGCAGTTAGTTCGAACTAATATGGCTGCATTGACTTAATTTGAACTAACTAATTCGAATTAAGGGTTTGTTCGAACTAAGCAATCGAATTTATTAGTTCAAATTAAGGAAGCCCTTAATTCGAACTAATGAAAGCCTAGTGTGGCCAAGGCTTAAGTTAGTTCAAGTTAAGCTTCCTTAACTCGAACTAACTTGCCAGTGTAGACACAGCCATTGACTTTAAATTATATAAAAAGCCAATGTGATCATAAGAATTTGCAGGTGTTAATTCAACTGGGGTTTCTAGCTCACTAAGAACATTTTGGTTGATGAATGATATAGGTAGAGGCATAGAGAACATTGTCTATCTGCTGCTTCTTTCATACACCTGCAAAGGAAATGATTTATAGGAATTTGTGTGATCTAACAAACAAGAAAATAAAAGTTATTTTTACAATAAAATTAATTTAATATCATTAAAAAACCTGCTTGTTTCTCTGTGTCTATATTTCTGGCTGTGCACAAAAGGAACACGTTTCTTTCAGCATAAGTGAACTAAATTATGGTTGGTACTCTGCTTTGAAAATGTTATGCTCCTTTATCAATTACTTCCAAATCAATTAGCTTATCTAAAAGCCTAAACCATCTCACTATTTATAGAACATTTTCTTCCTTATACTTTAATTGAGGCATTTTTCTTATATTGATGGCCCTGGAAGATTGAATCAGTAAAGCAGGCAGCCACAAATGACTTGTCTAGCCAAGAAAAATTAGTTACTGACAACAGCAGTGGTAGCAACAGAAAAAGCACTAGACAGATTTTTAAACTGTCTAGGGGTACATCTACAGTGGAGGCTCTGTTAAGTCAACTTTACAAGGTCAATTTTAACTCAACTTAAAGTCAACCTTGTTAAGTCAACTTAGAGAGTCCACACTGAAAACTCCAGTCGACTGCCAGCATCCACACTGGCAGGTGCTAAGGTTGATGGAGGAGTGGTGCATTGTGGGTAGCTGTCCCACATTGCACCGGGACCTGGAGGCCAATTAGGTCGACTTAAGGGCACTCCCCATCTACACTGGCTTAAGTTGACTTACGCATTAAGTTGACCTAAGGAAGTGCTTAAGTCCACTTAATAAGCTCCCAATGTGGATGCAGCGGTCTGTAGGTCGATTTAACTGTCCTTAAGTCGATTTAAGGCTCCAGTGTGGACGTACCTTAGGGGACCAATGGGAACTGACATCCATATCACTTGAGCAAGCTTTGAAAATTGCAATGCTAATTCACACAGGGCTCAGCTGTTTTACAGTCATATCAGGCATGTTGCTCTGATGAGGCTTGGAGGAGACAGTAATAAAGACATGTGAACCCTGGCAACATTAGTGGATGAGAACCACTGTAGTTGCTTCATTACTGGCCATTACAGGTACCAATTGTTGTAGAGAGGAAGGATGGCCATAAGTCTAGGAACGGAGGGGTTAAAGTAAGGGGGAATGCACCGGAACGCAGTTCAGGGCCCCCAAATTTGAGGGGCCAGGGTTCCGGGGCCCCTAAAAATAGAAACATCCAGCAGAATGCATTTTCCACCCTGCCCTGGTTGCTGGCAGGTCCTATGCTCCATCATTGTTAATCACAATACTTATTGTGTTATGCAGTGTTTGCTAGTTTGTAACAATAATTGCTATAGACATAAATGCCATATAAAATTATAAATATTTTTATGGAGCGATAACCAGTGCATGTAGTACTGAGAAGTGGTTGCAAATGCCTACCTGGACTGTGGCCCACACATGCATAAAGAGAACCCAGACAATACAGGAATGGGGCCCGGAGATTAGGAGGGTTCCGGGGCCCGCCAAATTTCATGAGGGCTCTTGTGTGACCCTGGGCAAGTCCATGTAGAGGCTAGGCTCAACACTTTTGAGAATTTCACTAGGGCCCAAATCCTTAAAGCACCTAATCCCCATTGTGTCTAAGTGTCATTGTGGAAACAAGCACAGGAGCCCTTAAGGAGCCAAAATACCTTTAAACATCTCAGTTTCCATGTGTAAAATGGGAATGGCAGTACTCCCCCCATTACAGGATGCTGTAAGGATAAACACATTAGATTGTGAGGTGCATGGATGAGGGAGCATATAATTTCCTATGATAGAAAGCCACATGAGAGTTTTGGCAAAGGAATAAGCAAAAATATTAAAGTATCATCAGTCATATATGCCTGAGTATTAGAAGATTTACAGTCTCACTTCTCCCCAATTATATTCCGGAACATTTACGGACTTTTAATTTGAGCTTTGAATGTGAAGTTCTTCCTTAACTATCTAATTTCTTATCTAAAATGTTTTACTGCATTTTCAAGATGATTATGTCCATAATTAGTAACTAAACATAATTAATCCTGTAAAAAAGAGTGTGGACATGCCATCCAGAAACTTCATTGCACTTGTGCTCCAAAAACATATATCAGTCTCCCTGTATTAGAGAACCAATTGAGAACACTAAAACTGTAGCACAGAATCTTCTCAGAATGATGGTTCTTCTTAATAGAGATGGAGTGTGATGGGGTTTAGAAACCCTTCAGTGGAGAAGATAGCATTAATGAACTAATGTGTGCTCAAGTGGATCTGTCCCATTGTACCTGTCAGAAATGTCAGGCTTCGAGGATACAGTTTAAAAGGAAGAGTCCCAACTCATTTGATAGTAGACCAGGGAGGAGAGCAGACCTTTATTTCACAGAAGAGAGGACTGACTGAAAACAGGATCTCCCCAACCAAACGCTGCCTGACAGCCCCGTCTTGAGGAAAAGGAGGGCCAGATGCTGATGAAACCATTCCCCTCTTTACCTGTGAACTCAATTTATTTGAGATAATTCCCTTTGTTTTTATTGTTGACTACCCTAGAAGAGGAGACACTTTCAAGTGACCTGGATGGAGGGCCAAGTTACAGGAAGAGGCAGATCACTGCCTCACTATAGGCACTGCAGGCTCAAAGTGTGAGCATTAGATATCTAACAGGTAGAGAGCTGCTGTACTATGGCTGGCCACCCAGAAGGTGCTAAGGTGAATCAACTCCTTCACATGAAGGTTGAAACACTGGCAGAACAGTGTAGACAAAACTTATACTGTACCTACCTTTTAAGTATCAGCCTTGGATAAAGAGGAATTTCATTTACAGTACTGCAAAATCCTGTAACATTCACTAGAACAAAACATTTTGAAAATAAAAATGCCATAAAGGCATAGTGTGACGTTCTCAGATGCTAGAAAGACTTCATGAAATCCAGCAGCACCAAGTGAGTTTCTCTGGCAGAAACTGGGCTCTTTTAAACAGATCTTATCCTCCCACCTGAAGTGGTATTAATCCTGACAGCAAGTTGCTGTAATTAATTCTTTTTAATTAGGGAGAGGAAGAACTGTCATTTATTTTGCTTTTCAGACTGTTCACTAATCATCCTGCAGTGACAGTGCTTTTAGGGTTCATCAGTGTTGGTGCTAGAACTAGAGGAGACAAGCCTTTCTTGAAAAGTACATTCCGGTTAAACACATGCCTGTCTAGCTTTCTCAAATCTTCCAGTACTCTCTCCTCTAAGGCTCACCTCCTCTTTAGAATGTTTCTTTCCCCTATGATGCCAGACTCCGCTCAGAATCATATCAAAACAGGCCAAATAAACTGGGGGAAGGGGAGTATGCAGGGAAAACAGGTAGCTAAATATAGAGACAAGAAAAGCAAAAGAATCAAGTTTGTCTGTGCTCCCACCAGCACACCTTGTCACTTTACTAGTTAGCAGTTTAGGCAAATCCAGTATTTTTACCTAAGGGGTGGAGAGCTAAAGGGGAAATGGATTTAGGTTTAGATCTGCAGGGTTTTGCTTATTTGGGGGTTGGCCTGGGACTCAAGAAAAATGGGTTCAACTAGCTTTTCTATTTCGGATGTCCTATATGACCTTGAGCAAGTCACTTAGGTCCAGATCCTCAATGGTGTTTAAACCCCTTTTGAGGATCTTGGCCATAGTCTCTCGGTACCTCAGTTCTTAATCTGTAAAATGGGGATAATAGTATTTCCCTACTTCATAGGACTGTTTGTGGATAAATTCTTTAAAAATAATGCCATATATAGCGACTATAGTCAAGAGGACCATATAAGTTATTTAGATAGTATGGTAAACTGTTAGCTCCATTTAGCGGGTCTAGTGCTTGTCTCCTTCTAGCAGTTAGGGCACCCTGCAGTTACCTCATTTCCCCAATGATGGTAGTTCCTCCATTGGTGGCCCAATGAGGTCGGGGGAGAGGGGTGGGGTGGGATGGACCAAGGCCCACCCACTCCTCCAGATCCCAGCCCAAGGGCCCTACAAATAGCAGTTGTTTGCTGCAGTTGTTGTGTCCACAGCAGCACCAATTGCCCCTGGGCTGGCTTTCTCCCCTCTGTCTTTACAGCTTCTGGTACCCCTGTTTTCTAGTACCTGGGAAGTATCTCAGTTCTGCTTTGCAAATCTCCCCTTCCAGGGGTTTGGTACCTTCCTTCAGGCTCCTCTCTGCTTCTCTCTCAAACCACTCTACTCCTCAGCATGGAAAGGAGCCTTAAGTCAACCTTCGGAGGTGGTGTTATTAAGTCAACTTAAGCTGTTATTAAGTCGATTTAAGGAAAGCACTTAAGTCGACTTAATAAAACCCAGTGTGGACGTGGCTTTGTGTAAGTCGACTTAAGTGTCCTTAAATTGACCTAAATTGCCAGTGTAGACGCGCCCAGTGGAACAGGACTCTCAGCATTCTGAGGCTTACATACCTTCCTTCTTTCACTCTAAGACTGCCTGTTGCAGTATCTTTTATTCAGATGAATGCAATGAATTACACAAGGTGGTCTACTACATGTAAAACCAGCCGAACTAAAATCCAGGGGACTATATGTGGGCACAGAGCTCATTGCAAGATGAGGGCCAAAGTTACTAGTTGTGGCACACTGGCTACCTCTGGTAGCCATTTCAAAACTGCTCATTTCAAAACTATTAATTCATTTTAACAATGACAAGGAGTGTGATGTTGTTGTGCTACATGACATTTCTTGTTACTGATCCACTCAATTAGCCCCCTAATCTCCTAGTCAATTTTATCTCTTGCTGGTTCTACTGAATTTAATTCTAGGCTCTGGTTGTTTCCAGTTGATTTAAAAAGTGAGTCTACCCACAAAATACAGATCACTCTGGAGCCAATATAACATGAAGACAAGCTTAGAATTTTCCTAGCTAATAGCACAGTTGTGCTTGGTATTATTTGATATGACTTGGGCATATACATTATATTAAAATGTCTTAAGAACATTCAGGAAATCTGTTGGTTTTTTTATGCTCCATTTCTAATTGCCGAGATTAGTTTTTATAAAACTGTTCAGAAACTATTATACATTTTTCTAGATCTATAACATGTCAGATGAAGAAGAAGAATAACAGTAATAACTATTAGTAAAAGCCACACAAACTGTGAAAAAAACTAGTTCTTGGTAGCTAGTTTGGGGTCTATTAAATAAATCATGTTTGAATCACAAGCAGTATTGAGCGTGCATAGAGGTTAGTTAGGAAATCTGCATATAAAAAGGTTGGCATTAAAACAAAACAGATAAACTCAGTACGGCATTATAGAGCAAGTGCTGGTTACTGCAGACACAAATTTGCAAGTCTTTATCAAGGTGACTTTCCAAAAGTCTTAAAAATTCACACACAATCCTATCATCTTGAAAATTGGTAGGCCAGGTCTTGGCGTAGGGTATAGTTTGTGGTGGAGATTTGGAATCATTTGGTCCTGAAATAACTCCCTTCCCCCTCACACAAAAAAAGTAATCTGCATTGAAAAAAAATAGTTCTTTCACAATGTGGTATTGGTTGGTTGGGGTTTGTTTTCTGCACAGAGGTTAGGGTAAATCCTTGGGAAACATCAACATGAAGATATTACTGGACTGTCTCAGCTAAACAATATCAAGAACAGGCAGTTGTGTCATCTTACTAACAAGTTGTGAGACTTTGTGTCTGGTTATATGGACAGGGTAAAGGAAAGGCTCAGTAGTAATGTGGAAAAACATGGTAACTACATTCAAAGTCATGTGAACATAAGCAAATACCCACACACAAATTAACAAGTGTAGACATAGCCTTAGGGATTTCATGATTGCCAGTGGGGATGGCATGTGTCGGAACTGTTTGGGCCTTGTGATCATCCTCCCTTTGTGTGATAAATGAGGACTGACATTGTTTGATGGCCGCCCCCACCCCAAACCCTAGCTAACCCTTTAATTTACCCCTCCCTGCTATTGTTCCTTTCCCGGAATGAGAGAGGAAGTATGAGTGTAAGAGAAACTTACCGGAACCCCCCTCTGCCACCTCAGAGGACACGCTGCAATTCATGTCTTGGGTGGACATCTCAGCGGGGGTGCAGAAGAGCTCCTGGCTACACGCTGTTGCGCTTTCCTCCAGGTCATTCTCCATCTCCTCCTCCTCATCGATCACGTCCTCATCCTGCTCGGGTCTGGCATTCACTGGATGAGGGGGGGCCGATGTGTCCACGGGACTCTTTGCAGTGGTTGTGGGGTCCCCACTGAGGATGGCTTCTATCTCCTTATAGTACCTGCATGTAGCAGGCGCTGATCCCGAATGGCGGTTTGCCTCCTTCGCTCGGTGATAGGTTATTCTTAGCTCCTTCACCTTTGATCTGCACTGCACAGTGTCTCTATCATAACCTCTCTCTGACATGGCCCGAGAAATTATGCCAAATGTATCATAATTTTGCCTGCTGCCGCGTAGCTGCGCCTGCACAGTGGACTCTCCCCAGATGCTGATCAGGACCAGCACCTCTGCTGTGCTTCAAAGGGGTGCGCGTCTTCTACGACGGGCCGCCATTGCTACTGATGATCGGAGCTGCACTCCACTCCACGAGGAAGAGAACAGGAAATGAAACAGATGAGAAATTCGAAAACCCCGGGAATCTGATCAGGGCGGGGACTGTTTCATGACGGCCACAGAGCGGGTGGGGGGAAGACCAGAGAGGACGACTTTGGAATGCTGGGACAGTTCCGGAGGCCAATCATTGCGCGGTAAGCGTACACACAAGTGGAAAGGCGCAACAGCTGTTCCGCGTTAACTGCTACCACCCTCGTCGAGGTGGTTTTTGTATTGCGCTACAACAAGGCAGTTAACGAGCAACAGCCCTATTGCACCTGTGTACGCTGTTGTTGGTATCGCACGGTAATGATTGTTAATGTGCGATAAAGTGATCGTGTGTACAAGGCCTACGTTTCAGTTTCAAAGGCGTAGCTGTGTTAGTTCAGTTCAACAAAACAAACAAGGAGTCCTGTGGCACTTTTAAAGACTAACAAATTTATTTATCACATGATCTTTCGTGGGATAAAATCAGTTGTTTTTCATGTTTTGTCTGTATTACTGAAGGGCTGTCTCTCAAGGGCATCAAGGAGAGGCTGCATATTCCCTGCAACCCACAAAGTGGACTCTGAGGAGAGCGGGGGTGCAAGAGGGGACAACTAAAATATTACTCTTCTGTTTCCTCTCTGCAGCTCGCTCATGAAAGGCCTCTTGGGATTAACTATGACAGGGTGAAACCTCCAGCTGTATCCACCACCCCGCAAGAAAATGCCCTGGTTTAATATTAGAAGTCCTTGCTAATAAATTGGTGACAATGGGGTCACGTCTAGGGGATTGGGCAAAGCTGTCATCTGGCAGCTTCTCCGATGTAGCTGTGGTGGCAAATCACATTAAAACTGTCACTTTAGTCCAGGGCCATCCCTAGGCGGGAGCGGGGCCCAGGGCCAATTGACATGGGGGGCCCCCCCACCCTACCCCACGGTGGAGGGGGGAAGGGTAGGCCTGCTCCTCCCTCGGCAATCAAGGCTACCCCCGCGGGAGGGTGGGGGATAGGTAGGGGTAGTGGGCTGGGGTTCGCAGTGGGGGTGCACAGGTGGGGGCAGGGGCATTGCTGCCCCCCCAAAAAACATTCAGGGCACACAGCCCCCCCCATTCCTCCTCCATCCCCACCCCTTAGCAAACACAGGCCCTAAGCTGGGCTGGGGCCGGGCCCGGTCGGGTTGGGGCCATGCCGGGCCAAAAAGCCCTGGGCCAGGCCGCTGGCAGGATCTGTCCCAGCTGAGGTTCCTGCTGGGAGCCGGCCCTAGCCAGAAGCCTGCTGAGGTCGCTGCTGCAGCCGGGGACCTAAGTCCGCTGCCGGGGCTTGGCCACTGCCAGGAGCCGGCCCTGGCCAAGGCACCAGCGGTGGGGCCAGCCCCACCCCGGTCGCAGCCGGGGACCTTGTGTGGGGCAGCAGGCTGGCCTGTCCTGTCCCGCAAACCTGCCCCACCCCTGGGCCAGCCAGCTGCTCCTCCCTGGGGGCGGGGAGGGCCAGCCCAGCAGGGGAGCAGGACAAAGTGCGGCTGTGGGAGGGCCGCGGCATGGGCCCCGCACTGCTTCGCTTGGAGCGGAACAATGTGGGGCCCACTTAATCGCGGGACCTGGGGCGATCACCCCATTTGCCCACCCCAGGGACAGCCCTGCCTTAGACACCTCACAGCTCACCCCAGAAAACCCTGAAGCACTGGTATCCACATGGAAATACCTCTCCAGGGATCAGTTCTGTGTGGTAATGCATTTGCAAACACAAATTTGGTGGGTAGGTCAAGTGTCCCAAATGAACAGTGGAACAATTCTTCTTTGGGTCTGACAAGACCCCAATTTGCACTGGGATTTTAGCCACAGCCCCTCATGGACTACACCTGGGCCAAGACAGGGTCTGCTCCACTTGCAAATATGGGATGGCACCAAGCTAGTCACTGTGCCTTGCAGACTAGTCGAAAATGCCTTGGGCACAGCAGACCAGCTATGCCACCCCTTTCATACTCAATCCCACTGGACACCAGCTTGGGGACATTTCACCCCTACTGTTCACTGCTCAAGATCAAAATATGTTATTGGGTCTATCCACTTGGCTCGGTGATACTAGAGATACTAGGATTAGCCTGCAGTCGTGTTGGTTCTCTGAATTATCTTAAGAAGCCATATTTGATACAGGTCCTCTAAGCCCTTGCTCCTGAAGACATGTGAGTAGATGAGAATCTAGTCTATCCTCTCTAGGTTCTTATACCATATTTATTACTATAGTATCTGGGGGCCTTCCAGTGGGTGCATTGAGCAACATGACTAACACTTGTCCCTTGTTGGTTAGCCTGTCATCCTCTCCCCAGAGGGACAAGTGTGTGCAGAGGAGCATCTCGTTTTGGTAGGCTTTTAGGGTTTTGTTAATATTCTTTGTTTATTCTCAGCATTCATTTCTTTCCCATGGTTGCAGAAAAAAGCCTGAAAATCTGAGCTGAGTACAATGTAAAGCCTCCGACAAGTAAACCCTCCTCAGCAGAAGGCAAATAGATAGAATTCTGTACTTTTTATTAAAATTACTTGATTTTTAAGCCAGTCTCATGATAGTTTGAGGCCTGACATGGAATGCTCTAGGTTGACAATACTGGGCAGCTAAAGCAAAACCCTGTCCCTTAGCAATGGGAGCAGAGCACTGAAGTGGAGGAAGGCTTTGGAACTGCCTCCTGTTTGGCCAGAAAGAATATGGTGCTGTGCTGTCTGGAGCTGGATGAAATATTCCAGCTGTGGTTGCACCACAGCTATACAAAGAGAAATTATTGCCTTCTCTGAATTAAAGTCTTTTTGTTTCCAATGCATTGCCTTTTAAATTGCATTGGCCTTTTCTCTTCTTTCTTTATTGCTATATAGTATTGTAAATTCCTGTCTAATTTGCTCTTTGTTTTGGGAATTAGTTAGATTTGTTTGTTTGTTTTAAGGGATCCAACATTTATAAAGTACTACTGCATTCTAAAGTATTGGCCCTATTTGTTTGTTTGTTTTAAGGGATCCAATATTTACAAAGTACTACTACATTCTAAAGTATTGGCCGTACACACTTCAGTGTCTGGGGAGGTCATGGTGGTATTTTAATGATATTTCAGGGATACAGTGAAATAGCCATTTGACAGTTTACAGCAAGTTGCAGAACTATTTGGGGCAAAATGAAGAACACTTTATCCAATCCAGGGCAAGTTTAGGAAGGCAAAATAGAATTTGGCCTGTAAACTAATGTTAACATCCCAACTCTTGGGAAAAACACTATAGGATCTTTAATGATAACAAGTGGTCAGAATCTCATTCTGACAAATTATCTCAATAATGGTGATAATTACATGGCCTCTTTATTACCTGCTAGCTTAAGCCCTCACAGCACTTTCCAAATAGAAATTAAGCCTTTCAATATACTTGTGACATAGGCTGGTGGTGTGAGCAGCATACTCCCCACTTACTAGCATCTGGTTGTACAGCTGAATGTTATGTTGTATTTGGATTAGATGTTAGTGTATTTTATCTGGAAAGCTTCCATAGAAATTGATGCAAGAAAAGGTTTAGGAGAATCTGAGCTTAAACATGGAGCTACTATAACTGAAATCACATTTCCCTAGAACCTGGACAGGTATGTCTTGAGCACCAGGGAGCTAGTTTTAGTGAGGCATAGAGAATTCTCAACAATAAATGACATGAATCCCTCTCCCTCTGCCCAAACACTTGAATTATTTTCTTTGCAAGGAGTAAGAACTTTAAAACAGCTTTAAAAGATTTGAATATGTGTGCGTATGTGTATGTATGTACAAACTATTCGTAGCTGCTGTCGGGATACAAGAATGTCAAGTATATTTAGCAATTGTGCTATCACTCTGAATTAATTAGCACCACGCATCTGAAAAAGTGAGAATGTAAATTCACAGATAACAATTGCAAATTGTTCTTTTGAAATGTGCAATCAGCAAATGTGAAAGTTAGACATTGGGTAAAACTTTTATTATATCTATTGCACATTGGATTTTTCAAGTCTGAGAACATGGGCCTGATCAAGAGCTTATAGACTACAGTTTAAGAGATCAAAGATCTCAGGAAAGGTGCAATTGACCAAGCTCTGTTGAGCTACTGCATAGTAGCCTCTAGGGAGTTCTTTTCTTCAGCAGAGGTTACAACACAATCCTGCAGATGCTGTATCTTTTGCCAGGAACCAAACCTGTCTCTGTCTGCTTCCAAGATCAGGGGAACACAAAAGTGGCCTTAATTTGAACCTATCCCACTAACCCTTGAAGCCAAATCAGAGTTTTTTAGGGCCAGTTCTGCTGACAGCTTTAGATGTCAACTCTCCAGGATTGTCCTAGAGTCTCCAGGAATTAAAAGTTTATCTTTGATTAAAGATTATGCCACATGATGAAACCTCCATATGTCTGCCCAAAATTGGGACCTGTACTGACAACTGCATAGGTTTGTCTCCCATTGAACTGTAACCTGAGAATATGGCTGTAAGGAACTGACAACTCCTCTTCTAACTAAGTTTAGAGGACCAGTTGTGGAAAATGTGAAAGATCTCTACGTTGCTTTTATGAAATATTATGTGTGATTCTCTTTAGATGTTTAATCTTGTACTGCCACAGGACTCCAATTAGAGGAAACTTCAGAGAAGGCAAAAAGGCAATAATGTCTGGAATTAAGTAGCCTGAGATTTTAGCCTTCATGAATTTTATTGGGAATTTGGCATCCCCATTCCTTTAGACTTCTCTGAAAGGCTCAACTGAAAGGGGTCATCTTCACCCATTTTCTTCTTGTTGAGTACGTTTAAGTTGGGTTTTTGCAAATTCCCACTAGTTTTTATAAAGCACTTTGCTTTGGGTTTTGTGCTGCATCAGGATCCCCGTGGAGTATTAGATACATCAAATTTGAAGGAGAAAAATCTAGGCTTCAGTGGCTAAGGGCTTGTCTACAAAAATGTTTCATTCACAGCAGAACATGAATCTAGCACACATGAGCCTGCTGTGGTCTGCCCATTTGTGTGTGCACCTTGCCAGTGTACATTGAAAGTGTCAAAGAGGACTAGCGCAAAATGCTCTGATTAATTGTGAACACCCATCAGCAAAGCACATATGAACTGATAGACCATGGCAGGCTAGCACTGTCTACCATCACAAGTCCCAACCATATCAGCCACACCATCAGGAGCTCATTCACCTGCACATCCACTAATGTAATATATGCTATCATGTGCCAGCAATGCCCCTCTGCCCTGAACATTGGCCAAACCGGACTGTCCTTACGCCAAAGAATAAATGGACACAAATCAGGTATCAGAAATGGCAACAGCCATAAACCAGTAGGAGAACACTTCAATCTCCCTGGACACTCAGTAGCAGACTTGAAAGTCGCCATACTCCAACAGAAAAACTTCAAAACCAGACTTCAGCATGAAACTGCAGAGCTGGAACTTGATGCAATCAGACTGGGTCTGAATAGGGACTTGGAATGGTTAACACATTACAAAAAGTGATTGTCCCTGTTCACACATTCTCACCTTCTAATCAACTGATTTGAATGGGCCTCACCTACCCTAACTGAATTGAGTTTGATAACACTTGCCCTCCTTCACCCTGGCATGTGCATACATACCTCTCAACCATAGTTACCACTTCATGCATCTGAGAAAGGGGGTTGGAGCCCACAAAAGCTTATGCATGAAGAAATTTGTTAGTCTTTAAGGCACCACAGCACTCTTGTTGTTTTTGCTGGACACAGACTAACATGGCTGCCCCTCTAGAAACTGTCTAGGTTCACACACCAGTTTGTCACGATTTAATTGCTTCTGTTGGTGCAGACAAACCCTAAGCTGTATTTGCTGTAGGATTTCCTATAGGTCTTTTAAACCAGACCTTCCCTCTTTTCCTTTTGATTAGAATGTCATATGATTATCCAGGCCTCTGGAAGTTTGCCATATTTTTGCATCCATGAACTATGTGCTGAATAGTGAATTTGGTTCCATTGGATATATAAAAAAGCCTTCATTCTTCTGAACACAGTTGATGGCATGTCCCAGTCCTCTCAGTTTGCTTTTCAAGGGATGAGTCATGTTATCTTTTAGATCACTTGTCACAGAAAAGATTACATAGGTCTTGCAGGTCCACTTCTCTAAAGAATGGTGGCAATTTATGGTGGCACATTAGGATTTATCATCCTAAATTTCATAACCTTAATTAGAGCCTGGTATATTTCTCCTACATTCATTTCTTTCTTGGCATTCATGCAGTACAACCCTCCTTTGCAACTATTTGTTGCTGATGAGATTCTATGTTTTCCTTTCGCCCTTCAAATGCATCAATTTGGCTTGGATAAGTTTATAAATAGTTGTCTGTGTTAATAAAGCCTCAGACAGGTCTTTCAATTCTTCCAGAGACTGCAATATCAACCGTAGATTTAAGAAGTGTTGGAGGATAGCTCTTCAGAAAACTTGTAATGATGGCTTTCTCTTGAGTTGTGTCGTCTTTGACTAGAGAGCTGGATATAAATACCAAGCAGCATTTACAATTTTGAAGCTGGATCTAATCCATGTCAAACCAGATGTCTTCCTTGCTTCTTCTTCCTTTTTCAAATGCATACCCCTAGCTCAGTGGATGCCTTTGCAAGCTCTTTCTGGCTTTTGGCTGACTTGATATAAACCCCCAAACAATCTGGCTACATAACTTGTAAAGTGGTTTATTTCTGTGCAGTTTTGTATGGCATCTACAGATGGCTCCAACTTATGATTTGAGCAGTGCCATCCAATCCATCTTTGCCTTCTGTTATTCAACAGCAGAATATTGTGCTCCTGTCCGAGATCTGTGGAAATAGTGATCTGCCTTTGAACGCAGGCCTTTTTAACCACCCAAAGCTTGCTTGTCTTCTAGACACCCTGTATGGTCATTTCGGCCACCACAAGACATGACAGTGGAATCTGCTTGGTGCAATGAGTGGTCAGTGATGATAGTTGTTTTCTTTCCTAAGTGATCCAACCATCTGTTCATTAGGTATTCATTTGCCAAGGCAACTGTGAACATCTCTGAACTGGTTTTGAGTAGGACAGGGCAACTGTGCAACCAATCTTTTTAAATGGGGTTTTTCTAATGATCAGTGATGTAGCTGAGGTCAACCTCAGACTATGTCACATATCCTTGATGACTGCCCACTGACTTATTTCAATGGTGGACTTTCCACCTGGCTGATGATGTTGCCATCTAATGGCTGGGCACTTTGGGTATGTCTACACTGGAGGCTCTGTTAAGTCAACTTAGAGCATCCACACTGAAAACTCCAGTTGACTGCCTGCGTCCACACTGGCAGGTGCTAGGTCGATGGAGGAGTGGCCAGGAACTCTGGGAGGGGTCCAATGTTCCCTCCAAGCTGATGATGCAGCTGAGCAAGATATCGTACTTGTTGAGCAGCAATTTGTGAGGCATGGTGCCTCATGAGCAACAGTTTTTTGGCGCTGGAAGCATCACCAAGCCTAAGTACCTTAAGTCAAAAGAAATGCATAAATGTTGTCTTTTTGTTTGAACTTTAATAAAAATGTTAAAATGAAATATTGTAGGTTTATTAATTTACTATTGGTCGGGCTGAAGGGAAGAAAAAGAGCTGAGGCCATTGGACTGTGGAGAACCGCGGCAGGGGCGATCAGGCTGGGAAGAAGGGGCTCTCCCCTTCTCCCCAGCATGATCTCCCCAGCCGCAGCTCTCTCTTCTCTCCAGCCCTATCTCCCCAGCCACGGATCTCCCTTCTCCCCAGCCTAATCTCCCCTTCTCCCCAGCCCGATCTCTGAAGCTGCGGCTCTCCCCTTCTCCCCAGCCCGATCTCCCTAGCCATGGCTCTCCCCAGCCCGATGGTCGCAGCTCTTTTTCTTCTCTGCAGCCTGACTCATAGTAATTTAATATCAAATTAATTAGTTAATTAATTGGCAAATTAATATTGGAGGCCTATTAGGTTGACTTACGGGCTATTCCCCATCTACACTGGCTTAAGATGACTTAATAAGGTTCACTTAAGCATTAAGTCAACCTTCAAAGGTGGTATTATTAAGTTGACTTAAGGAAGTTCTTAAGTCGACTTAATAAGCGCTCAGTGTGGACGCAGCAGTCTGTAGGTCAACTTAAGTGTCCTTAAGTCGACCTAAGGCTCCAGTGTAGACTACGTTTTGTGCATATGCTGAGAGATCCTATCCATCAACAGAATTTTTCTTTCAGTTTAGTGAATATGCTGGATTGTTCACCAAATATTACAGAAGCACCATCCAAGTAAAATCCAATTAAATACTGTGCTAGAAAAAGTTCATCTAGTCCATGAGATAAAAGATGAGCCAAAAGTGCAGAGCAGGTCTCACCAGCTATTGTAATCTCCAAACCTATAAAGGTCCAAGAAAAATGTAAGTGTTTGCTTTTCACCAACTGAACATTGTGAGTAGATGAGCAGACATGGTTCTAATGTCCAATTTATTTTCCCATCTGTCTAGACAGACTAAAGGGCAAGTTTGTTTGATGTTGTCAGTCAGTTTAAATGCATCTGCTTGCCAACAAATCTCAATGGCTATGTCTACACAGGCAGTTTAAGTCGACTTAAACAAAGCCACATCCACGCTAGGCTTTCCTTAAGTCGACTTAATGAAAGATTAAGTCGACTTACTAAGAACCGTGGGGTAGGTTGACTTAAGCCTGCTTAGGTCGACCTAACCCTTCTTTAGGTCAACCTAAGCCCAGTGTGGACATTTAAGTCCACTTTGTTAAGCCGACCTAAAGCAGTTAGGTTGACTTAACAAAGTAGACTTAGTCCACGTCCATGGACAGAACTTTGTTAGGTTGACTTAATAAGGTCGATATTAAGTCGAATTAAGTCGACCTTATTAAGTTGACTTAACAAAGTTGACCTAACTTTTTGTAGTGTACATATAGCCAATGATTTCAGTACACATGACGTCTGACTGCAGAACTTCTGTTATGTTCTGGCCCTTTATCTTCTGCTTTATCAGAAGACAATTACACTCACAAAATGAGAAAGTTTTTTTTTTTTAAACTATATGCAGTCCTGAAGGCATATTTTCTTCTACTAACTACATTCTCATCCTGCTTTAAAGTCTGTGTTTTATTCTGTTTTAAAACTTAGCAACTTCACAGTGAACACTAGATTATTTATGTTCAAATATCTTCTGCAAATGATGGTTGCTTTCTTGGTATGCTCTTCACAAGTGTGTACACGTCCCCATCTTCCACTCACTGGAAATCTGTCACTTCATTCTCAATCTGTGATGTGCAGATAGACTTGGTTTCCTGGCGGACTGAGCAAGCCAATATATGTGTTGGCATAAGCCAGTTATTCCTGTCTTGACGTAAGTATATCATGAAAAACTCTAACACTCTAGTTGCCATTATCATGAGTATCAACGGGTAACTGTGTCTGGCATGGAAGGCAAGGCATTGTCCACTGAGTCTGTTTTAACTGATTCCTCCAACCTAAAAGTCAGAAATTTTAACAGATACTATATATTTTTTTTAAACTCAAAAGATAAGATGGTCAGAGACCATTAAGGGTTATCTAGACTTCAAAAATTCCCATTGGTAGGTCCACATCAGTCCTCTTACAGTGATATATATACAAAATAGACACACTGAAACGATGCAGCATATCTACACTGGGGATTTGTACTGGTGTAGCGCAACTCATGAAAAACAAACAAAATCTTGTGTTGATAGGATATCAATCACAGAAACTACCATAAGAATGACATCCAAGAGGACACTGTTGATTCAGTGCAAATGTATTGCATGGGTTTTAACACATGATTCTCCAACTTTTCCATTCTTTCTCATCCCCTTCTCTCTGAATTGTTATTGTCACCTGTGGCATCTTATGTTGAGAGACATAAGTTTGTACAGCATCAGTTTGTACAGAATCTAATATACTGGCATCCCATTCCCAAATAAGACCTTTGGGTGCTTCTGTAGTACAATAAGTAAACATTATACAGAGTAGAACTACATTTTTCTGGATGGAGTCCCACCAGATCTATTAGATTTTTTTGGTGGCACCATCATGCCACCATGTACAGATTTCATGTTCTTGTGGTCCAGTCTGAAATGCAAAGGGTCACAGCACACAAAAGTTGATCTAAGCGCTGTTTAACAGTGAGATGTTCAAACACATTTGTATACAATCTAAGGAACTGACATTTTCATTCTTTCCTTTATTAAATATTGGAAATTTAAATAAAGTGTTATGATTAATATTTCAGACACAGAAGGAAAAAGGTTAGCAAATGGAGCTATGATTCCCTTATACTACATCTATTTTGAAGCATTTTGGCTAAGATTTTTCAAAGAGTTGGGGGCCTCTCTCCCTTAGGTCCCTTTGGAAATCCTAGCTTTACCTAACATTACTTTCAGTAATTTAATACTACATATGTGCAAAGAGGCTACAAAGCAATTGCCAAGATTTTCTGTTTATGGGCTTGTGCATTGAAGAATGTCATATGTATTTTTGCATTAACAGCCATTTTCATTTGTATTCCTGTGTTCTATACTTTTAAGAGAAATTCAGTTAACAACATCCATGGAAAAAGTTCAATTAATTTGTGTTACTCTGTATGTGGTAGCTCTTCAGGAGATGTACAGAAGGTGCTAATGCAAACATACGAGCACAGCTATAAATTAGGATCTAGGCAAAATTTTATTTTGATTTAGTTTGCTTTCCTTCTAAGGTAGACAGTTTAATTACTTGCTTCAGAGATACAAGATAATTAAATCTTGAAAATGATCTTGGATGACTAAATCATCACCAGAGAGGTTATATTATTTACAATGAACTATAAGGAAAGCAGTTTGGAAGTACTAGGATAACTGGTCCTAAACCAAAATAATTAAATGATTAAGGAAGCTGCTATAGATATGGTAAATATACTGTCTCAGTCAAAGCACTTTATTTTAGAATGAGCTAAAAGGGGATGAGTCAAAGCAAGATCCACGTATATATCAACCATTTCTTGCTATTGCAGGAGATAAGGAAACACTAACACATGCAAATCCAGAGAACAGCTCCTGGAGCCTGAATCAGTGAAGAGCAAAAAATACATTCAGAGGGTAAATGCCTCTTTATAACCCTAGTCCTAGCTCTGCATACCAGCTGTTCCTTCTGTGCACTTATGCATAAGGCAGAGAGTGTGTCTCCTCAGTGACTCTTATATTGGATTTATATTTTTAAAATATTAAAAGAACATTAAGTTTGCAAAGTCAAGCAGTCAAATGTTAGGAAGAATAGTCTATATCCCTGTATGGTGGAAGGAGAGAACCCCATCAATTTAGTGAGATATGCCTGGTGTGGGACATAGTTAAGAATAGCAATCTTAGGTCAGACTGGCAGAAAACAGCATATGTACCTCAGGCTGGTGATATATTCTATCACAAGACTTCACCAAACCAGTTACAAATGTGTGCTTACAAATACTATACTAGTTATTATGAAGCCATAGACTATCTCCTTCAGGCACTCTAGCCCAGACAAACCGGACTTTAGTGATAAATGATTATTAAAACCAAGAATCACATATGTTAGGTTCTTACTGTTCCAAAGAACCAGACATACACCCAAGGTCATAGTAGACTTCAGATCTTACCCCAAAATCATGCTGGTAGTCAGTCTTTTAATAACTAAAAAACCTAAGGGTTTATTAATATATATGTACAAAAGGAAGAGAATTATTAAGAGGCTAAAATGAATCACATACATTACAGATGATTTCAGAGTTTGTGAAGCAGGATAATAGCAATGATGTTCAATCTGTCAGTTTGTAATAAGTCACTTTGGTTCATCCCAAATTTTGGGGTCCTCTGTCCATTGTTCAAAGCTCTTCTTTGTTAGAAATCATAATCCAGAGACATGGAGCAGAAAAGAAGCAAAGAAATGATATCATAGTCTCCACTTTTATTTCTTCAGCCCATATTTGTGGAAAGTTACCGGCGCAAACATGGAGTCTTGGGTCATGTGTCCTTACAAACCATCACTGGGATGGGACATCCATTGTCTCGGTCCCTTCTGAGATGCCCTTGGAAGGGGCTCACTGATGAGATGATTTTTTTTAATGGGCCATCAACACATAGCTGACTGTGTTGGGGCTTTTACCCAAGAACACAACAAACTTGTGATACAAACACATAACAAATGTTCATAACTTCAGATACAAAGTTGATACATTGATTTATACAGTATATTAGATCTTAGCAGCTCAGAACACTTCCACTGACACCTTACAAGGCATACTTTGTAAAAAGATTTATCACAATTGTACAACAGTGGTGACACATCATTGGTTATATTTTAGGGGATTTTCTCCCACAAAAGCTCATGTGATAAGTAAATTTGTTAGTCTTAAAAAGTGCCACAAGTCTCCTTGTTTTTTTTTTAGTGTAAACATAGTCGTCTTTCTTTTTATACAGCATCTCACCAGGTTTGTTTGGCTGATTGAAGAAACAATGGGTTAGGAACAGAGCCACACTCTCTCAAGAGAAGAGGTATTCTGAAGGAAAGAAGCAAAAAGAGGAGGAGGATACTGGAAAACCACCTCCCAGAAACATATGAGAACAGAACTTCAAACCAAAATGGAGTAGAAATGAAACAAATGGAGAGATCTACAGGGAAAAAAAGGAGTGTTTCACAAATAAGGGAAAGTCAAGGAATTGAAAGCCAAAAAGGTGCAGTGGAGTGAAGAGATCCCAGGGGAAAAAAACCAGCTCAAAGCCAAAAACCTGTCTACAGTTAATTAGACCAGTTGCTTAAAAAATAGAAAAACAAATTTCATACCCCCACCTCCTGCCAATACTCTTTCACACCCACTCACAAGAGAAAATAGATTAAACCCTGTCATAGACAAAGTATCGCCTAGGATATCAGAGAAGATTGTGTGTAGAGAGCCAATAGTGTATGGAAAAATTTAATGAGGCTCAGGGTAATAACATTTCACATTCCCCTCCTCCATTTTCCATTTCTAATTTAAAGGTGGTCCAGTGGGTCCAAGGCCCACATTTTGATAGCTACTTTGGCTATGTCTATACTGGCAAGTTAGTTTGAATTAAGGAAGCTTAATTTGAACTAATTTAAGCATTGGCTACACTAGGCTTTCATTAGTTTGAATTAAGGGCTTCCTTAATTCAAACTAATAAATTCGCTTATACTTTGCTAAGTAAGGGTTAATTCGAACTAGTTAGTTTGAATTAACCCAATGCGGCCATGTTAGTTTGAACTAAGTGCTTAGTTCGAACTAACCGGCACATTGAGCTCAATGCAACTGACTAATTTGAACTAAGCAAGTGCCATAAATGGCACTTGCTTAGTTAGAACTAAAATTTGCTAGTTCGAATTAAGTTAATTTGAACTAACTAAAATTAGTTCGAATTAGTTAGTTTGAATTAACTAATTCGAACTAACTTTGGTAAGTGTAGATGTAGCCTTTTAGATTATCTTGTCTATATTTTCTCTTTCTCTCTCGCTGTATTTCTCCTTCTCCCCCACAGGTTTAGTTTTTCTCCTGGCCTTTTCTTCTATTTTCTGACAAGCTGTGAACAGCTACGCTTAAAATGGTTCTCTAGTACAGAAAGGTTTTACATTCTCAGATTTGGCTGCAGTATAAAGTTGACCAAAAAGAGCATGATTATCGTATCACACTGTTCATGGTGAAGATGGACCATCAATCTAGATAACATGTATAATAGAGCTTTTTGAAAGAAAGCAGAACACGCTTCAAAATTGTACATGGAAGTTATGACTTGTTGAAAATCTTGATCACTCTATACTCTGGTCCAAAACTAGCAACATTTTTCACAAAGATATGAAATTTGCTTGCAAAAAATATTAAATTTCAAAAATTTAAAAAAACATTGGCCCAACTCTAATATCTAAGGCTATGTCCACACTTACTAAAATTAGTTCGAATTAGTTAGTTCGAACTAACTAATTTGAACTAATTTTAGTTAATTCAAATTAGCTTAATTCGAACTAGAAAAAATTAGTTCGAACTAAGCAAGTGCCATTCATGGCACCTCATTAGTTGGAATTAGCGATCTCCATTGATTTCAATGGGCCGGTTAGTTCGAACTAAGAAATTAGTTCAAATTAACATGGCCACATTAGTTAATTCAAACTAGTTAGTTTGAATTAACCCTTACTTCTTATACCCTATTTGAAATTATTAGTTCAAATTAAGGAAGCCCTTAATTTGAACTAATTAAAGCCTAGTGTAGCCATGGCTTTAGTTAGTTCGAATTAAGCTTCCTTAATTTGAACTAACTTGCCAGTGTGGACATAGCCAAAGGGTTTCCTGTGGCAGCTATCCAGGAAGTTTAGAAATTAAGAGCAGATCTTTACTGGATTTTTAAATCTCACTAGACTGATGGGGCTCTTTCCTTCCACTCGACAGGGTCATGGGCTGGTCTTCCTAACACATGGATGCTTGACTTTCCAAATTTAATCTTCTTTTAATATTTTTTTAAAAATAATTCTGATATAATAGTTACTGAAGAGGTTCACACTCCCTGCCTTACGTATAAGTGCACAGAAGAAACTGCTGGTTCACACAAAATTAGAACTAGATTATAAAAAAGGCATTTATAAAGCTCCTATTCACCATAACCACACAAATGTTCTCTTTGCAGGACTGCTACCTCCTGCTGATCCAGGGGCTTGAATTTCTTTCCAAACCAAACCTACTATCTCTCCCTTTTTCTGCTTAGTGTCTGCTCTCCCAGCAGCTGCTTTTATTTGGCAGCAGCAAAGTGAAACTGACTGGATACTAGTAAATTTCATGCAGTGATTGCTGGAGACATGCCCTTTGCAAAAGCAGCAGATGCATCAATGTCCTTCCTTAGTCCTGGAGAAAGAGACACAAATAAACTTTTCCTTCCCTCTAGCTGAACTTCACTTTGCTTCGTTTTGCCCAAAGCCCCTGTCTACAGTTCTGAGATGAAATCCTGGCCCCACTGATGAGAGTTTTGCCAATGACTAGCCTCAATGGAACCAGGATTTCACTCCTTGTGAACTGTTATTGTTCTGACTACTGAACGAAGGACAAGGTGGGTGAGATAACATCTTTTATTGGACGAACCTCTGTTGCTGAGAGACAAATCCTTTTGAACTAACATAGAGCTCTTCTTCAGGTCTCTGTGTAAGCTCAAAAGCTTATCTCACCAACAGAAGTTGGTTCAATACAAAATATCTCACCCACCTTGTTTCCCAACATGGCTACAACAATGCTGCACAGTATTGAATGAACCTATCAGAAGTCCACTACCTTTTTATACTGGCACTCAGCAGCTATTTCTTAAGCCTCATGGTTCAGACTCCCACTGAGTTTCCAAAGCTCTACATTTTCAAAATCCTCCCACCCCCCATTTCACCTGACCTGGGCTAGGTCTTTTTATCCTGCTTCTGTCTTCCCTGTACCACTTTTGTTAGGCTTTCTGATCAACTCCCGGGTTAAGCAGCTATCCCCATCTTCAGGCCCATCCTTTGTGTGATGTTTGTGATTGGGGTTGCGTGTGGTGTGTTTTGGTTTTTTTTCTCTGTGTAGATGTACACGTAGGAGACTGAGCCAGAGCAGGGAATACAAGGAAACCCTGTTGCTGCCACAGTAGAGCTGCACAGCTTGTGAAGTATAGAACACATCTTAGCCAACGAAGATGATTTAAGTCTAATTCAGTGTTACCAACCCCAAGCATTCAAAATAATGAATTGCCCCGTGTAGCAGTGTTGTGGCATGGTTATGGGATAGAAAGGGCTAACTGGGCCTGAGAGGGAGCAGCAGCCAATCAGGAGGGAGGGCTGCTGGGCAAATCAGGGGCCAGGTGCCTAGTATATGAGGGAGCTGTAGGGGCAGCTTAGTCAGTTTGGCCTGGGCAGCCCAGGGAGAAGGATTTCCTACTGGCTGGCTGAGGGACCCAGCACCTGGAGAGCTTGCAGTGACTGCACTGTGAGCAGACCAGCACCAGGAAGACAGCCAGAGGAGGTGAAGGTCTGGAGCAGTGGTCTGGAGCTTGGAGACCTGGAAGGACAGCTACTGGGACTCCAGAAAGACAGGCTAGAGCTAGAAGCAGAGACGTCATTGTCATCGGGCTGGCAGGGTGCTGGCCCCAGGTAGAAAAGCCTGAGCCCCGAATCTATTCCAGGGCCCAGGAATCCAGAAAACTCTAGCGGAAAGCATGTTCCGCTCTGCCCTGCAGGCAGGCTGCTGCTCTGCTGAGAGCAGCGGCTGCCAGCTGGGCTGGGCAGTTTTCAAATCTCCCGCCCTGAGTATGCTCCAAAAGAGCATGTTCAGGGCGGGAGCAGCCTCCTGGCCAGCCCGATGCTGGATGCCCCTGCAGCTCTCCAGCCAGGTAAGTTGGGGGGAGCGTATGAGGGGAAGCTGGGACCAGGAAGGCTGGGTGGGCTGTGGAGCTGATGGGAAACTGGGGGCCGGGAGGGCCACGTGGGCCAGGGAGCCGATGGGAAACTGGGGGGCAGGGACTGGATGGGTCAGGAAGCCAATGGGGAATGGGGGCCAGCCCAACACCAGACGCCCCTGCAGCACTCTGGCCAGGTAAGTTAGGGGGGCCAGGCGGGGGAGTGCTGGGGAGCTGGAACTGGGAAGGTTGGGTAGGCTGGGGAGCCGGTAGGGGCCGGGCAGGCCAGGGAGCAGTGTTCCCTGTAATGTACGTGGGTGCGTGGCCGTTATGCCCGTGCAGGCTTCTGGGACCCCTGCACAGCCTGGCAGCCTCCCGACCCCGGGGGCTGGGCTCCTCCGGGGCTGCTGCTTTGCCGCGGCAGCCCCCGCGACTCCCTCCCCCCCCCCCCGAGTCCGAGCCTGGCAGCTGGGCTCTTCCGGGGCTGCCTTGTTGCTTTCTTTTCTTTTCCGTTTCTTTTCTCCTTTTCTTCCTTTTCCTTTACTTTTCTTTCTTTCTTTCTTTCTTTCTTTCTTTCTTTCTTTCTTTCTTTCTTTCTAAGCGTGTGGCCTAGCTGGGGGGGAGGGGTTGGTTTAACAGGGGGTGGGCTGGGGGCCACAGCCCTGGATCTTTTTGCTATCCAGCAATGCCCCTGGCTAGAAGGTAGCTGTGGCTGGAGCAGCGGTCTGGGGCTAGGGTGCCAGAGCGTCAGCGGCTGAACTGCCGGGTGGTGAGGAGTGGTGTGAGATGGGGAAAGCTGCCCAGGGAATTGTTGGAGTGTTGCAGAGACTGAAGGGAGATGGAGCCTCAGTGGAGGTGTTTAGGGTGCCGAGGCCTGGAGAAATGGGTGAACCCAGCCCCCTCCCCCAGTGTGCCAGGAGTGGCACAGGCTTATAGGCCACTGACTGTTCTAATGTAATGGCCAGCAGGTCTCCCTGGCCCAGATGAGGTAGAAGAGCCCGACTGTATCCCAGAAGGGGTGGGCTTAAGGGACTCAGCTGGAGGGCCGAGATCCCAGAAGGTGACTCAAGAGCAGAGTTGGCATGTGAAAGACAGAACAGAAACCACTAGCAGGGGACTACTTGAGCTAAATTCCCCAGTAACACTGCCAGGACGTGCCCTGCAGCTGGGTTCTGGGCTCCAGATGCCTACACCCTGCCATCCAAAACCACTAAACTAGTTTAAAAATCACAATTTTAAAAAAAGATGGGTTCCATTTATTTCCTTCCAGGTTTTGAGCCTTTAGGGTACATTCAGGTCATGTTTCTCTGTTGATAATTCATATTTTTAAGAGACAAGAATGCCATGAAATAACATGACTCCAGAAGTTGGGGCTTTAAGAGAAGCACTAAACTTCATGCTATATATGATAAAATCACAAGAGTTGGTAATGGTGTTCTTTAAAAGGACAATAAATTCCATCCCTAAAATAAGCAGAGTGTTTTTCTTTCAGAGAAATATTGAGAAAATATACTCTTTTAAAGTTAACAAACAAACAAAAATCAGGAAAACTTCTGAAGCACCCAAGGACCTCCCATGTGGTGATACTTGTATAGCTCACTGGTACATATGCCACTAGTCTCCTTTGCGCATGGCCTACAGCGGATATGAATTGTTACAACCCATACTTTTAGGCCCAGGCTCTCCAGTTCAAGACAGTGGGTCAGACAAGAAGGGTGGCTATCATAGCACGTTCTTACACATCAAGAGCTGTCAGATATAAAGCCCTACTTGAATTGCAGGATGACTGTCAAATAATTGCGGCTGAACTGAGGACAAGACATGGAAAACACGCAGAAGTAATGATGAACCTTTAATAATTGCTGTAATTTGGAAAAGCAAGAGAAAATCTATTTGTTTAAGAAAAATTTGCTGGAGCAATATAAATAATCAAGTACTATGCTATGACTGCTAATTTTTTTTGATAATGCTTTATTTTGCTCTACCTGTATTACAGTCATTAATGTACGGGGCTGACAGCTCGAGCCCCCGCTGCTATCAGCTCTGATAAATGGGGTTCTACAATACTAATGAGGGAGAAAGGGTGATTTGCAAACCTCAAAATATATGCAAAATTGTGGACTGTGCAAAGTAAGCTCATTAACATCAAAACTGTGGTGGAAGCTTAACATTGTGGGGTCTGCAATTTCCATAATATTGCAAATTAAGTAGGGCCTAAACCAGACTTCAATGGTGCTCGTCAGGTGTCTGTATTAGTATAAGGCCCACCTGCTCTGTAAAGCAATAAAGTCAGGGTGCTTGTTCTGTACTGTTCTTTCTACTGCCTCAGACTGAGCATTACTTCAATTATATTGCTCCCTCTTTGCCAGAAAGTGAGCACCCATAAAAGTCATTTATACACCAACTATGCAGTAAATAGGGTAGGGATCCAGTACAATTTTGCTTCATTCACTGGACAGACTACAAAATGCACCTTACAAGTGTTTTAGAAAATAAGACATGACACTAAATTGTCCTATTTGAGAGATAGCATATGTGACTGTATAATGAAAAGTTGTTGCAATGCATATGCACAACAGGTGAGAATTAAAGACCATTTCCTGCAGCATTGTAGAAATCAGCTAGAAGACACTGGAGAGTTTATCACCTGCGTAGGGAGTAATTTGGTCTTTTGGAGCCCAAGAAGTGTTAAATATTGGCACCTAGGAGACAGTTGAGGCTTTGGGCAGCAAATCTCCTTTTTTCTTTCCTTTTTGGAAGCAGAACTGGAGGTTTCTTGAAACTTTTGGTAAAAGTGCTTGAACTTCTTTCTAGTAAACAGATAGCTCCAGAGTCGTAATCCACTGCTTCACTCAATGATGGACGATTACATTAGTTAGATGAATTCCAAAGGGGTAGCCGTGTTAGTCTATTGTAGAAAGACAACAGAGTCCTGTGGCACTTTTAAAGACTAACAGATTTATTTATCACATGAGCTTCTCCCATGAAAGCTCATGCGATAAATAAATCTGTTAGTCTTTAAAAGTGCCACAGGACTCTGTTGTCTTTCTATTAGTTAGATGGTTAGATGACATCAGACTAGCAAAGAAATAGTGAAGAATGTTGACCTATTAAAGCAGCATCATTAAGTTTCAGAGTTATAGACTCATGGATTCGAAGGTCAGAAGGGACCAATATGATCATCTAGGCTGACCTCCTGCACAATGCAGACCACAAAACCTCACCCACCCACTCCTCTAATGAACATCTAACCTATGATTGAGTTATTAAAGTCTTCAAATCATGATTTAAAGACTTGAAAATACAGAGAATCAACCAGCAAGTGAGCCATGCCCAATGCTACAGAGGCAGGCAAAAAAACCCCAGCACCCAGGCCAGTCTGCCTTGGGGTAAAATTCCTTCCCGACCCCAAATATGGTGATCAGTTAAACCCTGAGCATGTGGGCAAGTCTCACCAGTCAGTCAAGAAAAAATTCTCTGTAATAACTCAAAACCCACCCCATCTAGGCTATGTCTACACTTAGAAAGTTGTCGACTTTAGTAAGTCACCTTTATTAGGTCGACTTTAAGTCGATCTTATCAAGTCGACGTAGCAAGTCTACACTAGACTCTTAGGTTGACTGGGGGGGGGGGTTGGAGGGTTGCATTGTGGGAAGTGTGGCAGCATGGCAGCAGAGAAGGTTGCCCCACCCCTGGCCATGCCTTCAAAAGAGGAAGTGAGCTCAGCCCCTTCCCATTGTGCCTGGCAACTTGGACCCTGAGCGGGTCATTGATCAGCATCTTCTCCTGAGCTTTGCCAAGCAGGTGCACGACACCTGCCAGCTAGTGGTAAGGCTTCTTCAGCTGTGGAGCAGGCCTGTCTGGCAACCCACCAGCATGGAGGAAGATGATATCCTGTCCCCCACATTCCTGCCCCAGTAAGCTGCCGCACTCACAGTACTGCGCTCCGTGCCTTGTCGCTTCTGGGCACGTGAGGCCCACAGTGACTGCTGGGAGCAGATCGTCCTCACCACCTGGGATGATGACTTGTGGCTGCAGAGTTTTAGGATGAGCAAGTGGACCTTGCTCGAGCTCGTCTGCGAGCTCACCCCAGTTCTGCAGCACATGGACACCTGACTCCGCCCCCCCCCCCCCCCCGCCTGTAGACAAGCGAGTGGCCATCACCATATGGAAGCTGGCAACCCCGGACTCCTACTGCTCCATGGCCCAGCAGTTTGGTA
Source organism: Pelusios castaneus (assembly GCA_007922175.1). Lineage (NCBI taxonomy): Eukaryota > Metazoa > Chordata > Testudines > Pelomedusidae > Pelusios > Pelusios castaneus. The sequence continues at coordinate 2,378,083 of ML686195.1, read as the reverse complement.
TTGGGAAGGCCACTGTGGAGACCGCCCTCATGCAGGTCTGCAGGGCAATCAATCAGGTCCTGCTAGTCTGCCTCCTTACTCCGGGCAACATGCATGAACTCCTCAATGGCCTCACCGGACTCGGCTTCCCCAACTGTGGGGGCATTGTGGACGCCACCCACATCCCCATCCAAGCCCTGGAACACTGCGCCAGGGACTATGTCAACCACCAGGGGTACTATTCTGTGGTCCTGCAGGCCCTCATGGATGACCGCGGAGTCTTCCAGAACATCTATGTGGGCTGGCTGGGGAAGGCGCACAATGCATGGATCCTGCGCAACTCCGCCCTGTACAGGTACATGCAGGTGGGCACCTTCTTCCCTGACCACACCATCACCATTGGGGACATGCAGGTGCCAGTCCTGATCCTCGGGGATGCCACCTACCTCTTGCTCCTCTGGTTGATGAAGCCATACATGGGCCACATGAATGCCAGCAGGGACCTCTTCAATCGGAGGCTCAACCAGTGTCAACCAGAGCCACAGTGTCATCGAGCGTGCCTTCGGCCATCTCAGACCCGCTGGAGGACCCTCCTGACTCACTTGCAGCTTGGCGAGAGCAGCCTCCCGGTGGTCGACAGTGCATGCTTTTGCCTGCACAACCTCTGCAAGCTGTGGGGTGAAAGGTTCCCATGTGTCTGGGAGGCTGAGTGCTCGCGCTGTGCAGTATGAGCAGCTTGATGACACCCTGCCCCAGACTCAGTGGGGCCAGCAGCAAACACAGCTCATCCAGGATGTGCTGAGGGCCCACTTGGACCGTGAGGAGCACGCAGGGGTGGGCCTGCTACCAGGCCCCGTCACCTCCACCACCCACCCATGCCTGCCCCCACCAATGCACCGTCCCCCCATCCCCACACCAATAAAAAGCACGACACACTGTATAACAGTGTTCAGGGTGTTTATTCAGAGGGGGAAATTGGGGTTGGGAGCTGCTGGGGTTGGGAGGTTTGGGGGGAGGGAGAGGGGTCAGGGGGGAGTGAAGAGGGTTGGGGAGAGGGGCCAGTGCAAGTGGCATCTGGAAGGCAGGTCCTGGTCTTGCAGACGTCTGCCCCGGGACCTGGCCTGCCAGTGAGGAGGGCTGCCTCTGGGGCACAGGGCAGGGCCCTGAGGGAATAGGCGCTCCTCTAGGCACTCCAGGGACTGGGTCTGCCACTCCATGAGGTCAAGCATGCGCTCAAACAGCCTCTGCTAGCCCCTCCACAGCCCCCTTCGACCCTCTGGTGGGCATCCGCCTGCTTCTGCCGCACTGCCAAGCATGCTTCGTTCCGCTCACTGATGCAGATCAGGTCTTCGAGGAGCTCATCCTGTTAGCGATGCACCCTCCTTCTCCTTGTGATCAGGCCTGGGGGGGTGCTGGGAGTGCCAAGTGTCAAGGGCACAGGGGTTGCTGGGGAGGAGCAAAGAAGAGAGTCCCTCCCATTAGCTGGTGGGGTGTGCAGCCTGACAGCAGCTGCTGTCCCCTGACCATCCCCCTGCTTCCCACTCATTGTCCTTCAGAACAGGGACCCCTTGGTACACACCGGCGTGCTGTGCTGCCCAGGTCGGGTGCAGCGCCCACTGTGGTGAGCTGCAGGCAGCCCTGCCTTGGAGGGGTCTTTCCTGAGGCCATATACCACCAGTGTCAGGTGCATGCTGTCGGGCCTCAGTGCTCCCGCCTACTGTCCCCCCACCCCAACTCCAGACACGCCACTGCACCACTCACCTCTGGGTTCCCCCCGCCCCTGCCACGCAGCTTCCAGCCCCTCGGAGCACCTTCCCCCCCATCTCCTTCTGCAGTCCCTATCTCACAGGCATGCCCAGGCATGCCCAGCCCTGCCCACAGGGTGGGCGGAAGGGAGGGAGAGAGGTAGGGGGCACTCACCAGCAGGTGTCCCCCTTGCCTGGGTCTTCTTCAGCGGGATGAACCTGCTCCTCTCCCTCCTCCTTATGAGGCTGGGTCTGCCGTCGGGGCAGGGATCAGCTCCGGGTTGCCAGCTGGCTCTGGGGCTGGTGAGGTGCCCTCCTGCTCCTGCTGGGCGCTGGCCTCCCCCTGCTCCAGCACCACAGTTGTGTCCCCCGAGTCCTCCTCCTGGTCATCGTCAAGGGAGGGGGGCTCGGCAGAGTCAATGGTGTGGGCTGGCAGGCTGCTGCTCTCCTGGCCCAGAAAGGCATCCAGCTGCTGGTAATACCGGCAGCTGGTGGGGGCTGCCCCTGTCCGGATCATCTCCTCCTGGGACTTTTGGTAGCCCTGGTGGAGGTCCTTGATCTTGACCCGGACCCGCTGAGTCTCCCAGGTGTGGCTCTTGGCAGCCAGGGTCTGAGAGATGGAGGCATACACTCCTGGTTGCGATGGCTGCCTTGCAACTGAGAGCTGACTGCCAGCAGATCCAGGATTTCCTGGTGGCTCCAGGATGGGGCCCACCTGCGGTGCTGGCTCTGCTCTGACTTGCTCCCAAGCAGCAGATCTGGCCAACTCTGGGGAGCAGGGTGGTCAGGAGTGAGTCCTGCCCTGTGGTTGGCCAGGGCAGGCTCTTCCTGTGCCAGGAATTCTGGGATGGAGGTCAGGGAGGAAGGTCTGGAGGCCATGGAGGTTGACTTAGCGCTACTCTGCATCTACACTGGCTTAGGTCGACTTAATAAGGTCGACTTAACCATTAAGTTGACCTAAAAGGAGGTGTTATTACATCGACTTAACTTTTCCTTACGTCGATTTAAGGAACTGCTGAAGTTGACTTAAAGAAGGCCCAGTGTGGACGCGGAGTAGTTTAAGTCGAGTTAAGCCTCCTTAAGTCGAATTAATTTGTAAGTGTAGATGCACCCCTAATGCCTCTTCCCAGGTCACTGGCATATCTATCCCCAGAAGTAAAAAATGGACAATTGCCAAACTAAGCCGTTCCATCATATCATCCCTTCCATAAATTTATCAAGCTCAGTTTTGAAGGCAACTATGTTTTTTGATCCCCTTGGTATGTTATTCCAGAACTTTACTCCTCTGATGATTAGAAACCTGCGTCTAATTTAAAGCCTAAATTTCCTGATGGACAGTTTGTATCCATTTGTTCTTGTGTCCACATTAGCACTGTATTCAAATAATTCCTCTCCCTCCCTGGTATTTATCCCTCTGATGTATTTATAGAGAGCAATCATAGCTCCCCTCAGCCTTCTTTTAGTTAGGCTAAAGGAGCCAAGCTCTTTAAGTCACATCTCATAGGGAAGGTTTTTCATTCTGCAAATCATCCTTGTAGCCCTTCTTTGCATCTGTTCCAATTTGACTTTATCTTTCTTAAACATGGGAGACCAGAACTGCACACAATATTCCAGATGAGGTCTCACCAGCACCTTGTATAATGGTACTAACACCTCCCTGTCTCTACTGGACATACCCCTTCTGATGGACCCCAGGACTGCATTAGCTTTTTTCATGGCTGCATCATATTGGCGACTCATAGTCATCCTGTGATCAACCAGTATGCCCAGGTCCTTCTCCTCCTCCGTCACTTCCAATTGATGCATCCCCAACTTATAAGAAAAATTCTTATTTGTCCCTAAATGCATGACCTTGCACTCCCTGTTATTAAATTTCATCCTATTCCTAATACTCCAGTTTACAAGGTCATCCAGATCTTTCTGTATGATATCCCGATTCTCCTCTGTATTGGCAATACCTCCCAATTTGGTGTCATCTGCAAACTTAATTTGCACATTCCCACTTTTTGTGCCAAGGTCAGTAATAAAAAGGTTGAATAAGATTGGTCCCAAGACTGATCCTTGGGGAACTCCGCTAGTAAATTCATTCCAACTAGACAGTTCACCTTTCAGTATGACCCACTGTAGTCTCCCCTTTAACCAGTTCCATATCCACCTTTCTATTTTCATATTAATCCCCATCTTTTGTAATTTAACTAATAATTCCCTATGTGGAACCATAACAAATGCCTTACTGAAATATAAGTAAATTAGGTCCAATGCATTCCCATTATTAAAAAAATCTGTTACCTTCTCAAAAAAGGAGATCAAGTTGGTCTGGCATGATCTAGCTTTTGTAAAGCCATGTTGTATTTTATCCCAGTTAACATTATCCTTAAGTACTTTCTCTTTCAAAATTTTCTCCAAGACCTTGCATACTGCCGAGGTCAAAGTAACAGGCCTGTATTTACCTGGATTACTTTTACTCCCTTTCTTGAAAATAGGAACTACGTTAGCAATTCTCCAGTCATACGGTACAACCTCTGTGTTCACAGATACATTAAAAATCCTTGCTAATGGGCTGGCAATTTCATGTGTCAGTTCCTTTAATACTCTTGGATGGAGATTACCCGGACCCCCCCAGTTTAGTTCCATTAAGCAGCTCAAGCTTGGCTTCTACCTCAGAGATAGTAATTTCCACCTCCGCGTCCTCATTCCCATTAGCTACATTACCTCTATCCCCAAGCTCACCATCACCCTCATTAAAGACAGAGGCAAAGTACTTATTTAGATATTCATCCATGCCTAGATTATCCTTGATCTCCACCCCATCCTCAACATTTAGTGGTCCCACTTCTTCCTTCTTTGTTTTCTTCCTATTTACATGGCTAAAGAATCTTTTATTATTGGTCTTAATTCCCTTTGTGAGATCTAACTCTGCTTGGGTTTTGGCCTTCCTCACTTGATCTCTACATGTTCTGACCTCCAAGAGGTAGCCCTTCTTTCTTATCCTATCCCTTCCCATCTTCCACTCCTTGTTGGCCTTCTGCTTCCTCTTAATCGCCTGTCTGAGATGTTTTCTCATCCAGCTTGGTTTACAACCCTTGTCTATACATTTTTCCCCTTTTTTGGAATGCAGGCTTCAGCTAGTTCCTGCAACTTTGACTTGAAGTGATTTCAAGCATCTTCGACGTTCACATCCATGAGTTCTTTGGTCCAGTACACTTCCCTAGCTAATTCCCTTAATTTTTTTAAGTTAGCCCTTTTGAAGTCAAAGACTCTGGTCACAGATTTATATTTGTTTATCCTTCCATTCAGTTTTAACTGGATTTGCTTGTGGTCACTAGAACCTAGGTTGTCCCCTACATCCAGTTCCTCTATGAGGTCCTCAGTAATGACCAATATCAAATCTAAGATTGCATCTCCCCTCGATGGTTTGGAAACTGTTTTGTGGAGAAATTTGTCCGCTATCAAATCCAAGAAAATATGGGCCCTTTTATTGCTACTGGTACATGTCCTCCAGTCTATATCTGGGAAGTTAAAGTCTCCCATAATCACACAGGGTGCTTAAGTCGACTTAATTTACTCTGCGTTCACACTGGAGTTTCCTTAAATTGACTTAAGCTGTTGCTTAAATTGACTTAAGGAAAAGTAAAGTCGACTTTGTAAAACCTAGTTTTACATCGACTTTACTGCTTAAGTCGACTTCTTAAGTTGACTTCAGCAGTGTGGACATAAGTCGACTTAGGGCAGGGGAAAAAGGGAGCCCCTGCTCCCTTCTCCCCAGGACAAGCCGCTAGCAGCTCGTCCCGGCTCCCTTGTCCCTGGGACCGTTCACATCCCAGGCAGAAGGGACCACAGGGCTCCCTTCTGGCCGGGACTTGAATGGTCCTGGCCAGAAGGAAGCAGCGGCTCCCTTTTTGCCGGGGCCGCGGTGATCCTGGCAAAAAGGGAGCGCAGGGTTCCCTTTTTGTCGGGACCCGAGCGGTCCTGGCCAGAAGGGAGCCCTGTGGCACCCATCTGGCTGGGTCCTCCATCAAGCTTTTTGGGAGGACCAGGTCTCCCCGCCAGCTGGAGCGCTGTGCCGGCAATTGCAGTCCTGTGTGGACTCTCTAAGTTGACTTAATAAGGTCGACTTAAAGTCGACTTAGTAAAGTCAACCTAAATTCCCCAGTGTAGACATAGCCACAGTTCCCAGTAGTGTTTATTTCCTTAAGGGCCTTACAGAGGTTTCTATCCATGTCCAAATCAGATCCCGGTGCTCTGTAACACACCCCAAGCACTATCCCAGGAGAAACTCTAGTAGCTTTCCTCCCCAATGTGATTTTAAGACAGATAGACTCTGTCTTACTAATTCCATCACTTTGAATTTCTTTACATTCTATTGCATCATTGATATACAATGACACCCCCACACCTTTGCCATTATGTCTGTCTTTCCTAAAGAGCACATAGCCTTCAATACTTGTACACCAGTCTTGACTACTATTCCACCATGTTTCCGTTATCCCTATAATATCTGGTTTCACTTCTTCTACCAGTAGGTCCAGTTCCTCCATTGTGTTACCTAGGCTTCTCGCATTAGTATACAAACATTTTAGTTTTTGCTGCTTGGCTTCACTCACATTCCTTACCCAATTTGGCAGTGTTGAACTACTGCCAACATCGCCCATAAGACCAGTATTTGCACTTCCCTTCTTTCTAACGTTCATACTGCTCCCTGCATCTATGTTCTTTCCTATTTCATTTTCCTTCCTCTCAATGTTAATATCAGGTGTGGAGATTGTCTGGGCCTCTCCCAACCATCTCCCTGGAGTCCCTAGTTTAAAGCTCTTTTAATCAATTGAGCTAACCCCCCTCCTAGAAGTCTATTTCCCTCCCTACTCAAGTGAAGTCCATCCCAAGCAAACAGTCTTCTGTCCATGAATGCCTCCCAGTACCCATACATCCCAAAGCCCTCCTTATAACACCACTGCCTGAGCTGTCTGTTGAGCATCTGAATCTTCTCACACCTATGTTGTCCTCCTCTAGGGGCAGGCAGAATCCCACTGAAGATCACCTGAGCCTCTAGTTCTTTGAGAGTCCTCCCCAGCTTGGCATAGTCTCCTTTGATACATTCCAATGATAATCTAGTTATATCATTTGTACCCACATGAAGGACAATCAGAGGATTCTTTCCCACTCCCATTAGGATCCTCTTCAGCCTCAGAGCCACATCATGCATCTTGGCTCCAGGCAAGCAGCACACACTTTTGTTGTCCGGATCAGCTCTAGTTATAGGCCTGTCTGTCCTTCTCAGCAGGGAATCCCCAATCACATAGACTTGCCTTTTCCTCAAAACGGTACTATTCCCAGATCTTTCTGGCTGCAAGTCATGACTTCTACAGTTGCTCTTTGCAATCCTCTGCATCCGCTACTGAATCCTCCCAGAGATCTTATTTAGCATTATCTCCATTGGCTCATCTCCACTTTGCATAGGACTAGCTGCTCTCCTCTTCTTCCTTGCACTCCCACCTTCAGTTAACACCCTATTTCCTCATTATACAGTGGGATCATACTTCCAGCCTCATAGAGATGTTGTGAGGATACATTTGTGAGGTGGTCAGATACTATGATGAAATAAAGGCTCCATGTTCATTCTTTGATAATTCTTTCCCTGATACCTATTTGATCCAGGAGTTGTTTTGTTTGTTTGTTTGTTTGTTTTGTTTAAAAAACCAAAAGCCTTAGTCAAGAATCTGTGCTGACTCCTAATGGAACTGAGTCTGACAGGAGCTTACAGGAAGTCATTCAGTCTTACTACTCATGCATTTGCTCCCCTTACCTATTATATTTTTAAGTCATCCCCTGTTGTTCTTACTTATTCCTGTATTATTTTCAGAAATTATTTCAGTTCATCTTTAAGTGTGACAATACTGTGCCACTTACATTCTGACAAAGGCTGCATGAGGGCATAGTTATTGGGAAGAAATGTAAACTAATGTGACACTGTTTGTAATTGACCTTTTTATTCACTTGCAATTTTGCCATAGCAAGCTGCTGCATATTGCAAATATGTGTGTTTTCAATTGTTAACACTTCCAGCATTTCCATGTCCATTTTTCTTTGCAGGGTGAACACAATGGTTCTGAGACATAATCAGAAAATTCTGATATTCCTTAAATTTCCAGGGGGGTAGCCGTGTTAGTCTGTGTACAGCAAAAACAGCGAGAGTCCTGTGGCACCTTATAGACTAACAGATTTTCTTCGGCATAAGCTTTTGTGGGCTATAACCCACTTCGTCAGATGCAAGAAGTGGAAATCACAGTGGAGAGGTATATATACACATGCCAGGATGGAGGAGGGCAAGTGTAGCAAAGTCAGTTCAGAGAGCAGATGGGGCTTATTCACACCTGTTGATAAATGTGTGACTAGAACAATCACTTTCTGTAGTGTGATAACCATTCCAAGTCCCTATTCAGACCCAGTCAAGCTTGCAAATCAGCTCCAGCTCTGCAGTTTCACACTGAAGTCTGTTTTTGTAGTTTCTTTGTTGAAGTATAGCAACTTTCAGGTCAGCTACTGAGTATCCCTGGAGGTTGAAGTGTTCTCCTACAGATTTACGGACGTTGCCATTTTTTATGTCGGATTTGTGTCCGTTTATCCCTTTGTATAAGGACAGTCCGGTTTGGCCGATGTACATGGCAGAGGGACATTGCTGGCACATGATAGCATATACCACATTAGTGGATGTGCAGGTGAATGAGCCCCTGATGGTGTGGCTGATGTGGTTAGGACCTGTGATGGTATCACTGGAGTCGATGTGCGGGCAGAGTTGGCAATGGGGTTTGTTGCAAGGATAAATTCTTGGATTAGTGTTCTTGTTGTATGGTGATCGGTTGTTGGTGAGTATTTGCTTCAGGTTGGGGGGGCTGTCGGTGAGCAAGGATAGGCTGTCCTCCCAGGGCTTGAGAGAGTGTGGGATCATCTTCTAAAATAGGTTGTAGATCTTTGATGTTGTGTTGGAGAGATTTTAGCTGGGGACTGTAGGTTATAACCAGTGGTGTTCTGTTGTTTTCTAGGTCAGGTCTGTCCTGTAGTAGGCGGCTCCTGGGTACCCATCTGGCTCTGTCAATTTGTTTCTTCACTTCCCCAGCTGGGTACTGTAGGTTTAGGAATGCCTGATAGAGATCTTGTAGGTGTTTGTCTCTGTCTGAGGGATCAGAGAAGATCCGGTTGTACCTTAAGGCTTGGCTGTAGATGATGGATCGTGTAATGTGTGCCGGGTGGAAGCTGGAGCCATGTAGGTATGTATTGCGGTCAGCTGGTTTCCGGTATAGGGTGGTGTTAATGCGTCCATCCCTTATATGTACGGTGGTGTCCAACAAGTGGATTTCTTGTGTGGATTGGTCTAGGCTGAGGTTGATGGTAGAGTGGAAATTGTTGAAGTCCTGGTGGAATTCTTCCAGGGACTCTTTCCCGTGGGTCCAGATGATGAAAATGTCATCAATGTAATGTAAGTAGAGGAGAGGCAGTTGTGGACGAGATTCGAGGAAGCAATGTTCTAGGTCAGCCATAAAGATGTTGGCATACTGTGGGGCCATGCGGGTACCCATAGCTGTGCCACTGACTTGAAGGTATAGATCATCCCCAAATCTGAAGTAGTTGTGGGTCAGGACAAAGTCACAAAGTTCAGTTACCAGGTATGCCATGTCATCATCTGGGAAACTGTTCCTGATGGCTTGTAGTCCATCTTTGTGAGGAATGTTGGTGGAGAGGGCTTCTACATCCATAGTGGCTAGATGTCATACAAACTTTTAAAAACTGAGTTTCCCCCTCCCCCCACCCATAATTTAAAAAGCATTTGGGTATAGATTTTAAGGTAAAAACATACAGGTTAATAGCTGACAATAATAATTAGTAGTTATTATTCACTATAGCACTTCATATGTTCCAGGTGCTGAATAAAGAATAATTAATTCCTTGAGTGTGTTGTATGAGATGAGTACATTCACTGAATAAACTCAGGATCATTGTGTTTTCTCTATCACAAAAATGTATGTCAGGCTGGTGGCAGGGGAGATAGCCCTAAAGCGGAAATTTTCAATCAGGAAAAACTTCAGCTGAAATATAATAAAACTCTTGCCTTTGTAAAGAAACCTATATTGTGTCCCATGCAATAATCATAAACAAAACTCAATATCATATTTTCTTTTAAAAGCACCCTTAACCATTGTGTAGAGTAAACAGGGATGCGGTTCCTTTAAAAAAAATCAAACTAGTTTTGGTGATGCTATATTTTATATCAAGTCAAATTCTTTATTATTGATTGTGTTACAGGAACATATAGAGGTCTCAGCTGAGATGGAATGTCATTATTTTAGGTGCTACAAACACATGGTAACAAATAGCCTCTGTCCTGGAGATCTCAATATTTAAATAGACAATCGGTTGAACTGTTATCACCATATTACAGCTAGATAGCTGAGGCACATTTCACCAGTTTCAGTTATACAGAACTAGAAATGGAACACAGATCACCTGAGTACCAGCCTAGTGATTTAACCACACACCCAACCTCCTTAGCTCTTACACTGTGCCCCAAACTGGGGTGTGTTAGAACCTAACCAACAAAAACAAAAAATTGGAACTCTCAAATCTTGAGTCTTCAGGTTTTTATTAATAGCCTTAGGCAGAACGACTTTCATTTTTCTTTTTGAAAACTTTTAGTTTGACTTGTGAGTCATGAATTTGGAATAATGTCCAAGTTTGAGAAGATGAGCTATAAAAATTGTGTTTGTGTGTGGGGGGGAGCAGGATCACTGGCTTGCATACTTTCAAATCCATTTGAAACTAGAAAAAATCAAGGTCTTATTAAATGAAGAAATGTTCTCCTCTCAGTTGCTCTGATTTTTGTAAATGACCTATTTTCAGACTATTAGGTGCTTCAACACCTCTGTGGTTTGTGAAGTAAAGGATTTCCAGAATATTGTTATTAGTTTGTAATTTTCTTTCTAGATATGTAAAATTACAACATACATTTGAATATTTTATATACACACTGTTTCAGAAGCTCAGTGCATGTGCTTAACAGACATTACTGACAATTCCAATACTAAAAAATCATGAGTTAGGCCCCAAACATGATGAAACTGTCTTAAAAATCATAAGTTTTTGTCTAGAATATATTTTGGATTCTTTTTCTTTATTTCCCAGATTAGATGGATCACATTCAAGCTTTACTATGCAACCAGGAGGATCAGAAATATTCTTTAAAAAAAAAATTGAGTTTCATCTAATCACATGACTCTAGAACTGAGGCTTTCAGAAAAACACCAAATATTGTGAGAGTCACAGTAAACTAGCTTAGTGCACAACATTGTACTTGCGATCAAAACATTTCTATATCGATCCTCTTAAGATCATTAAATCTTTATATAGTACAGAACTAGTTGGAATATCTAGTTATCAGCCTGGAAGTAACAAGCACTGAAATTTTACTCTTTTTACTTTAGTACAACTTCTGTTGTCCTATAATCACATACAGACTTTGTTTATGGCCTAATTTATGGTAGGAACATTGTTGTTTTTTATCTTCTTCTCTGTTGAAGAGGCAAACCACACAACTACATATTTTACATGTACATAGTGCCCTTTATTCCATAAAATCCGAAAGGCCTTTATACCCAGACAGATCCAATAAAACTGAAATGCAGACAGTATTGCAGTGGAGGACAATATTCAAATGGCATAAAACACAGCTGCATCTGGCAGGGAGGGGAAAATCTAGGCCAAGGAGACATAGGGAATGACATCTAATAAGAAAAATTCTACAGGATCTTTAATGTCACACAAAACAGGCAATCTGATCTTCAGGCAGCAAAGTACTCAGATGTGCAACTGGTATTCAATTTTGCATGCTTGCAATATATTTGTGTTTTGAGACTAACTAGTGTCCAGACCTTGAGCTCTAGAACGACTACTTTTAAATTTTTCATGATTTTTTTGTTATCTTCATGTTAGATAACATTCCTTTTGCAATATGGGGGGGCCCTCCAGTGGTCTAAATAACTATAAAGTAGCAGTAACAAAGTATAACCCAGTGATGGATCATGAGTTCAGGAATACATGTCTAAATAGGTCTACTCTGAACTGTGTGTAAGAGGCGTTTGAACACATATGTGCTGATGGGTGTCTTTCAGTGGTCCCCGAAGCCTTTGCCTCAGTAATATCCTTATGAGGAGTGCTAAAAGAGATTCACTCTTAGCTATCTGTCAGTTTAGGTTTATTTGATCCTAGCCCATCACACATTAAAGATGGGCTGGGTTTCTTGCGGGGAGGGGTGAGAGAGATGGGTTTTGCTGAGTGAAAGCCAGGACATGGTGCTCTAAGGAAACATAAGACAACTTTTTGGTTGTTGATTTCTATAATTGTTTTGTATTGGACAGTTTACAGGCTATAAAACTTCATGGAAGAAGTACAGCCAAGTATGTCTTGGGTCTGGACTACACTGAGAGCTAAGGTCAATGTAATGCCACTTACTTCAACCCTTTAGCGCACACATACACACTCAAGCGTCCGTGAAGGTGAAGTTTTGGACGCTTTAAGTCAGCATCGTAATACCACCCCCACAGGAGGTGTAGCGATTAGTTCAATTTTAGTAATTCGATTTAATGGCAGTGTAGACATAATTTGACGTTATCAGCCCTTGGGCTCTATCCCACAATTCCTTGTTCCTGCAAATTTGTATTCTGTGGCCACTTATACTTGTCCCCGTCATTGACCAATAGCTCCTCACCTACCTGCAGCCCTGGGAACATTTGAATTACATTTCTTGCCCGTGCAGTGTGGACAGCTTTTCACCTGAGCAGATAATCATGACAGAGTGCAGCAAACATGTCCCAGCTTGGAGCTGTCCTAAGATCCTAGATCTCATCAGCCTGAGGAGCACTGAGGAGTCAGTGCTCGCTCACCTCAGAAGCAGCAAAACTGTGATATACATGAGAAAATTTCACATGATCGAGAGAGGCCATGACAGGGACACAGCAGTGCCACATTAAAATCAAGGAGCTGCGGCAGTCCTATCAATGGATTAGGGAGGTGAACAGTCATTCACGGTCTGCACCAAAGATGTGCCAGTACTATGAAGAGCTGGACACAATTCTTGGCCGTGACCCGCCCAGGATGGTGCCTCGAAACATCGACTCCTGTGAGGACTCCCAGGTGAATGAGGACAACTCCGTGGATGAGGAGAAGTTGGAGGAAGAGGAAAATGGGGTTTGGGAGAGTGGAGTGTCAGTTCTCCAGGACAGCCAGGAGCTATTTGTCACCCCAGAGCATCCTGTCAAGCCACAGGATAGCATCACTGATGGTGATGCAGGAGAGGGCACTTCAGGTGAGTGTTTGTTCTGTGCTTTGCTCATTTCAAGTTGCGTTCCAGTAATAGCCAGTGGAGACAGCTTGGAGGGAGGAACTGGGCCATCAGCGCAGAGAAAGTGGGAGGAAGGCATAGCTGTGGGGTGGTTCGGAACACTGCCTGCCAAGTGTATGGAGGGGTGTAGAGCAGAGGGAGGACCCACCAGAAAGGGAAAACTGTGGTGTGTTGCAGCAGGGCTGTGTGGGGGGATTTCTGCCATCACAGATATAACTTGCAGCACGTATCACTCCCCTGTCTCAGCAGGACTACTTGAACAGAATTTCAGTGTGCACGTGGATGCTTTGGTTATCTTCCGGGGAAATGTTAATAAAGCTCTCACACAGGTATTCACAAATCCTTGCAACAAGGTTTTTGGGGAGGCCAGACTTCTCTCTCTCTGCACAGAACGCAACCTTGCTCCACCATTTGGTTTTTCAAAGCTGCAGGCATGAGTGCAGCACACAGCAGGGCAGCATATGGGCTAGGCAGACCACCTGCAGACTGCAGCAGCTTGGACTGTGTGACCCTCAGGAGACCTAATAATGGGATCTGTGTTTTTCTCTCAATACAGTGGATTCATCGACTTTGGGACACTCAACTACTGCAGAGTGCCTCAACCAGATAAGGAAGAGGAAGCATAAATCTCATGATGACATGTTTGCCAAGATCATGCTCTCCTCCACAGAGGTAGAGGTAGAGATTCATGCTTGGTTGCTGTCCCTGTCAGAGGACAGAAAAGTGGCATGGGACCAGGACCATGAAATGCAGCAAGAGATGCTACAGATTATGCAGGAGCAGTCCAAGAACCTATGGCCCCTGGCTGAACTGCGAGAAGAGCTGTGGGAGCAGAGGGTCCCCTTGCAGCCCCTGGAGAATTCACAACAACTAGTGGTAGCCAGACCCTCCCACCACTGTCCAAGGAGGAACAGGGGCACGTGCAATATGTCATTTCCTCTCCACCATTGTGTTCTGGTTGAGCCCTGCAATGACCTGTATGGAAAACGCATGGCCCCTGGCCATGCCCCTCAATCCACTCCCACAAACCCATCAATGTTTACTCAATATAGCCACTGTTCATCATCCCAGATGGTCAGCACGATGTGGTCCCACCACTCTGCTTGTGTGCTGGGCCCAGAGATGGTGGTCCACTGACTGTAGATGGCGCATTACTGCCTGCAGAAAACAACAATTATTTCATTTGATGGCTTCCAGGAAGGCGGCCTCAGTAACTTCACACATTTCTGCACTGCCGGAAATACTGCGAAACAAGCTGAGATGTGTTCAAAACGCTGTCCATAATACTGCAGAGATGACCAGGCTCCATGCCAGAAGCAGAGAGAAATGACACGAAAACTATTTCCTGTTTTTTTGCGAGAAGGAGGGTGGGGAAGGGGCCGGATTGCATCATGGGAGGACAAGACGCAGTGCTACGATGCACTGTGGGATTGCTACCTACACTGCAACACTTTTACATTCAAACTAACTGCTAGAAGTGAGGACGCAAGAAGCCGGAGCAGGGAGTGTAGTGTGAACATACTTCTCCACTTTATTAATTCAGCATCTAAAGATCGAATTTAAATCTTGCACCAGTGTGGACACGGACTTAGTTTGGGTAACTAGTGCCTCACCCAAAATAAAACTGAATGCCCAGAAAGGTATTTTGTGTGTAAGTGTTTTAAACCTGAATTGCTGTTGAAGGGTACAGATTGTCTGTTAATTGTGTATGCAAACACCCCTATGCACAGGTAGTTACTCATTTTGTGGATTTCATTGCATGTTGTGTAGTCACATTTTGCATGCACTCATAGTTTTAGGCATCTGCTTTTAAAGTCTTGGCTCAGTGTCCTTTCTATATTTTAAATCCTTTTGGAACTGCATCTTAATTCTTTATATTCTATGCTAAAAGTGGCCAGGCTCGTAACTGGTAGACAGCAGGGCTGTTCTTTGGGGGGGGGGGGGGTAGTGTACGAACAGGGCGATCGCCCCGGGCCCCCATGCTGTTCTACTCCCAGGGGCACAGTGTGGGGCCCATGCCCTGCCCCCCCACAGCTGTGCTTTCCCCTGCTCCCTTGGGGAAGCCGAAGGCAGCAGAGCGGGCTAGGAGCACTCCCCTGGCCCCTCGGCTGACCCTGCTCCCCACCCCCAGGGCAAAGCAGGAAGGCCCAGGGGCGGGCCAGGTGTGTGCGTCCCAGCCCCTGGGCTGGCTGTGGCCACCTGGAGTCCTGGCTGCAGCTAGGGCAGCGGTAGCCTTGGCTGGGGATGGCTCGCCACCACCCAGGGCTGCGTCCGGGGCCTCGCCACCCTGCTGCCCGGGGCCGCGGCAGTGGTTCCTCACTGCCCAGCCCACGGCTCCCTGCCACATAGCGGGGGGCCACGGCTTCTGGGGCTAACTCCCCAGGGGGGGTGATCGGGATTCCTAGGGGGCAGAGCAGGCCGCCCCCACCCTGCACCAGCATAGGGGGGTGGGGGCCCCCCTAGGGATGGCTGTTGTAGACCTGATCAATTTCACTCTTTTATTTATTTGAACACTTCAAAACATGTTTGTGGTGCTTTTCTTCTGTATGAACTTGTGGTTTTCACTAGGCATTAGATGGTTTGGGGAGGAAATCATTAAAAAGCTCTGTCTTATGACACAATGCTGGCTTCCTAGAGGTCCCCAGATCTGCTTACATACTGTTCCAGTAAAAGATCTACATTTAAACAAAACAATACATTTTTTTTTATTGTTAGTAGCAAGACTTTGCATCACCATTACTGGAAAAATGGAGACCCCAGTCAAATTGTGGTATAGTAAAATCTGGACTGTCCTTGTTATGGAAAAAAACTCACATCAAGATCTGAAAAGAGACATTGGAGCTGCTATCTTCTTTGATACTCTAACTGTAAGCCAGAATAACATCTAAGAGTGGTCTAATAAATACCTAGTTTCACATATTAGCTCCTGAATTTATTTGTATAAAAGGTGCAGATGAATTGCTTTCATTCTTCTATTTGTGTCTGTTTTTATTTTATTTCTGTTCACTGTTATTCCTTCAGAATTATTTGTTCCAAAAGGGGTAGCTGTGTTAGTCTAGGTCAGCAAAACAAACAAGGAGTCCTGTGGCACTTTTAAGAACTAACACATTTATTTATTGTATGAGCTTCAAAGCATCTGACGAAGTGGGATTTTTCTCCCACGAAAGTTCATGTGATAAAAAAATTGTTAGTCTTTAAGAGTGTCACAAGACTCCTTCAGAATGTGTTTGTTAGGCCCTCTGACAAGCTGTGAGCTTCCTGACACAGAAATGACCAGCCAGTCTGAAAGAAACAAATATAAAATCACAGTCAACTATCAAAACTGGTTATTAAAGGTTCACAGTAGAACCAAGGTCAACATAGAGGAAGAGTGAATTATTTCGGTTCCAAAGGGGTAGCCGTGTTAGTCTATTGTAGAAAGACAACAGAGTCCTGTGGCACTTTTAAAGACTAACAGATTTATTTATCGCATGAGCTTTTGTGGGAGAAAATCCCTCTTCGTCAGACGCTTTGAACTCAAAATAAATAAATAAATCTGTTAGTCTTTAAAAGTGCCACAGGACTCTGTTGTCTTTCTTTCGGTTCGGCAGTCTCATTGCTCAGATTCATATCTCTCAGCATAGGATATTCTGAGCAAGAGGTAATGGGGCCCATGGTAACACTGACAATATTAGTGTACTCTTCTTGCTTGTAGGCATATTGCCAGCAGGAGGTGCTCTTGCTGTACAGTTCTTCAGTGATGTAGGACAGTGGCAATCTGGGAAGTGGAAAATAAGAGGTAGATGAAAAATAAACGTCTATTGTCACAAAATCATTGGAAGCTGTTTTAAGTTTTGAAGTGTATGAAAGTGACCTTTATTATTTCCTAATGTGTTTCCCCAAAAAAATTCTTATTGAAATAAGTTTCATATATTTTGATGTGTATCAAACTTTTTCATGTGCAGAAAACTTGGATTTCAAGAAATTAAAATAACCATGATAATGTCTTATGAAAAAAAATATAACAAAGGCACAACTTTGGGTGAAAAGCCAAACATTCAGATAATGGTAACAATATTTAATGAAAATGTTAGCAAAACAAGGGCAAATTTTCAATGGAAAATAATCTATTCTTTCTAAATATTTTGACAAGTCCTGCCACTCTGCTTTAGATTTGTTTGGTGGCATAGACATTGCACAGCACATGAAAAGCCTACTTTGGCCAGATTTTCATTTTGGCTCAGCTATTCAAAAGTTTTTAGTATGCATCGATTTCAATAAGAATTGGTTACCTAAATACCTTTGAGGATCTGGCAGTTGAGCTGTGTGGAACTGGTTTAGGATTGTGCGTATCAGCCTCAGGACAGATATTAAGAAGCAGGGTATACACCCCTAATTGGTTGCGAGTTTGATACTTAAGTTTCATCAACCATGTAACAAGTGTGAACTCCATCCTCGGGCACTACAAGAGCCTTAACATGGAGTCACACACAGTCCCCTCAGATATTCCAGTCTATCTTGCCACCACGGTAAGCCTGCCTTTGTGATAGATCGTTTCTTACACCAAAAATCACAACAATATTCAGGTCACTCCCAATCCCAAAGGACCAGTCACTTACCCGAGTCAATTGCACTCTATCCTGTACCAAAGACAATGCTTTTAGCCAATTCTACAATAAGTTACTCAAAGATTTATTAATTAAAGAAAAGAAGGGAGAGTTATTTACAAGGTCACAAGAAAATAAATATACACACAAAAATGAGTTACAGTCTTAGGTTTTGAAAGTAATAGAAACTGCTGTAATATGAAGCTCTATAAAATCTGTAGGGTTAAGCAGGTCAAACAGCGCGGTTCCCTTCTTTATGCTTACAAATCTTTCCCTTGTGAAATCCAAGCAGAATAGAGATCCAGTTCCTTCTTGTCAAGGATTATTTTTCTCCTTGAGTTCAAGTTGATGGAATGAATCCACTTACTGATCTCTTTTTCATGGGGTTAGGGGCGGGAGCAATCCAAGAGTGTCTTTGTTCTTTAATATTTCACAATGGCTCATTTAGGCCATCTTGGTAGGTCGGACCTAACACATTCTGTAAGAAGTGAGCATTTCACATTAATTAAAGCTTCTTTCCTCCTTGATGACAATTATAGAGATTTGCAATGCAAACACTTAATATACCCTTATAAGAAGAGCTCCAGATGTTATGAGATTAATACAGGCAGCATCCTACAAACATTCTGTAAAAGCTAACCACTGAGTTAATATCTCTTAACAATGCTAACACATGGGTGAGCCAGACTGGTTTCCAGCTAGGCACAAGTCTGTATTCAATTGAGGCCTCAGGACCTTGGCATGAGCTGGCACCAGACCTGCCAGTATCACACCTGCCCTTCGTCCTTTTCGCTTTCTCACTATATTTGAGGCTGGACTAATCATTGAGCTGTGCCTAGCTTCCGGCCTGCTATTACACCTTTCTGGTCTGCCCTTGACCCTTTTTCATTAAATACTCAATAAAAGGTGGCAAAGGGTCAGATAGCTCTCATCATGCTGGGACTAAACAGATGAAAAGATTTGGGGGTGCTTTGCACTATGGCAATTGGGGACCGCCCAATTCCAGAGGGTGAGTAGGAGGAAGTATTCAGGTCCTGCCCCCCATCATCTGGGAAGCCCTGAGAAGGGAATTCAGGACTTGCCTTGGGTGAGGAGGGAGTTGGAGATAGAGCTCAGTGGCTTCTGTCCTGAATGGCTGGCCCAGCTCCCTACTTTGACCCACTGGTTCTTGCCACAACATGCAGACAGAGGCCTTCACCCTTCCTGGCCCTGGCTTGTTTTATGTGTGTATGTGTTCCTTCTCTTCCACCCCCTTACCCCCTACATACAAGTAGTCAGGGGCTCTGCTGAGGTGACAACCCCAAATGCACATTGGTTTATCAGGACCTGATTACACAGAGGAAAAAGAACATGCAATATTCTTTGCAGGGCCATCTGTCAAGTCATATTACCTTATTTAGTGTCACTAAGGTGTTCAATTTCAAAGAAAAGCTCTTGCAATTTGTGGAAACTTGCATACCTATTAGTGCCATGAAAAGAAAATGACACACACCTTTGTGTTTGTGAGTGGGTAGTGGTAACCATGATTAAATGGGCACGAGTTAGCTGTAGTGGGTTGAGGCTAATGGGGGTGGGATGGGGAGGGAGGTGCTCCATGTTGTTATTCTCTCCTATTGATGGCACTACCACAAAATATACTGATAGCATGGAAGCAAAGCAGTCTTGTGGATGGCATTTACCCATGCCCAATAGCCCACTCTTCCTATCTTGCTTCTCAGTAAGGTCTGAATTTGTAAGGGATGATGGCAAGTAACTTGAATCGCTGTTTCTTCATGCTGAAAGGCAAGTCTCTGGTCATTGCTGAGTGCTGATGTGAGGAGCAGAAGTGCAATTTGCCATAGTTTTGCATTACATCTGTCAGAGTTGCATTATGTCTTTCATACACTGACAAAACAATTTAGTGGTTTCTTGGAGAACATAACCCTTAAGGGATTGTCCATAGCTGGTCTGATGGTTAGGGCTACTAATGTTTGCTTTGTGAGCTTTATGTTAGCAAGTCTGAATGGGTGTATTCGTTTATCTGCCTCATGTAACTGCCTCTGAGGTGGCTGGTGCACATCAGTGACTCTACCCAAGACTAAATATAAATATTGATAGGGATTTTACTGTTTTGAAATGAAGTTATATTAAACAGATCACCTATTTATGGTGACGTGGGCTAAAAATATCCATATAGCCAGATGACAGTCCCTTTTGGTGATTCATTAGACTATTTGCAAAGGAAGTATGTGAGCTTCTCAAATCCTTGTTAGCACCTGGAAAAGCCATTTGTTCCCTGTGCAATACAGGTACATTGTTATTCTGACTCTTCACTCCAGATCTTTATACACAAAAAGGGGCCAAACGTTGCTTTATTATAATGCTGTAAATCTAGAACAACTTCCTTGACTTTCATTGCTCCAGCCTAAATGAGAACAAAATTTGGCCCAAGGAAATTAACCCAGTGTAAATTTTTCAGTTTATTAAACTAGCTTGGTTATAGTCACTTTTAAATGGATTTTGAGTTTCTACACAAAAGGATCTGTACTGATTTAAATACTGATTTGGAAACCGATTTAAAGTGGTGCAGTTTCTATGTGTGAACAAATGATCAGTTAGACACAGCTATGTCAGTTACTTGAGTCGTATTTTCTTCAGAAACTATGAGGACTAGAAATTTAATTTAAAAAAATCTGTTGTAGTTACATGACTCCAGGACCTTAGGCAATAGGCATGATCCTATAACACATATGTCTGGCCTTGATCATCTGTGCATACAGTTCCAATGGCGTAGCCGTGTTAGTCTAGTCCAGCAAAACAAACAAGAATCTGGTGGCACTTTTAAAGACTAACAAATTTATTTACCTCATGAACTTCCATGGGAGAAAAATCTCACTTTGTCAGATGCTTGAAGTCAGCAGCACTGCTATGGGTATCCTCATGGCCCTACAATACACCAACATTTTTATGGCTTATTTATAGAACAACGCTTCCTCCAGTCTCTTTCCCAAGTACTACTCCTGTACTTATGCTACATTGATGATATATCTTCATCATCTGAACCCATGGAAAGGATGCCCTTGAAGATTTCCACAGAGATTTCAACAATTTCCACTCCATTATTAACCTTAGCCTGGAGCACTCCACACAGGAAATCCACTTCCTAGACACTACTGTACAACTTAGTGATGGATATATAAAAAAACACCCCATACTCCAAACCTACAAACTGCTATAGTTAGCTTCATCCCTTGAGCTTCCACCCAACGCACACTACTCCATCTCCACTGTCTACAGCCACGCCCTAAGATACAATTGCATTTGTTCCGATCCCTCAGACAGACAGACACCTTCAGGGTCTCTATCAAGCATTTTTAAAACAACATTACTCACCTGGAGTAGTGAAGAAACAGATTGACAGAGCCAGATGAATACCCAGAAGTCAACTACTACAGGAGAAGCCCAAGAAAGAAAACAACAGAATGCCACTGGGTCATCATCTACAATCGCACATCAAATCCCTACAGCACATCATCAAGGACCTACAGCCTATTGTACAAGACAATCCCTCACTCTCTCAGGCCTTGGGTGACAGACGTCTCCTCGCTTACAGACAGCCCCACAACTGTAACAGATACTCACCAGCAACTACAGACCTAACAACAGAAACATTAAAGCTGGCACATATCCCTGCCACAAACCATGCTGCCAACTTTGCCCACATATCTGCAGAAAAGACACCATCATAGGACTTAATCAAGCCAGCTGATCCATCAAAGGCTCATCCACCAATGAGATTTATGCCATCATGTGCCAGAAATGCACCCCCCCCCCCCCCCCACACACCTTATACATTGGGCAAACAGGACAGTCTCTGTGCAAACAAATAAATGGATACAAATCTGACATCAGAAATCACAACATTCAAAAACCAATAGGGGAACACTTCAATCTCCCTGCTCACTCCACTGATGATTTGTTAAGAGCTGTGCTCAAAGAAATGGATAACAAATCAAAGCTTCAAAGAGAAACTACAGAATTGGAATTCATATGCAAATTTGATTCCATAAATTTTGCTTTCCTTCTCCCCCACTCACCTCCCTGCTAATTGCTGTACTCCACTGTTTGAATCCTAACAAATGCTTTGATTTGCTGTTACAGTCTGAGTAGATCCTATGACTTACACTTCCCTGCATTTATTTTGCTCTCATTCTGTAAGTTCCCCATCTTCAAGTGTCTGACAAAGTGGGATTTTCTCCCATGAAAGCACATGCGATAAATTAATGTTTTAGTCTTTAAAAGTGCCACAGGATTCCTTGTTTGTTTTGCTGTTCATATAGAGGTCACTGACTGTAAAGAACTTATAAAGGTAATAGCTGTATGTGACCAAAGGCTGGATGGCCTAGGGCCATTTTGAAAAGGCCCTTTATGTTAAGTGCAATAGTAGAAAACTAATGGCCCTGATTTATGTGGGTACTCTGGAATAGGGGAAATGCTCTAGCCAAAAATATATTTTGATTAATGAAATAATTAAAAAACAGTTTGTGTTAATGGGATGGTGAAGAGCCTCTTCTGTGTGCAAAAGCTATAAATCCATATAATTTACTTCTTGGCCATTATAAAACAAGACACTTACCTTCCTTTGCATTCTCTGACAGCCATAATAAATCGACTAGAAAGGTTTATAAAGATGAACATCTCTAATCTAACCAACTATTAACCATATTGAAAATGTATCCGAGATTGAAAGGAGAAATGCTGAGAGTCATTTTCTTTCACTTGTCTCATAGGGTATATTTATACTGCAATTAAAGGTGTGATTGCCGCATGGACAGGCATGTATGCAAACTTGTGTATGGGTAGCATGGCTAAAAATAGAAGTGAAGATATGGGAGGATCATGAGTGTGTATTCACAGTTCTGGGAGAGCATGTACAGTCCTGGCTGAAGCCTGTGCCACAGTATCTTCAGTGCTATTTTAATCTGTGCTAGTTAGATTAAACTAGTGTGAATAAGCCTACCCAGGCTCCAGTCACATGGCCTTTGGGACACTCCTGAACAATACAGTTTAAAAAAAAGGTAATGTGGTAATGATAAAAGCTGTGGGATTTCAGATTTTTCAAGACTATCCATTCGGTAAACGAAAATCATACTTTTAAAGATTCAATTTCAAATATAGTAGATACATTTGTTACATGAATCTGTCAATAGTTCCCTTACATAACTAAATTGTAATGTTGTTTTGAATGCAATGAACTTTTGTTGCCATAAGATTAGCACTATTCCATCATTCTCAGCATGAACCCCTTTTTCTATGCTTTACCCAGGTGTCCCAAGGGCCTTTCAGCTTGCTGGGCTCACCAATTCTGGAACTCAATATTTACATATTTAATATTTGATATTCAAACAAATGACATGAATGCTTTCATTTTTATTGCTTGTATAGAAAAGTTTAACCAATAAATGGGAACCAGCTATCTGAGATCTATTTGTTTTCAGTCTGTCTTAATATTTTCATAGTTGGTGAGTTTATTTTTCCATTACCACTCCTTCCCATATCCTATTATACCATTCACTACTATTTACGAGCGGTTTTCTTTTCTTCCATCAGTTAGCCAGTGATAACTTAGCAACCATTAAGCATGTTATGAAGGAAGTTCTAGTTTATCTGTGTTTTTACAACCCTGTACAGACAATTGTCATTTCCACAGAACCATCTCATAAAAGAGACAGATTGCTTGACAGAGTCATTCTCAGTTGTTTGATGTGACTTTGCCCAATTGCAAAATTGCCAACCCACTACCTAAAATATGAGTGGCAAAGAGCAGGCACTGTTTGAAAGGTTTCCCAATTACCTTATAAAATGCATGAATTGCTTCCTCCAGACTGACTATGGAAACACACTGCCAAGGCAGTTGTATCACATTCTTTTTTATCAGAACTGTATTATAATCGTTACTTCTATCAGTTATGGTAGCTCTCAACCACCTGCCCAAATCCTGTGCATCACATAGGGTCTGAAAATAACCTGTATTGCATTGCTCGCCATGAAGTGGAGAGATCTGAGTAACACCAGCTTTTGAAACCTTTCCAGTGATTTTTTTTGGCCATAGTCCAAGGTTATTTTGCTTATTTTTCCCCCTCTGAATATTAATTTCAGGCTCCATTCTTTAGAAGTTTGCAACTGAACAGGATAATGAATGCCACATCCTGAGTGCCATCTTGGCAGGAAAAGATCGTGATGGTGCCTGATTGAGTTTCTCCAACGCCGCCAAGAGCACCATGTATGTTTGTATCAATGGCCTAATCTGAAAAAAAGATGAGATAATTTGACTAGGTTTATGGACACATTAGCCTCACTATCTATGTAAAGCCCCCTCTGAAATTGGGATGCTGTATTTACTTTCAAGGGATGTTAGTGCCAGTATATTTCTTTCTCACACTCAATATCATGTTGCAGGCTCCCTGTTGCATTTAAAGTATACTGCTTTTTTATTGGTTGGCTGGTCAAAGTACAGTCTAAGTTGTGCTCCTGGCCAGACCCTGCATGACAACAATGCCTGTGTTTTGGGGCTGTTCACAAAGGGCTTGACTGTATCTTTGTCTTACTCACTTGAACACAGGAATAAAAGGGAACAAAGTCCTTACCCTCTTGCTTGGTCTAGATCTTGTATTCAGTGTGCAGCAATGCAAGCAACTGGATGGAAAGAACTGAAGGGCAGACCTGAGTCTCGGCTCCCTCTTCCCAACTTGTACTGGGTTAGCCTCTCTGGCCAGTAAGTAGAAAAGTAAGCTACATCCTTTCAAGGGCATTAGCAACTTCATTCCTTCCCATCTCTAAACAAGAGGCAAACAGGGTAGGAACTGCACAGAGTACTTATAGCTATCATATAGCTATTAATCCTGCATTAATATCAGGATGGTTTGTTCAATGAACTTCAGAATTTCAATCTGGGTTCTGCCAAACAGCTGGCCACGTTGCCTGACAAATTCCAAACCTATCAACTCTCAAAATGATATCCGGGAATTCTCAAGTAATCAATATGGTTAATTCATGATCTATAGATCAGGCTATCCAGGTGTGTGCTGCCACTTTCTCAGGGCTGAACCTAAAGACTCAGTCTAGAGTTGATGGCTCCAGTAGTTCCGGTATGTTTATATGGCAAAAAAACAAAAGCAGAAACCCTGAGAAAGTCTCAGGTCAACTGAGTCAGGCTTGTGCTGAAAATAGTACTGTAGACATTCCTGCTCATGCTGAAGCTTAGGCTCCGTGACTCACCCCCCCCCTCCCCATTGGGTTTGAGAGCCCAACTCCAGCCCACGCAGGAACATCTACACTGCTATTTTTAGCCCTGTAGCATGACACGAGTCAGCTGACCCAGGCACTGAGGCTCACTGCCACAAATTTATTTATTTGGGTTTTCCCCCCTTCAGTTTTAACAGTATTTTCTTGGGCTTGCAATTAGCCTTGGGTCACTATTTGATCATTGTTTTGCACCCCTGTCCAAAGTGCCTTCTCTCTATGTTTAGCAATACAAAAGCAATTATATATGTATAAAGAATAGTATCACAACTATATGTTTCCAAACCTATGGTAAAGAGTTGATGGTACCAATTTAGACATCCAAATTGCACTTATGCCGAGTAGCTCCAGATTCGGGAAATAGTTCTGTTGAAGTCAATGGGACTATTCAAGCAATACAGTGCTACTCAGTGAGAGTAAGGATGGCAGAATCAGGATCTAATTTAAGATTTTCTATAGCACCCATTAGCCTAGTTTCTAAGCACAAAGTTGCCAGTGTATAAATCTGAACAATTCAGTTGAGGGTTAATACATTTATACATACATAACAATACTCCAAGTTGCAAGTTCATAGTAAATTAGAGTGACCGGTTGTATTCTCCACTGTTGTAAATCTGTGCAGCTCTGGTGAAGTCAGAACCATGTTGATTTACGTATCTAGGAGTTTGTATCAATTTAAAAAAAAATAATATCAGGTTTGCCTAATGGAAGCAGGAAATATTTTTGTATTGTTTACTGCTTGGACAGCAGCAATGTTGTGCCATCTAGTGGGCACTTGATAGAGGATACCAGATGTGTATTCAAAACAGAACATTGTACAAATCTCTAGTATCATAGGAATAGCTCCTCATCACATTTTCTCCTTAGCAAAGTGACTGGATAGATAGTGCAAATCCTTAAGTATTTGCCCTTTTAAGAAGTCTGGCAGTTATACCAAAAGTATGGACTAAGGCTGAGGACAGAACTCAGCATTTAAAAAAAGCTCGTTCTCTCACTATGGCAGATTGCAGTCCTTAGAGCACACCTCAATGTGGCACCACAGGCATGCCACCCTCAGTTCCCTTCTAGTTCCCCCCAGAATTTGTTGCATCTCAAGACTTAAAGTAATAGTCTCTTTGTGGGGTCCAGTTTATTAAGTGTATATAAAAATACCCTTCTCTGGCTCCCCAGGTCCAAATCCTTCCACCTTGGTTAAGAGATTCCACAGCCCTCCTTTGAGGAACTCTGTACAGCCTCCCCCTCAGTTAAGGAATTCCACAGCTTCGCTTCTTGTCCAAGCCAACTTTCTCTGCCCTGTTTCACAAAGCTCCTTTTCTCTCCCCTGGAGTCAGCGAACAAATGAACATCTTAAATGCTGGCAGTCCTTGAGAGAATCCATGGACGTGACCCATAACAGCAAAAACATGTGGATGACAACACATAGATTTCTTAACAATACAAGGATGGATGGACATTTCAACGTCTCGGTTAATCAGATTGTCCGTCAAACGCTACTCAATCGGAAGATTAAGTGAACCTCTACCAACTGGTCATAACTTTAGCAAATACCCCCGATACATCAAGCAATCTAGATCTTACAACACCCTTTTCCATGGAGAAATTGGACACTGGCCTCATGCCCTGAAACAGTGAAATCAGCAGGCCTAAACGACATCCAAAATGACCAAAAATTTCTGCCCACGTGCATGAAAGTAGCTCCAGAATGTGTTCAATACTCGTTTCATACAGCTCAAGATACTGAAAATCTGGCAAGAAGCCAAAGTGGTGCCCTTTTGTAGCCTGATAAGGAACCATCTGACCCCCCAAAACTTTTGATCTATTTCACTCCTGTGTGATATTTTAAAGTTGTTTGAGTGACATCTGTTATGTTGCCTTACCCCAGTTATTGAATCATTTCTTATCAGCAAATAGGCTGGCTTATACTTGGATTGATCCTGCACCAGACAGCTTCTGAACATCACAAAACACACCAAAGCTGAATATGGGAGGAAATTGATTGCAGGAGCACTGTTTCTCTCAGATGCCTATGATACAGTCTACCATTGTGAGCTCCTTGATGAGTTACTAATGGTAATGAAGACTTACCATGTAGCATACCTCTCCACCTTCCCCCTCAGAGCAGACAACTTGTACACCTTTTGACTAATGCATCACTCAAGCTCACTTTATTTACAGTGCAGATCCCCTTTTCCTGCAGTTAGTCCAGCCTTTAGGCTTCTTGCCCTGCTAGTCCTGAGGCAGTCCAAGCACAGAACTTCTACCTGGTGGCCCATCTCTCTGCTTCCCTCATCCAGGCCTTATGTGGGCTGGCTCCAGGGAGTCAACTGTTCCCATCTGCCTTATTAGGCAGGTTATCCCTGGCCTTAATCAGGCTACAGCTGTGAGGCACTCCTGCTTCTCTGAGTTTTCTCCCTAGCTCAAGCAGCTGAGAACATGGTGGCAGCAATCCTAAGGGTTGAAGCCCCTCTACCTCACTACATGCAACTTTTGCTTCAAATGGAGATCTAAATAATGCAGACCATTATGAGCTTTGGTTTCAAACAGAGTCAGTGGCGATGACAGAAGAACAGCCTCCCTCAGGATCATCATTATTCTGCATCTACACAGATGACCAGTCAAGCTATCCCAGCACATGGTGCTTTATCTACACAGATAATCTGTTCATTACCACATGATACAAAAGTTTGGCATAACATAGCATAATCTGGTGAATGCACTTAACATGCTAGACAAGTACTTTGCTGCCAATAAGCAGCATGCAAATCCAGAAAAGATGCAAGTCAGTGCACGCCATCTCAAAAGCCAACTCAATGTCAATTGGCTTGGGATGAAATTTACTCATTCCATAAATCCTGTATACTCTGGTTTTAGTACCAAACATACACCCTTCTTTAGAGACTCAAGACAATTAAAGCCAAGGTTAGGTTATGAAACAACTTTCTCAGCAATTAGCTTACACCAAAGTGGTGTATAGAACCATCCATTCTGTGATGAACAGCACTTGCTACTCCTTGGCTGAATGTGCTGGTGCAGTGAGGGCATGATCTCCTAACAGAGAGAAGGTAGACCCTGTACTTAACACTGCCTGCTGTTATTTTATAGGATGCCTTAAGTCTATCTGGACTGACCTCGTGACATACCTGTCTCTGAATTTATATATTCCCTTCCATACTGTAGTTTCCATTTTATGCATTCGATGAGTGGGATTTTACCCAAAAAAGCTCATGCAATAAATAAATTTGTTAGTCTTTAAAAGTGCCTCAGCACTTCTTGTTTGTTTTACATCCTCATAGATATTGTTTCTCCTGATGTATGCCAGAAAGCTGCTAGTAGAGATGAGAACTCAAAGCAATGCACAGATCCAAGACAATTTGCTATATAGTGCCAGTGCTTAGCCAACTGAGGCATGACAAAATTTTCCTGCCACCTTTAAACCCCTAATGTTGTCACCGAAACAGACAAAAGTTCATTTATGGCAAAGAAGAGTAGAGAACAACACTGTAGCCTGTATGCTCTGGCTCCTACAGTCGAGCACTTACACCCAGGGCAGATTAGCCCTCAACTATGTCAGGTCTTAAGTATTTTACTGTCAGGCCTTAGATGTTTTTCTAACTAGCAAACTGCAAGCTGAAACTCACACGAACAATAGGTAGGCATATCAGGGCCTCAAGGATTCAATGGCTATTGTAAATACCTGATAACTCAGAAGATACGGTGTCCACAAAGTGATTTGGACTCCGATGAGAAGAGCACATTCTTCACAGACTTGCATCCATACCCTCCCATCTGTAAGGACCCTTCCTACCCCTGGCCCCAAATGTGGTCATAGGATCTTTGATGTAATTAGCATGATTAGAGTGTTTCTGTACATATGTTCTGTATCAGTCATTATCACTTCTGTTCTTTCTGGGTGGAGCAACGTCTGTACTTGTAGGTGAATAGATTGCTCAATTGATAAGAAATCGTATATAACTGACCATTGTAACACCATAACTTTGAAGCTGTGTACCAGACTTCCTGGTCTGTGAATAAACCTTTTCAGTATTGTCTGGGCTGCCTGATTTCACTGGGAAAAGAAATCTCTTGCTTTACAACTATATGATGCTACCATATTGGAATTGGCTGGTCTAGAGATGTGATAGTCAAGCGGGGTTACATCACTGGCCATAATATCTATGACTATGTCAGAGTGTCTCAAAGTGTGAACCATCTCCTGTGCTGCCAATTTCTTGAATGCAAATGCTCTTCCAGTGACCTGGTGGAGTGCAATAATCCAGCAATTGCATGTGCACACTGTGGTGGGAAGCAGTATGAAGACATGACAAAAAGAAGCTAACTGCTGGATTTTATCCTGTCCAGGTGTTAGCTTCCTGATTAACAGAGGGCCTCATCCCCCATCTTGGTCTGCTGCTCCAATGAACACCTAATCCCTTGAAGAGGCCCAGTCATGGAACTAGGTTGGCTGGCTCTGAACCCCACTACTATGTAGAGGAGACAAACAGCTATGTTTAAAGAACATTACTAAGGCTGCGAAGTCAAGCACTCAAATAATTTCAGTGAGAATTAGATGCCTAAATACCTGTGAGGATTTGGGCCTCTATGCAGAGGCAAGGATAGAAGCCAGTTCTCCAGGACATTGTTCACCTGCCACAGCCATGAGATCATTTTCTTTCTTCCTACAGCTCCCCACCTCACACCTTTCAATCCATCCCTTCTAGAACATGCAGTAAGTACTCACCCCTCCACCTTTGTAACAAACAAAGCAGGGGTCCTACAGACAACAGCCTCCTTTGCCATCCAAACCTGATTCATACCCAGAACAGGTCCATCCTCTGCACTGAATGAACCCGGGCTACTGTGGAAAACATAAGGTGTGATCGTGTAAGTGAAGACTGCATCACAATGCATACGCACAAGGTTTTCTCCACGGGTCAGTTTTTTTTTCTCCTCTGCATTTAAAGCAATGGCATCTTTCTCCAATGCTATCTGGTCATGAGAGCACAGGAAAGAGGCTCCCTGAGGTCAATTCTGGTGCAGCGCCTGGAGCAGCAGTTACAGGGACAGTGCTCCACCTTCCTCATCTCATAGCCCTGGGCTGAAACATGCTCATTTGCTTTGTGGTGATGGCACATGTGCAGTCGGGTCAATAATAGGAGCAGTGGGAGGTTCAAGCATGCTCTTTGTAGATTCTAATTGATTTCCTATGTCTCTGCTGTGCATGTGTGAACTGCAACTTTTCAAAGACCTATTACTTGGCCAGATTTGTATGGGTTTCACAGGAGCAGTAAAAATGCATACTCTTGACACAAACGCCACCCAATGGCAAATTTCAAGTATCTGGTACACAATATGGAGGCACTAGAGCTTTTTTTTTTTTAAACCAGTTACCAAAGAT
Organism: Pelusios castaneus; assembly: GCA_007922175.1. Taxonomy (NCBI): domain Eukaryota; kingdom Metazoa; phylum Chordata; order Testudines; family Pelomedusidae; genus Pelusios; species Pelusios castaneus. Next base: position 2,347,708 of record ML686195.1, on the reverse strand, counting down.
TTTTAACATCAACAAATCATTATATTGTTCTCATTCTTAGAAGTGCTGAATCGTTTTGTAATAAATATGCCCCCCAATAATCAGCCTAAGACAGCTACTCAGCATGGGAAGTTTCAGCCCAAATGTTTGGCACAGTTATAAGCAACTGAAAAAAGGGTTTTATAATAGGAATTGTTGGGCAACTGAAGATTAGCTCGGTGTAGTTTGAAAACTTGCCTTGTTCAACAGCAGAAGTTGATCCAGTAAAAGATATTGCCTCATCCAGCTTGTCACTTTAATAATATACATTCTCAGGGGCATTCTCAGGGGCAAAAAATGTTAGTAAAGCTGAGAGTGCCTATCAGTAATTTAGGGGTTAAAATAATATATGACTGTTGTGAGTTTAAAAAAAAAAATCAAGCAAACAAACAAAACCTCAGTCATTAGAAGGTCAGGAAATTCAGGAGTTAAGGTCTAACATCTAACATCAAGAAAGCCAAACTGCTGAAAATATTGGAATTCACAACTAAGGTCACCCAAGTAACCTTATCTCTGTGCCTGGGGTGGTCAGGTGAGGGTCTTCCCCCAACAATGGCTTACTCCTATGTGAGGACTGTCTTCACTGAGGAGGAAACCAGCACCAGGGACAAAGCAGCTGGGGAGCTGAGCTTGGGTATGATCAATTACACTACAAGTCCATCCCATAGGCTATGTCTACACTTGTTAATTTAAGTCGACTTAGTGTGTCCACACTGAAAATTAAAGTCGACTTAAAGGGGAACTTAAAAAGACCTAGAGTGTCCACACTGGATGCCTAGGTCGACTTCTAGGGGCTTAGGGGGACCTAGGGGAGGTCCACAGGGGCACAGGGGCACCCCTTGCCCAATGCCAGGGGGCTCAGCCATTGCCCCATTGTACCTAGGTACAATGGGACAAAGGTGGTCAGGGACCCTGGCAGGGCATAGGGGCAGGGTGGGCAGGGCTCTGCCCCGCCCTGGGGGGGGGGGACCCAGCGGCCCCCCTGTGCCCCCCCCCGGTAGGGAGGGCATTGGTGTAGCCCTGGGGTAGCCCTAAGTCAACTTAGGGCTACCCCACGTCTACACTGGCTTAAGTCGCCCCTAGGGAGTTGACGTAAGCCTTAGGTCTAGTTGAAAGATGGTGTTATGAAGTCGACTTAATTTTAATTAAGTCGACTTTATTTTCCTTAAGTCGACTTAAGCAAGCTGCTTAAGTCGACTTAAGGAAACTGTAGTGTAGACGCAGGGTAAATTAAGTCGACTTAATTTACCAGTATAGACGCAGCCTCAGTGTCCTCGGTGGTGCTGCACTCACTTGTGTGTATCACTAGGACTTCTGGAATCACATCTCAGGCTTCTTAGTGCTGCAGTATGCTAAGATGCTTCCCAGAGTATTGTGGGAGAACTTGTATGTCCTTCTGGGCATGTGTGGGGAGGCACTGGAGGACTACTTACACTGAATTGGGTTAGTCTGTGCCCTCACTGTAGAGTGGGCGGGTTACGAAGCTGAGCAAATGCCGATATTGGGCTTTAGCCTATACCTCCGGACAGCCCAGCTAGCCCAGGAGTAAAACACAGATGGACTAGGCCAGAGGTTTTTTGTGTGTGGATGGCAGGTGGGTTAGGGACAACACCCAAGACAGACCGCAAATTAATTCTGCAAAAAAGACATGTTCTTGTAGAGTAAAGCTCTTGGAATCAACAGCAGGACACTACCAGCAGAGTTCTAAACTCAAATAAATAAATAAAAACTAAAACAACCCCTCACCCCCGCCCAAGTATTAAATACTTTGATTAAAAATCTCGCCACTTTGCATTTATTTTGCTGACAGTTTCTTATGACTTTATAGTCTCATTAAGTTCTCTCATTACCCATGGAGTTCCAGATAGCTGTGATGTGAGCTAAGGTCTCTAGTTACCACAGGGTTTTAGATAGATGAGATCAGAATTGCTAATGTAAAAAATCAGCAGGGGGAAAAATCCTTTAAAAAGAACAATGCCAAGCAACCAAAAATATCATGGCACCATTACACATGCAAAAAGGAGGAAAATATGGACAACCTATAAAGTTTTTAAAGTTTTTTGTTTAGGGTTCCCACTCCCCCGCCACTTTCTCTGCATAGATTGTCTTGAACAAGAGATAGTGCATCAGAATACGTAGGGAAAGTTATTTTCATCATGGGCAAAATTACATGAATATCTTCCACTGAGCTATTGTACTTAAATGAGAAAAAGGACTAGACATTTTAAAAAAATAAAACTGAGACTTTAAGAAAAATTGTGGCATGAAATTAAAATTGCAGAATCCATGTCTTGTCATATACTTGATTTTTCACTATTCCTACTCAAATGACTTATTAAAAACAAACATAGATATAAGCTTTCAAACACAGAGATTTAATTAAACAAAACTGAATCAGGTTCAGTTTTATACACCAGTAATCTGAAAGTAAATGATATTTTCTTTATTAAGTATTAAATCCCAGGAACTGGTGGCATAGACCAGAAAAATCTCAATTTGATGGTGGATAGAACGCACGTTAACATTTGCTGGAATCTAGTTTCTGTTTCCTTAGCACTCTTTCATGTAATGCAAAAGCATTCAGAACCTCTGACAATAAAATATTCTGTGAAAAGGAGGTAAACAATTTAGCTTTTTCTTTAAAAATTAATTGGATTAGTTGAGGCAGAAATTTTGATTCATAGATGATCAGACCAAAAAAGAGGGACCAGTGTGATAATCTAAGTCTGATCTTCTGCATATCTCATGCTATAGAATTCCACCCTGTAATTCCTGCATCAATTTGTGGTTGAACTAGAGTCAGAGCATTTTTCAGAGAAGGTAGAATAGATGAGCCTAACCATATCATTAGAGCCCCCACCATCCAAGTGAATTCACATAACTAAATGACTTGCAGATCCCATATTCTGTGGCAACGGTCCCTTCAGGTGATTTGTCAATTTTTATTTTAAGATTCTGCTGGTCAGTTGACATTTACCAGTGGGCTAATTTTTAATCAGTCATTGCACATTTTTAGAGTTTCGCTGCATTCATGACCATTGCTATGTCCTTTTTTCAGGATGCACAACCTAATTCTATTTGTGGTATCCCAAATCTTATCAAGATTTTGTATCTGATGTATGAGAAAGGAAAGGCAAGCAACTAGAATAAAACAAAGCCAGAAGCAAATCAGAAAATAAACATTGTGATAAGCTCTCATAGCAGAAGAGACTAAAAATCTAAACCAACACCACATTAAGTATAAAATCAATATTTTATTGACTAGAAAAGAGGGAGCTATATATTTGTGGTTAGTTATTATCCACGTAACTTTTACACCATTGTAGTTTGTCACTGGCCTATTTTCATATGGTACACTTTTCTTTTTATGCCTACTTAAGTAATTACCACTTTCAATAAAATAAGGGAATGGTATCTTGATACAACTGAAGTCAAAGAGAAGACTCTTATTAACTGCAATAGACTTCGGATCAGCTTCTGAAAGGACATCTGTGCCCCTGAAGATAATAGGAATATGATGTACTTCAAACCAGATTAAGGGAATGCTAAATAGTACAAAACCTGCTCTTGTGTATTTCATTGCACTGTTCTCAATGGCCCAGTGTAATGATAGTTTAATGACATGAAGCATGGAACAACAAAGGGAAGAAACATTTGCAACACTAATCTAGATGACCTTTAATATAGACACTCTAAAAGCTCAGCAAGCAGATGAAGTCCTCTCAAAGTGGCATAAATGAGATTTAGGAACAAAACTACATTATTCTTTTGGTCTAAGTGAGGGCTCAGTTGATTGTAATGAAATGAATACTATTGAAATCATTGCTATAATGCTGGTAAATGTCATGGCTCTTAACAAAATGAGTAAGACATGCTCCTTATTTAAAGCACTGATAGTCTTAATATACACAAGGCAAATCTATAAGAAAAGATTAGATCACAGACAAAGAAGAGAGAGCAAGGAAATGTTATTCATGATGAGAAGGATGGATGAATTTCTGAAAAATATGGTTTCAGGAGCAGAGAGGTGTCCTTGGCAGACAGGAAGGTGACTCTCAAGCTGTGTCTACACTAGGGAAAAAGGAGTATGTTTACTATGTACTAAAATCCCAGTGTAGACAAGACAGTTTCTGGTTGAGGGAAACTCTTTATACATTAACCTTGTATCTGACTGAGGGAGGTCATTTATTTCAGTGGCAGACTAAAGTGTAGTTTTATTTATTAATATCCTGAAAAAGGTTACATAGAAAAGAAAAAAAAAATACTTTAAATAAACCTAGCTAATTTTGATAAAGGAGTTGTAGTTCAGCTCTGCAAATCACTAGTCTTGGAACAGAGTATATGTAGGTAGGTTATAAGCCTTGTTTCATAAACCAACCCCTTAATGTTAGGGTTTAATAAGAAACTACCAATACAGGCAACATACAGCATAATTATGCACTGTGGATTCTCTTGCATCCTCTTAGAATATTAGGGTTGAAAGGAACCTCAGGATATCATCTAGATCTTCAGCTGGAGCAGCTGGTGCTGGCTACTGTTACAGTCTGGTAATTCCTCTTTTCCTTAATCAGAATGCATGAAAAAATGTACACAAATCTTTTCCCCCGTGCAATTAAATTTATATATGATGCTTAATGTGTCATAGCTGATAAACAGAAATTTGTTGTTACAAGCAGATATGAAGTGGAAGTAATATCAATGTCATTTACAGCCACCTTTTCCAAAAAACAATCTATGAATATTCACATGCAGGCTTGGACACACAATTATTTGCATGGCTAAGCCCCAGTTTCTGCAAACTGCTTAGTTAACATTCAGTATATCTAGAATCAGAAAAATGGGGGGGGGGGAGGGGAGACTGGGTCATTGCTTAAGCATAGAGCTGTGTAACAGAATTCTGACTTAACAAACATTATATAATTTCTTAATTGCCCTGGGGTATATTTGGAGGTGTAACCTGTGGAGAAACATGGCCTTCTGTCCTTTCCCTTCCCCTCCAAGCTATGGAGCAGACTCAACTCTAATTTCTCTTAATTCTTTCTATCTGCATAGGCAGAGACATAGCACTCCCTCTGGAGTGGTGGAAGTTATGCAGGCAATTTCCTTTCTCTAGAACAACTCCTTCACTTCTGCACATATCAGAATGACTGCTTTGCCTGCAGCCTCCTTCGTTTGCCTAGATTAGAAGCCTTGAAGTAAGAGGAGATGGTGTTCTGATTAAATATTGTGCTTCAGTGGGGGAAATGTATCTACCCTGCACCACTACTTTACTCCTTAGTGCCTGCATCATTAGAGTACTGATAAAATCTTTCTTCATTAAGGTCATCTAGTATGTCTTCCACATAATAGATGTTTCATGCTTGTTCTTGGGTTACATAACATAAAATTCAAAAGTGCCAAACAGCAGAGTGCACTGTATTACAAGGAGAAATATACTGTATTTATGTTAAAATATATAGAGAAATTTCTTTTGAAATGTTTTCTGGACTAGAACTGTGTAAAAAATCTCTTTACACAATAAGAAGCATGTGTGCAGCAGCTGAGCACTGTGATAGACTTGAACTATTGTTGGAAGAAAGTGAATAAAAACGTCTTACGGCTTTCAGATGAATTTCTGACTGTAGGGTAATGAAGTAAATGATTATAGAGCGTGAGAATAATGTGTCTCTCTCTAACTACACAGTAGAGCCGCATTCACGACAGAGAATGTCATCCCGATGTGTGAGGAATCCTTGGCCCACCAGAGAGACGGAACATTTCACACAGTTAAAGCAGTCACTGTGCCACTGAAGCTCTTCAAATGAGATAAATTTGGCACCTCCGAGAGCTGAAAAAGAAATTAGGTAAAGGGGAATTAAATTTATTTTAGAAGAGATCAGAAATTCAATAGATTTTGGATACATCATGTTGTCTTTCACACTGAAATTTACCAATATTCCCTATTTTGCGATAGCTTACAAAAATAGATTTGCCCAACATATGAATGGTAGGAAGTAAAATTAGAAAAGGGAAAAATGTTTTCAACAAAGCCCAAAACCATGAGACACCTGCCTGTTTTCGTATCCTATTATGACTTCCAAACATGGATGTGGCTTATCAAAACATCCACTAAGATTTACAAACCTTTCCAATTACTATGCACCCAGTCTCCAGCAAATTACCATAGAAATCATGGGCAGTGTGTGTGGTTTCAGTGCAAAACCATCTGAAATTCAGAAATTTCTCTGAGATTTAGGGATTTTCATAGTTCAGGACTCAAACTGAAATGCAATAGATTTGATCTATGTAAAACATAAGCTCCCAGAAAAAGCATTCCTTCAACAATGCTGGTGGGTTGTGGAATTCTATAGGTTAACATATGAATTAAGATTTTGTCTGTCTCAGATATTCCTGAATGTGTCCACATCCTTCCCACCCCTCCTCTATAATCCTATCTCAGTTGATTGAATTTCCGGTCAATTTCCTTGGTTTATTTATATGACTGACATGCATCTGTAATTAACTGGCTCCATTACACTTCATCATTGGGCTACATTAGTAATAGATTCACTACTAATAGGCTCCATTAATGGTCTCCGAATAGTCAGAGTGTTGACCTGACATTGATTTATAAATCTTTTAAACACACAGGGCAAATCGTAGTACAACTTCTCCATGAATGAAAAGATCTCTTCATTTGGTAAATGTGCCTTAGCTGCATAGAACAGTTAAATATAATCTACAACTGTACTCATTTCATATCTAAGAAAACCTGATTACGGAAATAATGTATGATATGTTTGTGGGCCCAGTTGAAGTGGGATTTTCTTAAGTTTCTCTTCAAGTATCCTTAGGGACCTGAATCACTCAACTTCACTAACAGCTCTTCCACTCCAAGAACGTACAAGACATTTATAGAAGCCACAAAAGAAGTCCTTTCATCAAATGAAAAAACTGCAATTTTTAAGTCATGGTGAGTGACAAGTCATTTACTTTTCTTACAAGCTCTGTAAGATATGCATGCAATACGGAAGGGAGCCAGATTCTGTCTTTATTTACATTAATTATAGAATCATAGAAACTGGAAGGGACCATGAGAGGTCATTGAGTCCAGTTCCTTGCACTCCAATTAGTAGTAATGAGATTGAAACTGATGGGTTGTATTTACATAGCTAATAACAGGATTTTGTTCATAGAGCTCATTCTCTTATGGTTGCGACAGTCCCTTCAATGGGGGTAAGATTTATAAGAAAGAGCTTTATAAAAAGAATCAAAGAGCTTTTGTTTTTTTCCTTTTGACTACATTGCAGGATGAATACAGTAGGGTCTCCTTTTGTGTCACAAGACACTGTGGGACAAATTTTCAGCTGATATATATATTACCCTAAGTTCATTAAAGTTTACATGATAGCTATACATATATAAGTACTTATATGACCAGCTCAGTAACTCACAAGCATGAATGAATTTATCCTCACAACAGCCCTGTGAAGTAAGGGTTATTATTATCCTAATTTTCCAAATGGGCAGTTGAAACATAGAGGGAATAAGTGGCTCATCCAAAACCACACAGAAGTCTGTCAGAGTTAGGACAGTGTTCAGATCTTCCTTATCACGATCCAGTGCTTTAATCACAAACCATCCTTTCCTCTCATAAATCATGTTAACCAGGACGTGGGCCAGGATCCCAGGAGACTGGATGATCTGAGCCTGAATCAAACTGGGACCCAAGGTTCAAGACCTATTGCTTTGCAATGTAGATGTAGCCCAGCTAGATTTCTGTTCTGACAGTCCACCTCAAGTATTCCACAACCTCACAGACTGACTTTCTTTGTCATCTAGAGAAGTAAGTTTGGTGGACAATCAAGTTGTCCCACACTACTCTATAAATGAAGGGATAGAGTGGCCACATTTTTGGAAAGTGCTAGGAAGTCTGGGATAGGGTAGTTTGACTCTGGCCTATATAATGCAGTGTTGATGCAGGAGTTCCAGATTGGGATGCAGGGTTCTACAATTCCTGACCGAGGTTGCAAGTGATTGCAGATCCTCAGACCCTAGGTTAACAAACCCAGGATCTGTTAATGCAAATTCTACCAACTCTGGGCTTACATCGCATTGTAGTCATATCTATTAAATGCTTTTTAAGCAAACTGATCATTGAAAATCACAGTAAGTGAAATTATTTAATTTCAAGTGGAATATTTTGTGTTAGTTAGACATCTGACCTGAGACAGCACTGATAATTTTTCAGTGGCTAGCCTATTTTAAATGGTTGAACTCACCAGTAATGGGTTTGTTGCAGGCTGTACACTTCTTTGCATAAAGACTGCTGAAGCAATCTAAGCAGTATGGATGATCATCTTTGGAAATAAACCGTTCCCCTGCCAGCTGCTGCTTACATCCAGCACACAGAAAGCACTCTTTATGCCATGGCTGGTCATGATAGGTTACCCCACCAGTAGTTATCATCTGATATGTCAACAAAAAGCAAATAACAAAGGAATGAAACAATTCATAGCAATCAGATGCAAAACCAAAGTGCTTCATTTTTTCAAAAATTCAGATGACTTTTGAGCTCTAGTCTAAACCACAAATTCCCAAAATGTGTTTTTTTAACTAAATTTTCTTATTTCTTTTCTCTCTGTCACATACATATATACTCTCAATTGTTTTCTGTTTGGATTTTCATCCTCACTGATGTGGGTATGCAGCTGCATATGTTATTCCTGTTGGTTCCGTGGCAGGCCAACCTATACAAAGGATAGGGCACATGTGGCTGGCACATCTAGATGTATACTTTACATCATGCACTTCCCAAAGATGGAAGTAGATTATGGAATTTTGAAGGCTACTCTGATATTTGATTTAAAATAACGTTGCCTTAAAATTGAGACAGGTTGAGCACAGGGAGATCATTATTTTAAAAGGAAATGTGATATAGAAAAGATAAATTTAATGTCAAAGAAAGTTTTTTTATGCAATACTAGTACCAAACTTCTGCTTTCCTGTGTGTGACCCATTCCTAGTTGCTCTAGAGTCATTACTGCTGGAAAGGAGTGCCATTTCCAATTGCTATACTGTATCAGTTTGTGAGATGGCATGCAGTAGAGGAGTTTATTAGACAATGTATAGAAGGGTTACTTTTAGAAATTGATTTGAGGAATACTATAAAGTAGGAGTACTGTAATGGCATGACATCCACGCCTCATGAGAGAACCACCTGCTCAGGTGTGTCTGCAATCTTTAAACTGTTCCAGCCCTGCTATTAGGCCATACTTCAAGGGCTTCTTCACTGGAAGCAATGGTTTCACCCTCTCTAGACCCTTCTGACCCCAGCTGGGCCACTAAATAGTTAGGATTTATCATTGTTCAATTGTAGGTCACTTCCCCATTGATTTATGGCAGGGGGAGACCCAAGCCACCTATTTTTTCAGATCCCAGCCCATGGACTCTAAGGGTGCATCTACATTTACAAGTTACATCAACTTAAGGAGGCTTAAGTCTACCTAACTTATTCCCTGTCCACACTAGGCTTTTATTAAGTCGACTTAAGGAAAGTTTAAGTCGACTTAATAACACCTAGTTTTAGCTCAACTTAATTCTTAAGTTGACTTTTAAAGTTGACTTAAGCCACTGTTGACACCCTAAGTCGACTTATTCCATAAGTCAACCTAGTGTGGGGGGACAAGGGAGCCCCGCATGGCTCCCTGGCAGAAGGGAGCCACGCAGCTCCCTTCTGCCGGGGAACATGGCTCCCTTGTCCCCGGGGGAGACCCTGCTCCCTTCTCCCCAGGACCTGTGGCCTCCCGGAAAGAGGAGATGCAGCTCTTTTTTGCCGGGAAGCTGCAGTCCAGGGAGAAGGGCTCCCCAGCCGTGGCTCCAGCAGGAGGGAATACCCTGCTGGGGCTCTGTCGGTGACGGATTCCCCTGCCACCCTGGCTGGGGGGTGAAGGAATCCCTGCCACCGCAGCTGGGGCTCCAGTGGTGAGGGAATCCCCCACTAGAGCCCCAGCTGGGGCATCGGGGATTCCCTCGCCTCTGGAGCCCCAGCCAGGGTGGCGGGGGAATCCCTTGCTGCCGGAGCCCCAGTGAGGGATTCCGTCCCCGCTGGAGCCCTGGCTGGGGAGCACCGGTGGCTCCCTTCTCCCCAGGAAACCACAAGTGGCTTGTCCTGGGGAAAGCCCACAGTGCATGGCTGGCTATCCCATGGGCAAGCCAGGAGCCGCAGCTCCCCTTGTCCCCAGGAGGTGCTGCTCCCCTAGACTAGGGAGCCGAAGTTCCTTTGGAGCCTCAGCTCTCCCTCAACCACTCCAATCAACTTAGAGAGGCTAGTGTAGACTCTCTAAGTCGACTTAATAAGGTCGACTTAACTTTCTGCGTGTAGACATAGCCTAAGAATAACAACCACACACTACCATGTCCCTTTAATAGTACTGCTTTCAGTTCCCTTGGACCACTTTGCCATGGCCCCATCCTTCACCAGTGCTTCACCCTTACCTCTGGGCTCTTCTTTGTTCAGGCCCAGCAGCTAGCAAGGACTGAGCTGTCCATGGTGCTGCAGTTCCCTTTGGCCAGCCTCAAGCACTATCTGCATACTCTGGCTCAGGCAAGGAACTGAGTCTCTCTGGCACCGCAGCTCCTTTTTATATGGATCTGGAACTAAAGTCTTCTACTGCTTTAATTGTTTACAACATGTTCTTTGACTATACCTGCACAGTAAAGCGAAGAGCTAGTCACTCTGGCTGGTGCCTAGCATAAGAAAAGTAGGTGATATGCCATCTTGAAATGCATCTCAGTTCTGTGTTATTCCAGGCTTGACCTTCTTTTAACTGCACTGTCTCTGCATTTACATTAAAATTGCAAAAACTTAAAACTTCCCTTTTCTGGGACCAAGTTCTAGTTTCAGTTAATAAAACAATTACTTTGGGCCCCATCCTGCTTTCACTGAATTAAATTATTTTTCTACTGATCACATAAGTTCAGAAATAACAGGGTAACTGATGTAACTGTTTTCTGTGTAAAAGAACAACACTTTAAAAACAGCTGCGTGTGAGACAAATGAGAAGCAGAATTGTTTCATGCAAAGCTGCCTAAAATAGCTAACATGAAATATTGTGATGCTTTATGTACCAATCATGTTTCATCAGTCACAGGCTACTTTAGTCTTGAGAAATTGATGAAAGGATGAGTTTATTTATTTTTGGTACAGAGCAAGGAAGTGAAACAGACACTTTTGGAATCTTACTCTCAGCTATCCACAGGAAAACAGAATGAGACTTTAACATTAAATATTCTTGAATTGATGGGGATTTTTGGACATTAAAAGTATTGTCATAAGCTTGGTGAAACCTTGTTATGGGAGAGTTAAAATGCCATTGAAATTGATGGGTGTAAATGTATACCTCAATTAACATAGCTGTCAGGATGACTTAATCAGATGCCCCTACATAAGACCCAAAGGAGCTGTAAACCCACCCAGGGGTTTTTGGACTGAGAAAATAGAGGACTTTGGAGAGGGTTTATATAACACAGAGAAACTGAAAATAGACAAGAACAGTGATACAGGCAGAAACAAAAAAGCAAGAAAGACCACAGCCTGTCAAACTCTGTGATCCTGGGAAAAAGCAAGGGGGTATGCTTTTGGGTCTAGTATTAGCTAAAGAGACTTGGGGCTGTAAATAAGAAACTGCTCCTTTTGTTCTTAGTTCCTCCTCTGCTCAGAGACACAGGACTTTGTGCATTCTTTGTAAATAAACAAAACCGCATCAAAGAAAGTGTCAGATTCCTTCAATTTCTACTCTCAAATGGAACATAACCAGAACTCCAAACTTTGACAAGCCACATAAGTTAAGAAGGGGCAACAGTATTTTGCTTTTATTTGCATCACAGATTGTTATATATTCCACTTGCTCCCTTGTGCACTGTTAGTTGAAAGATTTTCAAGGGAAAATGTGACTGCTTTGCTCAATTTAGGTGGTTCAATTGTGCCGATGAAAAATGGAAGTACTTGGACACCAATCCTGAGGAAAAACATCTACTATCAGGACAGTAGGTTCTCTGGAATAAGTGTAGTTCTAATACAGGGCTCAGTAACCCCTGGCATGTATGCCAAATTTGGCATGTGCACCTATTCTGAGTAGCATGCGGTGCCACTCAGGCTCCCCCTATTGGTCCTGCCCCCCCAGCGGGCCCTGGGGCCAGAAGAGCCCCCTGTGCACTGCGGTTCCTGTCCCCTGCTGGCCCTGCCCCCCCACACTGGGGAGTGCAGGGCCAGTGAGGGGATCCTGAATGGCACCACTGGGAAAAGAAACCATGGCGCACAGGGCTCCTGTCCCCTGCTAGCTCCGCCTTCCAGCTGGGGAGAGCAGCCAGCAGGGAAAAGGAGCCACAGCGTATAGAGGCAGGGCCAGCAGGGAGAAGGAGTCCCTGTCCACACACCTGGCACCTTGTGGCCCCATCCCCGGCACCTGCTGACTGTGAGGTTGATAGCCAGCAAAGATTGCCGACCCCTGTTCTAATGAAAAATTCTGTTGTTGAAAAGAAACAATTATTTCGATCAATAAGCAATTTCAAACATGGACTGTCTTATGTTAACATTGATAGATGCATATAAATACATGACACTTTGCTTCAACAAGTCTTCTCCTGGCAAGATTCCAGTATTTTGATGTTACACTGTGTGCAGAAGAAAGACCTACATGGAACCTATATGCACTATCATTTTAAATTGACTTTTGTTACTAGCACAAACAATAGGCCCAAATCATGTGATTACAAAGGGTGAGCTCTAGAGAAAGAAGAATAGCTTGTATTATATCTGTAGTGACCTATGGAATATTAACATAATCTTATTCAAGGTTTGGGTTGACGTATTAGAAATAAAGAAAATGCAACCAATTGAATATCAGGAGCAGTAATAATTGGTTTGTCTACTTTATTATAAAGGAAGTTTTACTTTAGTGGTTAGAAGGAAATATTGCAAAATGAGATACAGAAAAATCTTGGTGAAAGAAAGAGAGCTAGAAGGAGACTCAGCCATTAATCTCATCTTGAACATGCCAGGTGACAGAATTCAGCCTTAAAACTCCCTCACTTTAGCTAAGTTCTGATAGCCAGCAATGACATCACTTGTTTGTTACTGTGTATAAAAGACACAGTTTGTAGAAGTTTCTGTGTCAGAGCTGTCCCTCTTCTCTAGACCAGTGGTTCCCAACCTTTTTGATTTGAGGGCCACAAATATAATTTTTAGAACCCTGGAAGGCCACCAGTCTAATTAATTAAATTTACATTAAAATTAAATTAATTACATTCAAATGAAATTTTAATTAAAATTAAATAAAGTTTTAATTAAATAGACCAGTGGCCCTTCCGGGTTGTAAAAATTATATATGTGGCCCTCAAGTCAAAAAGGTTTTTAATTTTTTTTTTTTAAATGGAAGTTGGTTTTTTTAAAGGAGGGTGGGGTGGGCTGGATGCCCATGAACAGGGCCAGTCTGTGGGCAGGTGTTTGGGCACCAGCAACAGCATGACCCATGCTTCCACTCCCCTACCCGCCGCGACCGTGCCAGGCCGTGGCCCCGGCCCCAGCCCCAGCCCCTTCCCCCCACAGCACGTGGCTCCTCTCAGGAGCCAGCATGCCCCCAGCTGCACTTGTCCACCTCCCCCACCCAGCTGTGCCGTGCCATGCCTGCGCCCCCAAAGCACACTCCCCAGCAGTGCCAGCCCATGCCCCTGCCCGCAGCCCCTGGAGTGCTGGCTGGGACCATAGAGGAGGCGGGTGGCCGCAGCAGGGCTCCCAGCTGTGTGCCGGGACCAGCTCCCAGCCAGTGGAGAGGCAGCACAGGCCATTTTTTTAAAAAGTGCCAGGGGTTGAGAACCCCTGCTCTAGATAATGGGAAGGTACCATCCCAGCCTGACCCTGTTGTATTTGACCAGTGCTTGTGTGATGCTGAGCCAGCAGGGTTTAAGAAAGCAGCAGGCTGAGTGACCTTATTAGAAGAATACTGAAATGGTAACCAAGGCCATTCCTTATAGATAACTAGCAAAGCTACGTTAAATAGACTACAGTCCTTGAAAGCCTGTATTGTTAGAGGATTAAGAATCTGTATTTGTCTCTGTTTATCTACATCTTGTTAGAAGTCTACCAGTGTGACCTAATTAGCTTGCAGATGCTAAACTTCTATTCCTGTCTTTAATGGGCCATTACTTATTCTGTTGATTCAGAAATCAAAAGGGGGATATTAACATTTAGGTGGAATTTGTGGTGTAATAATATTATTGTCTTAATTTCTCTTTAAAATTTGTGACTACACATCGTTAAAATACTTGTGAACTGTTTGAAAGGTTAATTGCTTTATGCTAATGAATACAATGAATAATAGTTATCAGTGTATGCTTACGAAACATCGATTAGCTTCAAAACAACAATGTACATGACCTATTCTTCATCCAATAAAGACCCTACTGTTACCATGACTTGCTTCACCTAACAAGGAAGTTGGGCCTGATCCTTTTTTATCTCAGATTTGCTTAAACTTTGACAGAGAAAGTCTAAGACTTAAGGACTGAGCCCCCCCAGCTTGACTCTGGAATCAGGTTGCCAACTTTGCATTTTAGTTTTTACCGACAAAGTTGAGGTTTTGTTTTTTTTTAATAGACAGAGTAAGTTTTTACTGACAGCACTAAAAATAACTTACCCCCGGCACTCAGGCTGCCCCTGCTGCCAAGATTCCCCCAGCCACCAGCTCTTTCTGGGGGCAGCTGAAATTAAAGGGGCCCCAGCTGCTGAAATAATATGGTCATCAGAGGAAAATTCAGTGGCAGCTGCTTGCAGAAAGTAGGAACTCCAGCAGTTTCACTTTTAATATGGCTCTTAAGGGGGCAGTGCTGGCTGTAGCTCTCACATCAAGCTAATCTCTCTGGTGAGGGAGGGAGAGATTCTTATAGATGTTTTCCTTTAAATTATTGACAACCATAAATTTGCGTATTTTTTTCATTCTCTCAGACAAATTTGAACAAACTCTGTGAATGGACTGCCTATTGGATCATAACCCTTTAAATGGACTCCATAAGGATTTTTACAAATCAGCAAATCATCTCTGCTATGAGGAGGACCTAAGAACTTTATGCATATGGCTTGTTAATAGCTGTACTCAAATAAACGAATAACAAATCAAAGCTTCAAAAGAAAGTGCAGAACTGGAATTCATATGTAGATTTGACTCCATTGCCTCAGAGTTGAACAGGGACTACAGATTTTTTTCTCATTACAACAGGTGATTTGACCTCAACTTCCTCTATATGTTGTTCCCCAGTGTTTGAATCTTAACATGGGCTTTGATTTGCTGTTACAGCCTGACCTGATCCTATGTCGTATACGTCCCAGCATTTATTTTCCTCCCATTCTGTAAGTTCCCCATCTTCAAAGCATCTGACGAAGTGGGGTTTTTTTTCCCTACGAAAGCTCAAGCAATAAATAAATTTGTTAGTTTTTAAAAGTACCATAGGACTCCTTCTTTGTTTTTATGTGTATATAATGATCTTTAATCATAGCAACTCTATTTCCTTTTTTATTAAGACAACAGAGTCCTGTGGCACTTTTGAAGACTAACAGATTTATTTATCACATGAGTTTTCGTGGGAGAAAATCCCACTTCGTCAGATGCTTTGAAGATGGGAAAGTTACAGAATGGGAGGAAATTAAATGCAGGAGAGTGTATGACATAGGATCAGGTCAGGCTGTAACAGCAAATCAAAATAGGTGTTAGGATTCAAACACTGGGGAACAGCACATAGAGGAGGGTGAGGTCAAATCACATGAAATTCACGCGATAAATAAATCTGTTAGTCTTTAAAAGTGCCACAGGACTCTATTGTCTTTCTACAATAGACTAACACGGCTACCCCTTTGGAATTTGACTCCTTTTTTATTAGTAAATATTAGATTTTGTTAATAAGGATTGGGTGAGATCTGAAATATTCATCGACCTGGAAGGTAATGTGCCTGATCTCTTGAGATTAGTAGAACACTATATATGGTGAATAAGGTTTTTAATAAGCCTCGCTATATTAGACTTGGCTATATGGGTGGGACTCAAAGTCTGGAATGCTTAAAGGAGCTTTTGGCTTCTTGTTAATCAGTAATGTATTATAGAAGCCATGGCTACACTAGGCTTTCATGAGTTTGAATTAAGGGCTTCCTTAATTCGAACTAATAAATTTGAATATGCTATTCGAAGTAAGGGTTAATTCGAACTAGTTAATTCGAATTAACCAATGTGGCCATGTTAGTTCGAACCAATTGCTTAGTTCGAACTAACCGGCCCATTGAATTCAATGCAAATCACTAATTCAAACTACATTTTGCTAGTTCAAATTAAGTTAATTCAAACTAACTAAAATTAGTTCGAATTAGTTAGTTCGAATTAACTAATTCAAACTAACTTTAGTAAGTGTAGACATTGCCTTAGGTACTAATATGGCCCCCAATTACTGTAATTTCTGTGCACTTTACAATCTTTAGTGTATTTATCCTCACAACACCCTGAGAGGTAGGGAAGAGCTATTAACCCCACTTTACAGATGGGGCACTGATCCACAGAGACACTAACTTGGATTTGTACAGTGTTCAAACAGTGGGGCCCCTTCTTGATTGGGAGTTCTAGCAATAATCTACAGCAGCAGAAGCAATTAGGATTCTCTGTTTGTATGATATGAGAATTCTGTTGATTAGAGGCTCATTTTCAACCCCTTAGGTAACTTTAAAAAAGCAATTTGCAAAAATATTTGTATGGGCTAAGAAAGAAGTAAACAGAATAAATAAACATTATGGTAAAAATGTTCTTACACCATCTAGCAGAGCAAAGCACGCAAAACAAAACTTTCATTCTGCCACACCAGCTCTATGCTCTAGATAAAACTATCAACGTTATCTTTATTCTTAGATTAGAGCCCTTGGTGCCATCCTATGAAAAGGTCACACAGATGTGAGCTCTATGGCTATCCTCTGCACTTCCTGCTGTTTCATGTAGCTTCAGAAATGTGTGTAATGTATGGAATTTACAGAGATTATTTTAACTTTGTTGTTTCTGTAATCAGATGCTGCCTATAGTGTTCTTCTCTGCATATTTTTGAGACTAGCCTACCCAGTACAGAACTGCATTAAAAAGAGTATAGTAGTGCCTTGACGTGTTCTAGGTCTTCCCTTTGGTTATGTTTGGTTAATTACCTTCTTGCAGGAGTAGCAGTGGTGAGCAAACTGCTTCTCAAAACATGGCATACAATAATTCTCATTGTCTTTGGTTACCAAAGGCTTTGTTCCTAATGGCTGCTGGCAGTATTGACAAACAAAACAAGTTTCATGCCAGCAACTTCCTTTAAATTCCATTTTACGAGAACCTGAAAAAAAATGAAACAAGCATGTGAATAGTCCCACTGAATTTAAGCGATCATCTTGCAGGACAGCCCTTCCCATCCAGGCAAACCTGCATAAATTGAGATTTTAGAATTTTTACTAGTATCAAAATATTTTTGGACAGGTTCTTCTGTGACATACTTTATTAATTCCTAAAAGTTTTTCTCTTGCTAGTCATCCCAGTGCCAGCCCATAAATCAGAGATGAATTTGTTTAGCTATTTTAACATGCACATGAATTTCTTCTACCTGTAGAGGTCTTTTCACGTAAACAAATTTACTTCAACTTTCTAGTATCAGATCAAATACCTTTGCTAATGAATATGAATCCTGCATAACTAATCTCATTCAATTCAGGCTGGCATTTTTTTCTATTCAGATTAAAGTTAATTTCTTTGACACAAAGAAGAACTCCACACAGGGTGCGTCTACACTTGAAAATTAAGTCAACTTAAGCCTGCTTAAGTCGACTTAATTTACTCTGCATCTACACTACAGTTTCCTTAAGTCGACTTAAGCTGCTGCTTAAGTCGACTTAAGGAAATTGTAAGTCGACTTAATAAAACCTAGTTTTACTTTGATTTACTGGCTAAGTCGACTTTATTAAGTCGACTTAAGCCAGTGTAGATGCAGAGTAGCCCTAAGTTGACTTAAAGGGCCCCCAGGGCTCCCCCACTGATCTCCCTGCCAGGGTGCCTGGCATGCCAGAGCCTGGCGTGCCCACCCACAGGACAGGACACAGCCCTGTTCACCCTGCTCCTATACCCTACCCCTGTCGCTGTCCTGCTTAGCCCTCATTGTATCCTGGTACAATGGGGAAGATGCTGAGCTTCCTGGTACTTTTGAAGGGGTGCCTGGGGAAGGGGGGCACCTCTTGGGTGCCCCCTTTCCCACCATGAACCACTCCCAGGTCCACCTAGCCCCACAAGTTGACTTAGGCATCCAGTGTGGACACTCTAAGTTGATTTGGCAAGGTCGACTTTAAGTCGACTGAAATTTACAGTGTAGAAATGCTAAGTTGACTTAACAAAGTTGACTTAAAGTTGACTTATTTGAACAAGTGTAACATAACCTAAGTGTTGCTGCTCATTTTCACCCAAATTACTAATAATTATTTCCACTCCATACCGAATGTCAAAAGGTCCAGGGCATGAGGATCTGGAACATCTTATGTGCTGAGGCAATCCTGTCTATAAAGATATCTACCAAAAGAGATTTGAAAACTCAGAGTTTTACACTGTTTATTGAGTCAGACCTGCTAAAACCCTTGGCTATGTGCCAGAAATTATCATTGCCTCCTACTCCGAGTGCATCTATAACATCCTAATGAGTGCATATGCGCACGTGCATGCATACACGCACACTCTAGTGCTTCTTTCAGAGACTTCACACTACAATTTTCTCCTTATCTGGTAGTTCCTCGGTGCTGAGAGAGCAAAGACTTTTAAACAGCTCCCATAGAATCACTTGTAGTGGAAGAGACATGCTCCAACAGCTGGTAATTTCTCTCCTCCCTGCAGAGAGTGCCTGAATCCTGGATAAGCAGAGAACTGCTGAGGAGTCAATTTTGTTTTATCATCATAGGTGTGTCCCTTGAACACTTAGCACTCACCAGAGTGCAGAAGAAGATTGGCCTTTTTTCCCCTGCCTATTGAGGCCTATCATCCTAAAGTCAGTGATCACAAAAATAAGAGATGTTAATGGTGTAAAAGGTAGAAACAGGGAAGCTTCACCTTGTCATCCTGTTCTTTTACTTTTCTGTATCATACGTAGATGGAGCACAGATGACTAGACTCATGCCATTCTTTTGGTTAAACTATAGTGTGGAGAACTATGCACTAAAGGACAATCGTGGTAAGACCACTAAAGTCAGCACTGGTCTATTCCATAAACGTAGATCAACATAGCTATATCATTCTGAAAAATTACTCACTCCTGAGACATGTAAATCGGTCAGCCTAGCTGCTTGTGTAGACATGGTTTGGCTGATGGAAGAATGCATCCATCAACCTAGCTACTGCTGCTCAGGAAGGTGGAGTTACTACAGCAGCAGAAAAAAACCCTGCTGTTTCTCTAATGTGTGTCTACACTCCAGGGTCACAGAGGCAGAGCTACAGCAATGTAGCTACACTGTAGTGCAGAGATATCACCATTGTTATTTACAGTAGGGGCTTGATTACACACAAGTGGTGCCATTTTAACTATGCCAGAGTAGTTAAAACGGTACTACAGCCCTGTCTGGACAAAATGGTACTGGTATAAAATGTGCTTATGTTCAGGTATGTCTATACTACAGAGACAATACTGATAAAATTACATTTCTATAGTAATGCCAGCACAATCCTATAGAGTAGAAGTAGCCTACACTGATGGATAGGGTTTTTCCATCATGGTAACAACACCGTCTCCCTGAATGATGGTGGCTAGGCTGACAGAAGTATTTTATCAACAT
The DNA here is from genome assembly GCA_007922175.1 of Pelusios castaneus. Classification (NCBI taxonomy): domain Eukaryota; kingdom Metazoa; phylum Chordata; order Testudines; family Pelomedusidae; genus Pelusios; species Pelusios castaneus. The sequence goes on along the minus strand of ML686195.1, from coordinate 2,327,847 downwards.
AGCTGCATCTTTACTGGGGGCTAGGTTGGCCTAAGTACCTTAGTCATGAACGACAAGTGCCACAGGACTCCTTGGCTATGTCTACACTTGTAAATTTAGGTCAACTTAGCATGTCTACACCTAAATTTTAAGTCGACTTAGGGGGGAACTTACAAAGTCAACCTAGAGCGTCTACACTGGACGCCTAGGTCGACTTCTATGGGCTAGGGGGACCTTGGGCAGGTCCACGGGGCCAGGGGGGCACACCTTTCCCAGTGCCAGGGGGCTCAGCCTTTGCCCCATTGTACCTGGTGTGGCAAAACAGTCCACTCTGCCCCTGTGGGTCCTGTGCTTCGTCCTGTTATGGGGTCCAGGCAAGCCCTGTCTGCCCCTGGTTCTGGGCAATCGATACTCCGCTGCCAGCACAGAGTAGGATGGGGAAGGGGCTCGGGCCCTCCCTCTTCATGCTCTTTTACCTCTCTTTGTAGCTATTCTACTTCCTCCGCCTTCCTCCAACATTCCTCTGCTCCTCCAACGCTCCTCTGCTTCTCCCACACCACTCTTACTGGGGCCAGGCTTTTTATCAGCTGGCCCCTGATTGGTCTCAGGTGCCTCTAATTGGCCAGAACCACACCCTGCTCAGTTTGCAGGGAACAAAGCCAGGATCATTCTGGGGCTTATATATCTGCCTTTGACGACTCTCCTGCTTCCCTCTGGCCCTAGTGCCTCACACTGGGAACAATGGGGCAAAGGGGGACAGGGGCCCTGGCAGGGCATTGGGGCAGGGTGGGCAGAGCTCTGCCCTGCCCTTAGGGGGGGCATGCCAGGCTCTCCCTGTGCCCCCCCAGCAGGGAGGGCAGTGGAGGAGTCCTGGAGAGCCCTAAGTCGACTTTAAGTTGACTTAGGTCTACTCCAGGTCTACACTGGCTTAAGTCGACTTTAGAAAGTTGACTTAAGCCTAAAGTCGAATTAAAAGGAGGTTTAATAAAGTCGACTTAACTTTCATTAAGTCGACTTTATTTTCCTTAAGTCGACTTAAGCAGCTTGCTTAAGTCAACTTAAGGAAAGTGTAGTGTAGACGCAGAGTAAATTAAATCGACTTAAGCAAGCTTAAGTTGACTTAATTTACAAGTGTAGACGCACCCCTTGTTTGTTTTGGTCATAAATGTGGATTTTCTTCACCTCTGGCCAATGTAGCTATTCTGACCTAACGTTTAGTGTAGATCAAGCCTTGGTATAGCTTATGCCTGTGAGGAAAGGCAAGTGAACATATAGTACCATTACACTGGTGTAATTGCATCCACATTATGTTTTACCAGTTTTAAAAAAAACAAAAACATATCCTTAACCAAAATAGCTGCACCAATTCAAGAACTTTGCATAGACCTGGTCTAAGTATTTTGAAACCAACATGTTTCTGAAAAATTAGCCACCCTTCCTTTCCCACTGAGTTCTCTTCAGGTTTACAAGATCCTATTTGTTATTACCCTAGATGAACCAGTGCATCTTGCCACCTATAGGTTGCCTTTGTCTTTTCTGTTGCATTCTTTGTTTGAAATATCCCATTTGCACTAGCACTGGATGTGACCAACTAATGCAGAAACACCACCCTGGTAAATTCTGAACAGTCAGTTGAAAAAAACCAAAGTGATTTAGTGACAAAATTTGAAATTTGAAAATCATTTTAATTTTGAAACAGAATAATTTCCTAAGTTTTTTTTTCTGATTTTTAACTCCACACAGCTGTCATTTTTACTGAAATCATTTTTGAAACTGGTTTTCAGCAAAGAGACAAATCAACAAACAAAAACCCGTGTTTTGTAAATTTAAAATGTTGATAATTTTAAGAAATTTAATCTGATAAAAATTTAAGTAAAACCTGATCACAGAAAACATCACACACAAACAAATCAAATAATTTTTTTAAGAATTTTTTTTTGTTTTCAAAGAAGCCATTTTTCAATAACAAAAATGTCCTTTCAAAAATTTTTAACCAGGTTGGCTCACTGACAGTCTGGGTGACATAATGGAAAAATACAGGTAGGAATGCTCCATTACCCATGCTAGCATTCCTACTGTAGCAAGTCTAATTGTAGATTTCTTTAAAATTGCCAGTGTAGGCAAAGTCAATGGCTATGTCTACATTTGCAAGGTAGGCCAACTTAAGGAGGCTTAAGTTGACCTAACTTAGTCCCTGTCCACACCAGGCTTTCCTTAAATCGACTTAAGAAATCCCTCCTCTTAGGTCGACCTAACACTTAAGTCGACTTTATTAGGTCAACTTAAGCCCGATATGGATGCATTAAGTTGATCTTATTGGCTAGGTCGATCTAACTGGTATCCTGACCTTCCTCCCAGGGTTCTTAGCTCCAGGAAGAGCCTGCCCCGGGCTACCACAGGCAGGACAGAGCCCTGCACATCCTGGTCCTCAGAGCTGGCCAGGACTGCCATATTAGCAGGATGTCCCAGGGCAGCAGCAGCAGCCAGCAAAGGAGGAGGGGATGAATGAGGAGCTCCTCACCCTCATAGCCATATGGGAGGACAAAGCAATGCTTTCCCATTTGCGAGGCACCCACCACAACCGGGAGGTGTATGCTGTCATCTCCTGGGCCCTGGTGGAGAGGAGGCACACCCGCAACACCCAGCAGGTGTGGGTGAAGATTAAGGACCTCCATCAGCAATACCACAAGGCTTGGGAGGACCAGCTGCGGCTGGAGGCAGCCACCACCACCAGCTGCCCCTACTTTCAGGAGCTGCACACCTTCCTGCAGTGGGGGGGAGGAAGGGAGGAGGGAAGCACCAGCCTCCCAGCCCACACCGTTGATTCCACCAAGCCCCCCTCCCTGGACAACAACCAGGAGGAAGGCTCGGTGGATGAGGATGTGGTGCTGGAGCCGGGCAACACTACCTAGCACGAGGGCACCCCACCAGCCCTGGACCTTGGAGCCAGCCCTGAGCTCATCCCTGCCCTGGAGCAGGAGAAGGAGCAGGCTCCCCCTGATGAGGACCACCCGGGCGAGGGGACATCACACCAAACCGGTGAGTGGTCCCTCCCCCCCCTGCAGGCAGGGCTGGGCATGCCTGTGGGACAGGCACTGTGGGGGGGGCATGGCCCAGGGAGAGGCAGGGTCCTGGGCACAGTGGGGGGATGGAGGCCCTCCCACGGGGCAGAGGGGCCGAGGACTGTGTGGCCAGGGGGACCCAGGCCTGGGTGGTGTGTGGGGACCATAGGCAGGAGCACCAGACTGTATGCACCTGACACCACTGGCATGTGGCCTCAGGAGACACCCTTGGGACAGGGCTGCCTGCAGCTCCCCCTCTGACCTGGGCCGCACAGGACAGCAGCATGTCCCCGGGGGCACTGTCACAAAGGACACAGATTGGGAAGCAGGGGGATGGTCAGAGCACAGCAGCTGCTGTCAGGCTGCACTCTGCACTAGTGAGCTAGCTAATGGGAGGAACTGTGTTCTCTGCTTCTCTCCAGCAGCCCCTGCCACCTTGCCACATGGCACTTCTGGGGCCCCGCCAGCCCTGATGAGGATGAGGGCAAACCACAGCAGGGATGAGCACCTCAGGGACCTGGTCTGGATCTCTGAGGAGTTGCAGGCCCAGCTGATGGCCTGGAGGGAGCAGGTCGATGCCCACCAGAGGGCTGGGCGGCAAATGCTCCAGCACCTCCTTGATCTGGCATGGGGGGGGGGGGGGGGGGGAGGATGCCTGGTAGCAGGTCCACCCCTCAACACTCCTCTGTGAGGAAGTGGTCCTTGAACACGTCCCGGATGAGGACTGCTCACTGCTGGGCTTGCTGCATCAGGGGCATGGTGTCGGGCTGCTCAAACTGGCCAGCGAGGCGTTGGGCTTTGACCTCCCAGAAGTGGGGGACCCTTTCCCCCTGCAGCTCACACAGATAGTGGAGCACACAGCAGGCGCTGACGACCTCCAGGATGGTGTACTCAGCAAGATGTAGGAGCATCAGGAGGGCCCTCCAGCACGCCTTGAGCCGGCCGAAGGCATGCTCGATGCCCAGGCAGCACCTGGTCAGCCATTGATTGAACAGCTCCCTGCTGGCATCCATCTTTCCAGCGTAGGGCTTCATGAGCCATGAAAGCAAAGGGTAGGCGGCATCTCCGACATTCAGGACAGGCACCTGCATATCCCCGAGGGTGATGGTGTGTGGGGGGAAGAAGGTGCCCGCCTGCATAGAGTGGTACAGTCCACAGTTCCTGAGCACATGGGCATAGTGCACCTTTCCCGGCCAGCCCACATAAACATTTGTGAAGATCCCTCTGTGGTCCATGAGTTGTAGCCCTTGTGATTCTGGTACTCCCTGGCCCAGTGGTCTGGTGCTTGGACGGGGATGTGGGTCCCGTCCACGATGCCCCCACAGTTCAGGAAGCCAAGTGTGGCGAGGCCATCAAGAGTGTCCTTCAGGTTGCTCGAGGTGATGAGGCGGGCTAGCAGGACCCAGTTGATGGCCTGCTGGCCTGCAGGAGAGCGGCCCTGTAATGTCCTGCATCACTGGCGGGCTCGGAGGGCGCCCCCTTCGGGGGCCTCAGGGGAATTAGCAGTGGTGGGGTGCCCTTTTCGGCATAGAGTCAATTGCCCCCGGCCCTCAGGCGGGGCGGAGCATGCAAAGTACAGAGTCAATTGCCCCCGGCCCCTCAGGCGGGGCGGGGCAGGCACAAAGAGTCAGTTAGGCCCAGCCCCCCAGGCGGGGCGGGGTGGGGCAGGCACAAAGACTCAGTTGCCCTGGCCCCCAGGCGGGGCGGGGCAGGCCCAGCACACAAACCACTGTAGAGGGTTGCTAGGGGTTTGAATGCTCCGGGTGGTTATGGAAATGGGTGAGGGAGGGGGACGCAGGCCCACCCACTCCACTGCGTCCCAGCCCAGGGCCCTTTTCAGTGGCAGAGGGGTCTGCCACTGAAGTCAGCGGGGCTCCTGCTGAAACGCGCTGACCCTGGGCGGCTCTGCCATTCACTAGGTGGCAGCCAGCCGCCCCTGGGCTACTTCCTCCCACCCTGGGGATTGGGGTACCTGTATCCACCGAGTCTCCCTCCGGGTCCTCAGGGTAGATTGCTCGGGGAATCCCACCCAGGCCCTCAGTGTCCCTAGGCGGTAGGTCTGGGAACTCCTGTGGCTCCTCGGCACAGGGTAGCTCCTCCAGGTCGTAGGGCCCAACAGCGGGTGTCTGTTCCTCGGGGTCTTCGGCTGAGGGGAGTTCCTCGAGGTCACAGGGGATCAGCGGTTCTTCAGGTTCCTCCGGGGAGAGGTGCTCCGCACTTGGTTCCCGGGGGAGCCAGGGAGGCTTTCTCCGGACTCTAGGCTCAGAAATCCCCTCCCAGTCGCTGGGGCCCGGTAGACTGGGTGGGCCATATTATCCTCCGGTCCAGGGTCCCCGTGGCCGTCCTTCAGTCAAGGCCTGGCCTAGTCTGTGGCCTCCCAGGCAGCACGTCCTGCCTCCACGGCTGCTCCACCCCTACTGAGCTGTCTGGCTTGGCTTTTATACCTCCCCTTCCTGCCTGGGCCGCACCCCTCCAGTTCCAGGGCTGCAGGCCTGTAGTACTACTGTCTGGCCAGAGGGGGCATTCAGGCCTACCCTTTGGCCCAGGCTCAGAGGAAGGCCAGGGTCCTTTTCTACAGGCCCCCACGGTGGCCTTGCTGATCCCAAACTGGTGGGCAATGGAGTGGAAGGAGTCTGGGGTTGCCATCTTCCAGAGCGCTGTGGCCACTCACTTGGCAACAGGCAGGGCTGGTCAGAAGTGGGTGTCCCTGCGCTGCAGGACCGGAGTGAGCTAGTGGACCAGCTCCAGGAAGGTCTGCCTGCTCTTGTGGAAGTTCTGCAGCCCCCTGGTCATCATCTCAGGTGGTGAGGACGATGTGGTCCCACCAGTCGCTGCTGGTTTCCCGTGCACTGGGGGGCACCGTCAGCAGGGCGGCTTGCTGGGCCAGCATGGTGGTGGTGCTGCTGTCTGCCTCCACGCTGTCGGAGTCCAAGAAGACTAAGATCCATGTGAAGAGAGTGCTTGGGACTGCTAAGCAAGTGTCGAGCACCGTCCCGACAAGTTGCATGAACAGAGTGCGGTCCATGACCTCCTCGTGCTGCATGCTGCCAGGCACAATGGAGGGTGCTGACCTCACTTCCTCTTTTATTGGGATTGGCTGGGAGATTGGGCCCTTCTCAGGTGCCATGTTGGCACACTTCCCATGATGCACCCCTCCTAAATTGACCTAGCAAGTGCCCCTGCATGGGTGTGCTATGTCGACTTAGGCTTCTGTTGTGGATGCGCTAAGTTGACTTAGTGTTTTTAGATGTAGACATAGCCAATGAGTCTATGGGGCAAAGCTGATTCTGTTTCAAGAATGTAATATTATTCTTTGTGGGGTGTAATACAATTACACATGCAATGTTAGTTCTTAGAAAAAGAGCATATATCCACTCCCCTATTTCACTAACTGATAGAAGGATCAAATGAGGAGAGATAGTCCCCTAAATGCTGTACTGAAAGCCAAGGAAGGACTTATACTTTGTTTATTCAAGTGCTTGCATTTAATTAAAAGTGCAATATAACCATTTCATTGAGTTAGTGAAGAGTTCTTGTTATCTTACCAGGCATAATGGTCTTCTGACAGTGGAAACACTTTGATGAATACTCATTAGAATAGCACTGAGTGCACAGCAAGAGCTCATCCTTGGCAGCAAAAGGCTTTTCCACCAAGGAGTGATTGCATTTGGCACACTTGAAGCATGCTTCATGCCAGTGATGGCCTTTATAGGCAAGATCCTTTGAGAGAGTAAATACATGTTAATGGAAAGCATTTGTTTACTCCTACAGTGCCCAACCTTGAAAATCTAATAATAAGAATTAAACAAAAAACACTTGGATAGCGACCAGACCAGTGGCTTGTGCCATTGGCTGGAGGGTACTTAGCAAAGACGACAAACATAATATATCCAGGGTGGAGAGACAGTTAGGATATTCTGTAGTTCACTGTTATGGGTCACAAAGAGTTGTTTTGGCTCAGGCTGTACTTGTTATTCCACATTCCCCTGAGAAGTATTCTTTGTTTAATTGGAAGGATTATTTTATATTTTACAGGTGACCTTGCCAGGAAACAAATGGGTTTCATCCCTGTAATAAACAGTACCCAACTTTTTTTTCCTGCATGGTCTCCACCTTAAAAATTCAAACTAAAGTTAAAAAACTTTTTTTTTTTTCTGGAAGACTCTATGGACTACTGAAGAACTCAAAGGGTTTTGATTTCACAGGTAGCAAGCAAGTAAAATGTGTTTAACTAGGCAGGAGGGGGGAGATTTTTACTCAGATTATTAAACACTTTGTGTTTGTTGCTTTTTATTAACAGCTATTTAACTCAGTCACCCTCAAAAGTTAGAAGGAAAGCTGTTTTTTTTTTAAAATGATTCAACATTCTTAAGCGCTGAGAAAGCTAACGAAATACGTACATGTTTTTCACTTTGTTTTATTAAAAACAAGGAAGATAAGCTTTACCACTCCTGATATTTCTAAAGTTAAAAAACAAGCAGAAAAACAGACAACTAAACAACAGCACATCCTGTAAGAAATAAAACAAATCCTTCCAGGTGGTTTTTTTTTTAAATAATGAAAGAAGTACAAAAGGGCACAAACCCAATCCCTTTTATTGCCCTTCTAAGTCCTGCTTAAAGTAATAGAGGGGGAAATAAAATATACACATTTTGATTTTAAGAGGTGCTGACACCGACCATTCTCTCTAGATGCCAAGAAAACAAAAACTGTTATCAAAGAGCAAAAAATATACAGAGGAGAGAGGATGAAGGCAAATAACTCACTCCCTAATTCTATGAAGAACAACCAATTGTCAGTCTAAATGGGCAGTTTTTTTTAGCTGAGTGTTGCCTGTTGTACGCCCTTCCTTTCACACCTACTATATTTTCATCCTGCTTTCCCTATCTCTCAGGCCTGCGCTACACCTAAAACTTAGGCCAACCTATCTTCGTAGTTCAGGGATGTGAAATAACCCCCTGAGAACCATAGTTAAGTCAACCTAAATCCTGGTGTAGAATTCTTCCAACCACCTAGCTCCCACCTCTTCAGGGGATAGATTTACTACAGTGACGGAAAAGCCTTTTCTGTCTCTGTAGCAGGTGTCTACAGTATAGTGCTACATTGGCATAACTACTTAGTTTGCTTTACATTTAAATTTTGAGTTAGGCAGGTCAGTTGGGCTTCAGAATACAGGCCATGTAGAAGAATTTGCTGTTGAAAATAGTAGCCATAGAGTTTTGAGACAGTTTTCATTCCAAATCAGCTGTTTTCCCTTGATAATTTCCTAGAATTGTAGTGGTGTAGCTGCAGAGGTACAAGCAACTGACTATCCCAAGTACAGTCCCATCCAAAACCATAGGTATGTACTCAGGGAGATAGCCCTCATGCTGTTTGCATGCCATGGCTATACTTCCATTTTTAGCATGCTTGTTGGATCATAGCCAATGGCAGGGTTCCATCTTTTATTTCTACAAGAGCCACTGGTCCCTTCAAGAGCGAGGCCCTTGTCCCTCTGTATCCTTTGGCATCTTGGAGTTGGCTCTGCTGACGTTGAGGAGTCGTAAAGCCATCGGGCTCTGCGCTCTAGAAATACCCATCCACTGCAGTGTGTGTCTCCAGGCTGATAGAGCACCCCTAGATCAACTATGGTAGAAACCTTTGGCAGCATAAGGGACATGCTGTGGTACTTATGCAGAGACAGAGATGTGGTTGTGGCTCAGCTGCTGCAGCGGCTATGTAGGGCTATGGACAGGAAGGCACAAGTCTGAGGAACTCTCAGGCAGTTCTACCCTGACTTTGAGGCTTACCCATTGCCAAGGCAGCCCAGAATAGGATTATCTTAAAACTGAAGTAAAAAAACTCCACTCAACCCCCAGCCTATGCTGGGCTCAGCTTCAACAAAGCATGAACAGAATCCTGAAAGCACCGTATATGCTAAGCGCATGGTCTGGGAATTCCTGAGTTAGACAATGACTCCTCTTTGGGTCTTGGCTGCTTGCTAAGTGTATATCTTCACTAGAGCAGGGATATGTCAATTCCAACTTGAGAAGACATAAACCCACTGGCTATAATCCAACAAGCATGCTACAAATGGAAGTTTAGCCATGGTATGCAAACAGCATGAGGGGCTATCTCCCTGAGTACATACCTATGGTTTTGGGTGGGACTGTACTTGGGATAGTTAGTTGCTTGAACTTCTGCAGCTACACCACTACAATTCTAGTTTTAGTGCACTAGCTTGATCACAGCTAGCACAGGTCAGGCTCCTTGAGCTGGAATTTACATCTCTGCCTCAATCTCTGCCTTAATTTCTCCTGGTCTAAAATGGGGATATATAATTTACTTACCTCTGTCACAGGTTATGCCAAGAGGATTAATATGCTTGCAGTGCTTTGATGATGAAAAAACAATATTTTTTGTTACATTTTTTAGAGTTGGGCATAAAACCCTGGACCCAAACATCACCAGGTACAGGAAAAGGTGGATCCTGATTTTAAGTTACTTCATGACAGATCCAAGCACAGTTGACTGTGAGGAATTTAAGATTTGGGTCAGAGGACTGCAGCTGGATTTTACTCCTATAATGATCTGAACCACAAACCCATATCTGGCTCCAAGTTTTGTGGCTTGGGTCCATCTCTGTGATTAAACATTATTATGCACTAAAATTGCACCATGAATCCTGCTGTGATTTCTGAACTCAGATCTCCCAAGGAGCAGAACAGCAGCCTACTTTTTCAACCTTGTTGAAAAAATCTGGTACAAGTGAGCCTAGGGAAATTTCTGACTGTTTTGAAACCGTGTGAAACACAGATGTTTTGATCATCTCACTTCAAGTTTTTGGGTTTATTTCAATGTAATATTCAACGTGAAATGTAGGAATTGTGAGTCTGAACCAAAGAAAAAAGCTGACAGATGCCAGCTAACAATCTCGGAGATCTGAGTTCAGCTGTAATGAGAGTGCTACAAGGATCCTTGATTCAAGAAAAGCAAAATCCAGAAAGCTGAAGTTTGTTCTGTCTGATTGTGTCTCTTACGAAGATTTCTTTTATGAGACAAGCCAGGCATTGTGAGATAAACAAGAAATGAAGGTGTCATTGTAGGATCAAGTAAAAGGAAAAAATAGAAAAGACAACTAAAAGCAGTCAGGAATGAGGCCTAAGGCCTAGTAAAACAAATCAGAACAGTAGGCCTGAGTTGGATAAATAATCAAGTTGGAAGGAATCAGGCTAAAAAAGTCTGACATCACAGAAATTGGCAAGAAGTAAGCTGCAGCTACAGTAAGAGTGGCAAAGTGTATGAAATGTGGGAGGTGTCGGGTTGGCCTAGTGCCAAGGAAATAAAAGTGATGTTTCGGCCAAATCATGACACCTTGATGGATGGAGATGTTCAGTGGTGTGTGGACCTATCAAAGTAATGGGCGGCATCAAAAAAGGGGTATGTGGACCAATCAAAGTAAATTCTGACCCCAAAGAGATCTGAGCCAAGCGGTCCGAGCCAGATATAAAAGAAAGAGCCCCAGAGCCCAGCTTTTGTGCAGCTGAGGGTGTGATGGAGAGTCCTGCCATCAGTTGAGTTGTTCCATTGCCTTGAGAGCACAAATGCTGCCAACCTATCTGTTGAAATAGGTTGCTTGCCATTGAGCTACACTGCAATAAAGCCTAGCCTGGCACTTTCATTCTACAAAGATCCGGGTCAGATTGATTTCTTTGACCCTGAGTGTTACCTCAGTTTATCTTTTGCACATAGGATACACGTAGGCTCCAAATCACTGAGCTAAGTCCTCACTAGAGATTTGAGCCCAAGGTAACCCAAAGCGTTAACCAAAGGAACACCTTATCTTAGGATCACCAGGCTAATTCATCCCATGCTTAGAGATCCATGTCAGGCTCCAGATTACTGGGCTAACAGGCTGCATCTACACTTGTAAATTAAGTCGACTTAAGCTTGCTTAAGTTGACCTAATTTGCCCTGCATCTACACTACAGTTTCCTTAAGTCGACTTAAGCAGCTTGCTTTAGCCAATTTAAGGAAAATAAAGTCAACTTAATGAAAATTAAGTCAACTTTATTAAACCTAGAATTACTTCAATTTAAGGCTTAATTTGACTTTTTTAAGTCGAATTAAGCCAGTGTAGATGTGGGGTAGCCCTAAGGGCTACCGCAGGACTACACCAATGCCCTCCCTGCTGGGGGGGGCACAGGGGGAGCCTGGCATGCCCCCTACCAGGGCAGGGCAGAGCCCTGCCCACCCTACCCCTGTGCCCTGCCAGGGTCCCTGTCCCCCTTTGCCCCCTGGCAGTGGGCAAGGGGTGCCCCCCTGCCTCTGTGAACCTACCCTAGGTCCCCCTAGCCTCTAGAAGTCAACCTAGGCGTCCAGTGTGGACGGTCTAGGTTGACTTTGTAAGTTCTCCCCAAAGTTGACTTTAATTTTAAGTTAAAGTCGACTTAAAGTTACAAATGTAGACATAGCCACAGAGTCCCCACTTAGAGATCTGAGCCAGGGGTAATCCTGAGGGAACATGCCAGGGGTAATCCTGAGACTCACGCATGCAGCCAAACAGACATCCGTGCTAGATGCAAAACAACACAGATAAAAATGCCTTCCACCCAACATACCACAGCCATACTGCAAATGAGATATTTTAATCAAAATACGCTCTCTCTAGACATCTGGTTTACAATCAACATCACATAAAAATGATAAATATTGATTCCTTCCATCTGCACTCCTGTGTTGACCAAACATTTTCAGTAGAAACAATTTGTAGTCAGAATGGAGTTGTTTTTCATCTTTTGGATGTATTTATTTTAAAGTTCCCAGTGATCTTATCTATTGAATCAAAGGAACAGCAAGAGAGGGTAGAGGAAGGAAGAGAGATTGCAACTACTGAGAGTGCTAGAGTAAAAGGTAAATGACAGTCTGCAAACGTAGCTCCCTGGAAGCAAGGCTTTTATACCGCCCTTCTTCCTCCCCACCCCCCACGGCCACCAGACAGGAGAAAAGCCAGAGTGTCTCTATGATGTTCACTAGGAACTTTGCTATTGCTAATTGATTTTATATGGAAGGTGTCCAGGTCTGCAAGAGGACAGAGTGTACAACCCTGACATTGATAAATAAGGTAATACTTTTCACCAGAAATTGATGATACTACAAAACATTGTCAAAGTAAATTAAACAAGTCTGCTGTTTCCTGAGTGGTCCAAGTCTCCACACCTGTGCAAGGGAGATTTCTGCAGACTTTTTTGGCACAGAGACCCTTGGCTGGAACCCACCTCCAAAGAGATGGATTTAATGCTTTGTGATTTAACAACTTAAATAACTACAAAAAACAAAAATCCTGAGACCAAACTAACTGCTTACTTTGGCATCACATTCAATGTGCTGCTTGCATTCTTCACAGGTGTTAGCAAATAGGCTGTCATAACACGTAACACAGTAAGAATTCTCTTCTCTCAACATGTATCTCCTGCCAAGAAGGGATTCCATGCAATAATGACAGTGATTACTTGTCATTTTTTGGTTCTTCAGCTGTTCTGGGAGAAAGGAAAATTAATTAGTAACATGAATGAAAGAGTTTAGGCTCAAAGACTGCATCTACACTGGTAAATTAAGTCGACTTAATTTGCCCTGCATCTACACTACACTTTGCTTAAGTCGACTTAAGCAGCTTGCTTAAGTCGACTTAAGGAAAATAAAGTCGACTTAATGAAAATTTAGTCGACTTTATTAAACCACCTTTTCATTAGACTTAAGGCTTAATTCGACTTTTTAAAGTTGAATTAAGCCAGTGTAGCCCTGGGGTAGCCCTAAGTCGACTAAGGGCTACCCCAGGACTACACCAATGACCTCCCTGCCGGGGGGGGCACAGGGAGAGCCTGGCATGCTCCCCAAAGGGCAGGGCATGTGGGCAGGGTGTGACACTGTCTGGATTTAGAGAAGCATTTATGATATTATTTTCTATTCATATATCATAAATGCTATAATCCATAGGAACTATGTCAAGTTTGGTATCAATAGAAAGGTAGTAATTTGCTGGGAATTATTATATAGTTTATGTCTAGGAATTCTATTTCGATTAGAAGTTAGGAATTCGGTGTTATATCTATACTTTAACTTATGTTATTTTATTGAAATGCCTGAGAGAGGTGTCTGTGCAAAACCATTGTGTCTTTAATGTTTAGGAATGTGCCAGGACAATGGTCCCAGGGAGTTACCTAATGAGCCATTAAGGACATAAGGAATACAACCATTGTTTTTAATGGCTTATCAGGTAACTTAAGTCAATTTAAGCCAGTGGAGATGCGGAGTAATGCCTAGTTGGACCTTTTTAAGTCAACTTAAAATGTTAAGTCGACTTAATAAGGACAAAAAGGGGCCACGTCTACGCTTGAAAAGTTAAGTCGACTTTTGTTAAGTCGACTTAATAAGGTCCACTTTAAATCGACTTAAAGTTGACCTTATTAAGTCGACTTCATAAAGTTGACCTAACTTTTCAAGTGGAGAAATAGCCTTAGTATTTATACCAATAATCCTGGTGCCTGAAATCTGTTGCCTTCATGTCCTCTACTGTAACTACCAAAATGGATCAAGCAGGAGGAGTGGAAAGAAATCAATTTACATTTCTTACCTGATCCCCCTGTATTCCTAAAAGAGAACTATTCTTGCAGAAAAAGAATAAACCTGAGTGTTTTCTCAGTGGTATTACAATCATAAAAGAAGAGCCAGCAGATACAAAAGGTAGAACACACTCCTATATATTGCATGTAATTTTGGATGTTGACTACATGGGGGAAATCAATCATTACTTTGAAAGTGAGTTAATCCCCACACTAGATGTATTCAGAGGATTAGATCAAGAAGAAAACATGTGGAACATAAAGGCACAAAGCCTTATAGAGAAAGTAACCAGGTTTGTGAGCTCCAGCCAATCACCAACCCATATTGGAGAAAATGTTGGTTATGTACTGCATTGTGTGGAGTGGATTATCCAGAAAGCCATACAATGTGGACAAAAGCTATTCTCTGAAATCACATTGACAGTGTAATGAATAGGACAAAGAGAAAGTAGGTTTGTGCCAAGAAATTTCAGACTGTCTCTGCGCAACACCTCCCCAGAATGGCCCCAGTTTCTTCGGCAGTTCTTTTCTTTCTGCAATGTGTCTTCCTTTCAGAAATCTAATGTTCACCTGGAGCAGACAGAAGATAGACAAGGAACATCAGGTTAACTGGTGTGCACTGTGGAGATTACCTCTGAAATACTAAAATCAGTGACAATACAGGGAGATTAGAGCATCCTCCTTTCCTTGGATATCCTAAGAGAAAAGAAAGAGGAATAAACCAGGTATAACCAAAATAAACATTGACTCAAACCAAGTTTCCTTTTGTTGTTGTTGGAAGAGATTCATCTTTGTGTTTCTCATGTGCTTCTGCATTGCCAGATTCCACCCAGAACATGACTTGGAAGTGCCAGAATACTGTGAGAAAAGTGATATTACCATGTCAACCAAATGCAGGAAATACCATAAATCTTCTGAGAGCCTGATCTCATGCACTTCCCTTCTCTCAATTTTACAGGTCAAAGAGGGTTTGAATAAGGATAGAAACTTTGCATGCTTTGGTGTCTCAAACTCTGAACCTTTTGAGACTTATAGGGAAGGAGTCTTATTTCAGTCTTGTTATTACTAGTTTACTCCCCAATACTTTGCTAAAATTGGGTCATGGGTTCCTGGGAATGAGGGTAACAGACTCCAAAAAGTTCACTGTGAAACAAAACTCTGAAACATCTGCTGGATTCATTGAATTGCACATTTGTTTAGCTCAGGAGTAAGTGTCTTTCTGCAGTTAATATCAACAATCATGAAGAGTTACAGGGAATTTAAGAAAACCAGAGTGTTTATATCTCATTGACTTTTGGCAGCTGGAACTGAACTCTTGCACGTGTGAAGCAAGGAGGAAGTTGTAGCTTAGATGAACAAGATGCAAAGGGTGAAAGAAACAAAGAAAAAGAATAAAAAGAAAACATTTGAGGTAGCAGTGAACTTTAGAACTGGAGCTCTTCGATTCTGTGGTGTTCACTACTATACCTTTTGATGCAATCACTATGTAGCTCAGATCCCCAATGCAGCTTTAAAAAGGTGCTAATGTTTTCTTCCTTCCTGAGGCCTGTTAGACATAATCTAAAGGAGTATTTTAAACTACAAGGAAGCATAACTATTGTCTGTCCCTACTAACTGAAAGCCACTGATTCTGTTTTTATTCTGTTCCCCAAGGGTTGTGGCATGATTATGAAGAAGGGGTAGGGGAGGAAGATGGAATGCTTATCTTAGACCAAAAATAATGACTCAGTCATTTGGCACAGGCTGTGGAAAACTTGTTGTCCCTGCGAATTGAAAACATTTTTACTTGAATTGATTTCCACACTAAATCACTGCACTAGCCAGGACAGCGTGCAGTAAAACATTCAAATAATCTATAACAAAACTCAGTGGGAATCAAGTGCTCTCTTAATAATATTACAGATTTATTTTTAACCCAGTTCCTGTGTTATAATATAACCGGAGTCTTTGCTTCCTAGACAACACTTTCTTTAAGCCCAGCAAGCGATAGTTCAACTATGTAGACTGCCATATTGCAGTTTTTTAAGATGTAGCATCTGCTTTCTGATGCTGTGTGTCCTATGCCCAGTTGTACTAACAACGCTATAGCAAACATAAATTAGGGGGAATGGGGTGTGATGGGCCAAGCCCTAGGATTGTCCTATAAAAGGGATATTTCGCTCTCCTGACGGGAGGCACTGGCCCTGTGGCCCTTCTCGGTGGGGCCCAGGTCCTCTCTAGGCCATGTTGTTATTTCTGTGTCTCGGTTCAACAGCCCTTGCACAGGGCTGGGATCCCTGCCCAGTTGGGCCAGGCAGGGTTGTTGGATAGTCTGCCGATCTCTTCCTGTATAGGGTGATATTTCCCTTTCTCTCGTATGTAGCTTCTGGCTCCGCAGAACTCCTGGTGGGCTCTGGGAGTCAATCCACCTCCCTTGCTGTCCCAACCCTTTGCTGGATCGTCTGCAGGGCTTTTAACCCTGGCTTCCTGCCAAAGGGTGCGTCTACATTGGGACCTTAGGTCAACCTAAGGATGCTTAAGTCTACCTACAGAACTCTGAGTCCAAATTGGGCGCTTGTTAAATTGACTTAAGAGCTTCCTTAAGTCGACTTAATAACACCACATCTGAAGGTCGACTTGAGGCTTAAGTCGACCTTATTAAGTCGACTTAAAGCCACTGTAGACAGGTATGTCTACAGTACAGGCTCTGTTAAGTCAACTTAAAGTTGACTTAATTCGACTTTAAGTGTAGATGCTTCATTAAGTTGACTTATCAAGGTTGACTTTAAGTCGACTTAAAGTCAACCTTGTTAAGTCGACTTAACAGAGTCGACTTAACAAGTGTAGACATAGCCAAAGAGAGCACAGCCTGTCTGTGGGTGAGGGGTCCTTCTGGCTGTCGTGGAAGCTGAGGGTTCCCCCTCTGGCTGGAGGGGTTGTTGCACCCCGTCACATGAGGATGATTCCAAACATAAATATATAGAGTTTATTTATTACCATCTCTGGACATGGGTCAAGCAATACATGAACACATATTCACTCAAAAATGATCCCAACTTACACTTCCCTCCCATGAAACATGAAATATATTGTGCTCTTTGCCATGAACGTGATCCAAATATAAGAAATATAGACAGTACTCGCAGCAAAAACATTACTCTTATTAATATAATTTATCAGATACTCAGATGCTATAAATCAACATAGGTCTTGACTCACAAAGTTCAACTGAATTTTTATTTAGGTATTTAGGCTGACAATTAGTGGATTTACAGGGGATATAGACCTGAATGTAATAAATAATGAACCAAGAAAATCATAACTGTAGTTTCCTGATCAAAAGGGTTTCTGAGCTGATGAATACTTAAGTTTCAAAGCTAAAATTATGCATCATGTAAGAAATGAAAATAAAACCTTGCCTTGAGTACTAAAATTAACAACAGATTAAATACTTTGGGCATGGTTTTCACAAAGGCCAGAGTCCTGTGTGAACTTGTGCTGCTTCTTTTGCACTAACAATTACTGAAATTGTATCCATGTACTAAGCATTTGCACGAACAAATGAACAAATGACAAACAAATGACAAATGAGCTCACGTTGCACATACCTTTGGGGTATGCGTTAGTGCAAATGTAGACACTGCAAAGTCAATGACCCTGCTTTATGAAATTCTGACCTTTTATGTCTGTTCTTCAGTTTGTTCACATACATGACTTCTATTCATAGGAGTTACACAGAATATTGTTTTAAATTACAATAAATGAACTTAGGTGCAAGAATATAGATAATCGATTCCCTCTGTTTCAGTTTTTTTCAAGGATTGTTTCATTGGATTTTTAGGGTTAATCAATGCTGTAAATTTCTCCCAGGTACTTATATAGCACCTATCACCATAGTATTTTAATATATTCCCCCCCCTTCACCCCAATACAGGTAGTCAATTACTCTTATCATTCACATTTTAGAGATGGGAACTTGAGACACAGATCAGCTTCTGATCACACACAAAGGCAATATAGAAGCAGGGACTTGAACCCTCATCTCCTAAGTACTAAGCTAGCATCCTAGCCACTAAACCCTCCTTCCTCAGTAAGTAATAGAGACTGACTTTGCGGATGAACTCATAACTGCTTTAGCAAAGGCTGATGGCAAAATATCCCTTACACACAACGATCATTAAACGGCAGGGGCCACATCTTGTAGCCGTTCCTCAGACAAAACTCTAATTGACATCAATAAGAGTTTGCCTGACTGAGAAATTCAGTATATGGCACTTGATAAAATAATACCATGTTTGGATTCAAAGTAGGAATGATATGACAAAGAATGACATACTTTGCAAATCTCATGACAAAGATCTGGATGATCTTTTATCAAGTACTTCTACCATAAGACAACATAAAAAAAGAAATCTCCATCTCTTTTCATCATCTACCTAATAAATAATATTATGAGCAGCATGTAGTTTAAATGGAACACTTTTCTGGTGCTTTGATCCTAATCTCTGCAGAATTATGTTTACTGGAAGTTAGCTGAAAGCTAGGCTTGCTTAGTGTTTTGGGAGGTCAGTCTAGAATTCTCCAGAGATCTGATGTTCTGTACTCTCATGGAATGAAACACTGAGTCCAGCATGCCAGCTGGTTACTTGGTTCCTGGTCACTGTAAAATGTTGAGTTTTATGTATTTCTTGGGGGGGAAAATCATTTAGTTTTCTAACCATTATGGGGGTGAGTAAACTGCAGTTGATTTCAATGTACACAATAAATACATATAATGTAAATGACAGTATTAAGAACTGAATCTGACGAAGTGGGTTGGAGCCCACGAAAGCTTATGCATGAAGAAATTTGTTAGTCTTTAAGGTGCCACAGGACTCTCGTGCTATTAAGAACTGTAGCTCTAGAATAGCCTACATGAGGACACAGAGGAGTTACCATGGTAACTCACAAAGAAGCTTTGCTGGTGTCTTTGGGGTTATAGCTGTGACTATAGTCTGAAAGTACAAATTATAAAGCAGGACAACTGGGCAGGCAGTTCTGCTGACTGTTTCGACAGTAGACAACTAATGTAAATGTGCCTAGGAATTTCTGCATAGTTGAAATGTTACATGTAAAGCATGGGGACTGAGATGTCCAACAATCTCATCGAGTTACAGAAAAGTGATATTTACTAACAGGAAAGTTTTTGAGACTGACCAAAATCTGTACAGAGACAAATCAACGAGAAAGAGAATACTATTCTCTTTTGGCTTTGCTTAAGTAGTGCACAGAAAAATTACCATTTCAATGTCTAATGTTATTTTGATGTTTCTGGAAATATGCTGCTCCCGTGTACAGTACGTGATATGCTTGGGCTTTGTACACTATTCCTAATTATATAGAAATTAATATTTATAAATGAGAATGTTTTAATTTGTTTTGTTCTCCCCTAGTGGAATATTTCCTGGGCTGCCTTCAGCAGTATGCCCTTCAATTGAAAAAAAAAATCGAATACAATTCATGAAACATAGTTCTATACTTGGCTCAACAGGTACAAACAAACAAACAAAAATGGTGGCATTAGTTATCCTAAAAATTCTCTTGAGGGGAAAAGACCTGTTACTACGCCCAAGTCTGAATGTGTGAGAG
Organism: Pelusios castaneus; assembly: GCA_007922175.1. Lineage (NCBI taxonomy): Eukaryota > Metazoa > Chordata > Testudines > Pelomedusidae > Pelusios > Pelusios castaneus. The sequence goes on along the minus strand of ML686195.1, from coordinate 2,308,598 downwards.
ACATCCCAGACAATATAGTTTAGCTACATTATTTTCAGCGGAGAGTGTGTTTTCTTCCATACCTGCTTGAAACATAGATTTGCTCTTCTGCATATTCATCTTGAGTTTATTTTCCTTACTCTTTAGGTGAAGGCTCCTGATCAATTCACCATCTCAATGAATTGCTGCAATAATCATCGGGGGTATTGAGGCTACTCCACCTTGAAGCAAACATTGAAGTTAAGGCTTTTGAAAAAAACATTGTAGTTAAGGTTTCTAAAAACCTTTTGCAAAGAGCAGGCACAGGGCTTTGTTTGTCCTTTCCTAATTTCAGAAGTTAACTTGAGTTTCTCATTTTATTTTTAGATATATTGTCCAGGTAGAAAGGAGTTCTTCCCTCTTCAGTAGAGCTGCTCAAAAAAAGGGGGAGGGGTTATAAAATTGAATGGAATTTTGAAAATTTTTACTGGTTTTTCAAAATAGGTTAAAAAAAAGTTAGAAAACTATCAATATGTTGGAAATTAGTAAAAAAAACCAAACAAGAAAAACAAACAACCCTCTGCCATCATTTCAATTAATTTTTAAAAACTGAAAATTAGATTTTTGACAAAATTGTTGAACACGCAAAATCTGGAAAATTTCAATTAGCTGTACACCTGAGTTATGCTTTGTGCATGGATTCTAGGCACCTTGCTTTTCCAAAAGTAGCAAGAGAAGAATGGAAAGAAGGAGCAGCACATATTTCAGGGTGAGCATGAGTGGAAAAGGAAACAATTTTTGGTCTAAAAGGAGGATTTAATATACAAGCTAAATCCATTAGTTTCTTCTTAATTTGTATTGCTTTAGGGCTTGTCTGTAAACATAATTTCTACCACTGGCGTGACTATAGCAAACGCAATGCCCAGAATAGAAACTGTTTACACCAGTGGTTCCTAACCTGTGGCCAAGGGGCCAAAAGTGGCCCTTGAGGGCTTTCAAAGTGGCCCATGGCTCCCCGTCTGCTGGTTGCAGAATGGAGCCACTGTCTACAGACCCAAGTGTAGCACATTTCTCTGGGGCCAGAAGACCAGTGCAGGCTCCTTGCTATAACCACAGGGATGGGAGATCAGCACTTCCCTTCCCCAGGCTGTTGCAGGGAGCACAGCAATGCATTCTGCCTAGGGCCATAGGTGCGGTGGTCCTTGCTGGAACCAGAGGGAGGGGGAGCACTGATTTTCAGTGCCCTTGGCTGCAGAAGTGAACCACTGCCTTGGGACCCAGCTGGAATGCACAGGATGTGTGCAGTTTCCTTGCTATAGTGAGGGAGATGGAAGTTCAGTAAGCAAGGAGGCAAACTGCTTTTCAGGGGGGCCTGCTGGTGGAGGCCAGTGGCCCTTCAGGGATGTTAGAATGATATCTGTGGTCCTCGAGCCAAAAAGGTTGGGAACCACTGGTTTACACCAATTCAGTGAAACTTTCAAACAAGAGCAAGTGGCCCTAGTGTAAAGAAGTTTATGTTAAGGGTTTGCACTAGTGCTGCCAACCTGAAATCATTGGGAAGACAAGGCATGAGTGGCCAACGTACCTGACGTCTTTCTCCCAATGAGTGAGAAGAAAGGATGGAGTAACCAGCCTCCCATTGCCTAGGCAGCAAGTTATTGCTTCCTTGATATTTCCTTTAGAGATTTCTAAGGCTTATCCAATATGGATTTCACCTGTTGTGCAAATAATATTGAGGATTTCAGCTAGTGATATTAGATAATAGATCTGCATGCACACTTCTAGATTTTCTAACTAGAGATAGGCTCAAGAAGGACTGCTGACATAAACCTGTTGTTTAGAGAAATTAGACTTAAAAATAGAAAATGTCATGTACAGCAGTTAGAAGCAGTCTCTGGAAAGAAGGAGATAGAAAAACTGCTGAGTGGCTGGAGCATTAAACACAAGTTATTTGCTGGACTTTTAAAATGGACAACGTCTGAGTGCCATAAACTGCAATTCATTAAACAAAAATATTACAGTATATTACAGTGATGCCCAGAGACTCCAGTCAGACTTGGGGCTGCTTTGTCCCAGCTGCTGTATGAACACAATTGGTTTCTTGTCACTATTTCTGTTCCAAAATATATGTGCATGCCTGTCAGCGAGATACACTGGGAATATAACATCCTGCAGTGAACCCTCTCCTTTCTCTTGCAGCAAAGAAGTAACCCACCCAAAGAATCCAGCCCTCATGATCTGGGCATGTCTTGTGCAAATCGTTGATTTTTTTGGTTCACTGGCAGTTATGAAAAACTAAAGTTTCAGTTGGGGTTAAACTGAACCTGAAATTTTTCAGAATCTCTGTTGACTTGAAAAAGTCCATTTTACGTTGAACAAAACATTCAGTTCCTGAACATTTCTAAAGGACTAGATTCACAGATTAGGGCATGGGGAGGAGGAACGATGGAGGAGTCTCCTTAATAGTGTTTAATTTTAGTGATTAGGGCACTCACTGGGAGATTTTCATTTAATGCCTGGTCTCCTCTCTCATGGCCAAGTGCCTTAACCACCAGTCTATTCTGAGCTAGGTCTCTCTTAGTCTCTCCTGGTCAAGCTCTTCCAGGTGGGTTCAAACCTGGGTTTCTTGCAGGTGAATGCCTTAGCTACTGGGCTAACTGTTATAAGGGGTGTGGTGGTGGTAGCGCATCCCCTCCCCTACCATTTTGTGACTAGCACATAAGTTGCCTTCTGACTCAAGCTTCAATTTGTTGTTGACATTGTCCTCTTCAAAACTATTTGGTGAATCTGTGTTAAATTCAAAAATAGTTTCAGGGTGACCAAAACAACATTTTTCAACAAATTCGTTACAGTCAGATCAAACTTCCCAGCTCTGAGCTCAATCGATCAGGAAGTAGATCCATTAACTTCAGCCTCTCAATTGAAGTAGCGTGAGTCAAAGGGAGGTTATTTCCCTTCAACTCAGCACAGTGGACACACTGGACATCAGGAAGTTAAAGGGAGATACACAAGTTATTTTAAGTAACTTGTGTATCTCCCTGTGACTGCCACCAAAAACAGCGGGAAGTGTAGACAAATCATCAAATTCTAAACCAGTGTCAGCTTCCAGGGACCAGGACTTCTTGGGTAATCAAGCCTACAAAGGAAACTAGACATTCTGGGTGCCTTCAATTCATCCCAGGATTATTTCAATGACTTTGGTACATCAGGAGGTAACATATTTACTGCTTTATTCCAGCTCTCAACTTTTCTGGAGATGAAACACTGAGCAGTAAAGATGTTTACATGATCAATGATGGAAAAAAGTCTGTCTGAGCTGTATACACTCGATCAGAGGCGGCCTTTGGCTATTGGGGGCCCTAGGCAAAGGCACATTGTGGGGCCCCCTATAGACCTATGGGGCCCCGTATAGGCCCACGGGGGCCCCCTGTCGCCAGCCCCAGCTTCCCGCTGCTATTCCTGGCCCCGCCCCGGGCCCCCACCCCCCCCAGCTCACTTCCAGCCCCATCTCCCCCTCACCAACCCTGGACATAGGGGCCAGCTCCTCTGCTGGCTGCCAACCGAGGCAGACATGGCTTTGGGGGCAGGCAAGGGGGCTCCTTACAGCTTGAGGCCCTAGGCGTGCGCCTACTTCACCTACCCCAAAAGCCGCCTCTGCACTCGATACCAAAGTATCCATTACGGCAAAAGGTCTAAAACTGATGCAACACTGACTCTAGCTCTGCAAGAAGGAAGTATTGATTGCTATAACATCCATCAGGTCCAGTATTTGATCTTCATTAGTCACTAAAACGATCCCAAGGAAAGTGCAAGAAACCACATGGCAATAATCTGCTATACAATAGAGAGCTATGCAATAATCTGCATGAGGAAAAATGTTTCCAGAATTATTCTTCCAAAATTTAAATAAATTTAAATTTAAAAAAGCATGTGTGAGGAAGAAAGACAACCTGTTCCAGTAGGGTGGTTGAACATTTTCTGGTCACTTTTTTCTTTTGGAAATTTAGATTTTATACTAAACAAAACTCTTAATGGGAAGTGTTTTTTTTTCCTTTCTCTCTTCAGTGGAAAACGAAAAACTCAATAATGAAATTTGTTTTGCCAAAAAGTGGATGTCTTTTATATTTCAGCTGAAAATATTGATTTTTTCATTGCCAACAGCCAGAATTTTTTTGTTTGTTTTCAGTTTTTTTCACCCCAAAGAATTCCCACAGCTAAAACCATTAAGTATTATCAGTGGCCTGACTGTCCATTACGCAATCCATTGTCAGAATGGTATAATGCAAGGTAAAGATGCCAGCACAAACTAGCAAAACCCCCACTGAGTAAATGAGTTTGTTAACAAGGCCTTAATGCTACTTGGCAGAAACACATCTGCCAAAATGAATCAGCCTGGCCTTTAGGATTGGACATCTTCTTGGGGAAAAAATAGGAAATGATGCCTCAGCTATGGTGCGGAGCAACAAATTTACAGGCAATGAAATGAAACAGCCTTTGCCATAGATGAGAAGCAACAGAGCCTCAGTAGATAGCACTGAAGCTGAACAGAGCCTTTAAAATCTTATAAAAAATTAGGCAATATCTTTCAATGTGCAGGAACCTCTGCTACAGAGACAAATATCTTCATTTTCATTCAGGGATGAAGAGAAAGATGGAAATTACCCTATCGCCTGAGAACAGAGAGCACAAGCTAGTTAAACCCCTTTTAAAAGGTAAGCAAGCAGCTATAAGATTCATTTTTTTTCCTTAGTTTGGTTCTCTAAAAACTAATGACATGCTTTAAAATAGCAATAAGAAAAAGATTGGAAACACCATGTATGTCTTAAAGCAAGCCATAACTGAAAGTCCCTGTGGTTACTCAGTAGAAAAAAAAAATCACCCCAAACACAAATATAGCAAGTGACCTTCTCAGAAAAACAAAACAACAGAA
>ML686195.1:2254717-2303610 GCA_007922175.1 Pelusios castaneus | reverse complement strand
CACCACCCAACAGCACCGCTGCATTATGATGACTTTTCTTAGGGCTAAATAAAACCAGTCAGCTTCAATAAAAAAATGAAACTTCATAAATAAAAATGAACCAGATAGAAAGTTTTCTGATCTCAGCTCCAGTTAGAGGGTGGCAGCCAGCAAAGTGACATCTCAGAAAATAAAGAAAGGCTAAGACTTGCCTGTATAAGCTAATTTAAGAAAAGTGGGCGATAGGATCCTGTACTCTTAAGTGGTGCGAAGGAGAACTAAATGACCCAGAAAAGCTGTGTGTGGACACATGCACAAACATATTCATGTATATAATTTGTGTATGTACGTGCTCTGGGATCAACCCCTCTCCTCCCTGGTCCTACAGACTATGAAACCTCACCAAGTGAGAACTGGTTTTCTGTGGAGGGGCGCCAGCCCATTGTGGATGGCTAGGAAGAAGGCAAGGATCAACTGCTTTCTGCAGCCGGTCCTATATGCGCTATGTGGACTTCCATGAAACCAGCACGGCAGTTAATGGTAAAGGAATCAGGAGCAACTGACATTTACAGCTACAGACCTTGCGCCACAAGTCTCCTTTTTTGTACAGCTTATAAACAGGTTGTTAGGTGGAGCTGGGCCATGGCAGATTTGTTCTGTAGGGGGTGTGCTTTGGAAAGACTACAATCTCTATATTCCTCTCTCCTATTATTGGCTTAACTGGTTATGGGACTCTACAAAAAAGATAATGAAAAGCTGGAGTTTAGCAGACGTGACAGAATCCCAGGGATTTTCAGGGAAAAACTCCACACTCAATTACACAGAAGAATAACTTTTTTGGATGGGAATTCAAGAGGAGGTAAACATGCACTTTACGCCCATTTGATGTACTCTGTGGCAAATTAGGGCCTGACCCTGGAAACTCATATGCATATACATAACTTTACTGGTGTGTGTAATCCCACTGACTTTACATGAGTCAAATTGGCTATGTTTACACTTGTAAATTTAGGTCAACTTTAGCTAAGTCGACTTAGGATGTCTACACCTAATTTTAAAGTCGATGTAGGGGGAAATTTACAAAGTTGACCTAGAGCGTCCACACTGGACGCCTAGGTCAACTTCTAGGAGCTAGGGGGACCTAGGCCAGGTCCACGGTGGCAGGGGGGCACCCCTTGCCCACTGCCAGGGGGCTCGACCGTAAATCAACTTAGGGCTACTCCAGGTCTACACTGGCTTAAGTTGACTTGAAAAAGTCGACTTAAGCCTAAAGTCGAATTAAAATGAGGTTTAATAAAGTCAACTTAATTTTCATTGTCGACTATTTTCCTTAAGTCGACTTAAGCAACTTGCTTAAGTCGACTTAAGGAAACTGTAGCGTAGACGCAAGGTAAATTAAGTCGACTTAAGCAAGCTTAGGTCGACTTAATTTACAAGTGTAGACGCACCCTTTATGTCTATGCGCATTTGCTGAATTAGGCCTTATCTAGCCAAGTCTTCCTTTTATGTACCATTCTCCTATGTTTTCCTACAACACCAAGAACAATGGGTTCTCAGTCCCAAATGGAACCTTGTGTACTTACACAACACCACTATAGTAATTACTAATCCCTCCCCGTGATTACTCTAATGATTACAGAACTAATCATTTGTTTTTGACATGTGACTACAGGGGCATAGCAAAAACTAAGATGCATAGGTCTAAAGGGAAAAGAGGGGGCACTTTTTTTTTTTTAATCAACCCACAGAGACAGACTGGATGGAATAGAAGGCTCACTCAGAGCTAGAGCAATGATGGGAGATTTAAAAACAACACATGTGTAGGAAGTGGCCTAAAGCACTATTTTTCTGCTGTTTAATGAGGCACCCATTCCCACAGTCTGCAATTTATATCAAAAGAAACTTTTCCTCAAAATAGTGTTATTTTACTGTGCATTCCTTGCCGGCAAATTGAACAAACTAACTTGAAAGAACTTCCTTTGAGAACCTGAATTCAAAATAAGTTTTATTCCCATACTATGTGAGCTAACTCATTACCACAGAAAGTAGTATACGAAACTCAAAGACTGTCTACACTTGAAAAGTAAAGTCGACTTTATAAAGTTGACTTAAAGTGAAGCTTATTAAGTCTACTTAACAGAAGTGGATTTTTCAAGTGTAGATGTGGCTCCTTTTCAACCTTATTAAGTGGACTTAACATTTTAAGTCCACTTAAAAAGGTCCACCTAGGCACTATTCCGCATCTGCACTGGCTTATGCCGACTTAATAAAGTTGACTTAAGCGCTAGTTCGAATTAAAACAAGGTGTTATTAATTCGAACTAACTTTTCCTTACTTCGACTTAAGGATCAAATTAAGTCGACTTATTTTGTAAGTGTAGATGCACCCAAAGACTCCTGTAGCACTTTTAAAGATTAACACATTTATTTAAGGCATAAGCTTTCATGGGCATAACCCACTTCCTCAGATGCATGAAAAGAAAACTGCAGTGTGTTAGGTATACATACACATGCAGAGGAGGGCGAGTCACATTATTGGCTAGAGGGTCAATAAGGTCAAGTCAAACAGTTCCAGAGGGTAGCCATGTTAGTGTATTTCAGCAAAATAAACAAGTTGTTTTAATTCAAACGGTATGGATGTGGGCCATTAACAACAATTAATGAGAAGGTGAGGGGAAATTATCTTTTTTTAGTGAGCTAGCTATTCTAAGTCTCTATTCAGGCCCAGTCTAACTGTGCCAAGTTTGAAAATGAGTTTCATGCTGAAGTCTGTTTTTGAAGTTTTTTTGCTGAAGTTCTACAACTTTCATGTCTGTTACAGAATGTCCAGGCAAATTGAAGTGCTCTCCTTCTGGTTTTTGAATGTTACCATTCCTGATGTCTGATTTGTGTCCATTTATTCTTTTGCACAGACACAGTCCAGTTCGGCCAATGTATAAGGCAGAAGGGCATTGTTGACACATAATGGCTTATATCACATTGGTAGATGTGCCCGTGAATGAACCCCTGTCCTTCTGAGGTCTTGGAAATCCTACTCATCTTGTTGGACCTTAATAGTAAGCCGAAGTGGACATGGAAATGGAGATGTGCCCATCAGTGTTTGCTGCTGTAAGAGTTTGCACAGCATAGGCAAACAGTGAAATTCCTGATTTTATACAATGGTGAAATATCTCTATTTCCACCAGCTTTTCATAAAAAGAGTGGTGAAGTTTAATACCAGAGTCCCAAGGGCACAGCAACAGTGGGGCGGTGATAGTTGGATTTAGGTACAAAAGTGCATAATTCAGGTATAGACTTTGGTCTATACTGCTTGCCCTTTACGGCGGCAGTCAAATGTAGATACACAAATTATCTAAAATAACTTGTGTATCTATGTTTGGCTTCTGCACTCCCTGCACACACACTGTACTGGTTCAAAGGGAGGGGCTTCCCTTCAAACCAGCATTATCCAGTTGCTCGGGTGGTGTTGCAGGATCAAACTTCTTGATTGGCTGAGTGGGTCTTCACAGATCTGAGCAGTTGATCAGGAAGTTCAAATTGACGGTGGTAAATTTGCTGCCATCAGTGAAGACCTGCCCTGAATTTGACCATAATCCAGCAAATTTAATCACAACATAGACAATTAACACCCAACTTCTCATCTAAGAAATAGTCCTCCAAGAGCTTGCTCTATATGGTCCAATCTTAGTCCTCTTGATGTCAAATGACCTACTTAGGAATGATCAGAGGTTGTGGGGGAAGGGGTCCTTTCACTTTTTTCTTCTAGTTTGCAAGTTAGGAAAAATAATCCTAATGACTCACAGCTGGGTACAGAAAAGCTTAAGTTTCTTTTTTTAATATTTGTATTCTTGCACACCAACTGACAAAAAAAAAGTGTGAACTGAAAAGTTCTTGATGCTAAGCAGTGAGCTGGCAATAGTGGTGAGTACCGTTCCATTTTGCCAAACAAGTGGTAAAACTGTGCCACAGATCTGGTTCCCTGTGAAAGCAAACTCTTTCTCTCTCTCTCTTCCAGGCAGCAGCTGTGCAGTTTGTAGGGACTCAGCCCTGGGTTCTACTCCCCAACTCTGCCAGTAACCTGCTGTGAGGACCTTGGACAAGTCACTTCTCATCTCGGCCAGTTTCCTTTCCTATATCCTTTGACTATTTAGGTTGCAAGCTCTTTGAGATTGTCATGGAACTGGGAATCCTCACATCTGCACATCAGACTTTCTATACATTCCTGTGTCCCAAGAAGTATGTGCTTATGGATTGAAATAGTAAGGTATAAACACAAACATGGCTTTATATTTAAGCTCCATGTAACATGACAGGAGGTTAGCCACCCTTCAATTACTGCTCTGATTTTTTTTGGGGGGGGGGGAAGGGGGTTGTTTTGAGTTTGCCCTGGTAGCTGCAAAGATACGTCTATTAAACAAGATCTTTCTTTGCCACGGTACTATTTTCAAAATGGATTTTTTTACTGTTTGCGATAAGCATGCCTTTTGCAAAATCCACATTAAATGTGGGCTCATTCTGCTGTCTTATTTTGATTTGTTGCAAATCAGGGATAAGGACTTGTCCAACTCCAGAGAAAGGACATTTGGTTAGGACAAAATAGAAGGGTTAGAAATCATCATTCTATGCCTTCAAAAATATTGATGCAAAATAGGAATCAATAAACTTTCATCTTTAATACACAAACATTTTAGACATGGATAATTTATTTCAAGCTTATCATGGAGGGATGAATCTGTTAAGAAAATAATAATGATTATGTGGGTCTGATTTTTAGAAAGAGAAAAATGATTCCTTTACAAATCTCGAACGGAGCTGAGCAAGTTCATTACATGGAGCCTTTCTTAGTCCAAATTATGAATACACATTTATCTCCAGCCAATTGTGTGAGTTTAGTGAGGACAGTCAGCAGCAGTCCTTTCATGGATGAGGACACAATCACCTGTCATACTCACGTAACATACAGATCTGTGGCAGATGTTTCAAATGATGATCCCTGCTGCATTTAATAGCTTGCAGAGATAAGATGAGAGAGGAGATGGGCTCCTGATGAACAACAGTATGCTTAGCCTTCTACTAAGGGATTTCTATGCATTTTACAATCATTAATAAAATTAGTCTTCATAGCATCCTTGTGAGATAGGTATTATACTCATCTTACAGGTGAGGAAACTAAAATCCCCATTTTACAAATGAGGTACAGAGAAATCAAGAGACTTTCCAAGGTCATAGTGCAAGTCTGTGGCAGAGCCAGGCATAAACTTCAGTCTAATGCCTTAACAACAAGACCATCCTTCAGATCAGCTTGCCATCACAGTAATGACAATGGATGGTTCCAAATGCAGAGTCTGCATCTTAGGTAAATTCAGATAGAATTGTTATTAGGAAGTAAGGATTTGTAAGAAGCGGGCACAACAAAATGTGTGAGCCATCAACTTGAAAACATCAGTTATGGAATTGGGGTGTACAAATGTTATACTAAATGTACAAAGAAGCAGGGTCCCCTACCTGATGGAAGCAGGAGAACTTACCAATACTTAGATGGATTTAGAACAAATTCAGGTGGACCTTGAACAAATTCAAACACAAAAGTCAAAATGCAACCATTGGTGGTGGTGGTAGATGGAAGTACCCTGGCATTGTGAACGGAAATGTAGTGTTACAAGTGACCATTTTGGTGGTGATGACTAAGTTGCTTGAAGAGTTACAAGCCAATGGACAACACTGATGTATTTCAAGAGACCTACTGGAGTTATCAAATCTAGAATTTTAGCTGGAGTGGGGACCAGGAAGGAACACTGAAATGAAAAAGAACCTGTCTGGGGAAAATTAAAAATCAAGACAACCTCAAAGACAGGCCTGCAAAAGGTGGGAAAGAGCAAGATGCAAAGGGAAGGAAAGTTTTAAGGACCTCATAAGCTAGAGTCAAAGGAAAGCTTTATATCTAAGAAAAGGAAGCTGGAAAAAACAAAGAGGAATAAGCCACTACTTTTTTGGACCATGCTGTACAATTTCATAGCAGACTATATCCCTGCTATAGAATTCTAGGGATAGTTTAAGAATATATATCTAATTCTCCATTAAATTCCCTATACTCATGGAATAACTTTTATATTGACTTATTACATTTGTGTGAAACCTTATTAATTTCATCCCTATCAATTCTATAGGATTTTAATATAAGGTAAAGATTAAATATATGATCTGAGATTTTCAAAGCCACCTAAATATTTTTGGATACTCAGTTCCCCCCAAAATTAAATCTACCAGAGACACACAAGTGGAACCTAAGCGGTAATGCAGCATCCCATTCTCTGTAAATTCAGCGTGTGGGGCTCCGTACAGCCACAAACCTGGGAAGGGAGATGATTTGGTGGGAGTACTGCATGACATCACCTCCCAGGAAACTTGCAGGGAACTGTCTACAAGAATTAAGGATGATCCTATCCTCAAGGTTTGTGGCTCCAAACCTCAGATGAGATCTTGGCCCCACTGAAGTCAATGGGAGTTTTTCATTGACTTGAATGGGGCTAGGATTTCACCCCTTGACTTATGGCTTTAAATTGTTGGAAGCTCTTCCGGAGAGTTTGCACTTTCCCCCTCTCTATATCCACTTTTATCCAATGCTATCAGACTAACTTTTATGAGAAGTAAAATTCAGCCATAAAAATAAAGCACAAGAAACTGAAAACAACCGCCCCCCGCCCCAGCTTTATTGGCATGTGGCTGTAGAAGAATAACCCGAGCCACAGGTTGCTATGATTATGGGGTTGCTGCAAAGGCAGGCCTTGCTTTTTTGTCAATGAAGTGTTAGTTAAAGTGCATTATCTCCCTTTTCTCTTCTACCTTCCAGCAACTTGTGCAAGAAATGTAACTAGAAGAATGTTGTCTCCCCTCTCCTACGAAAGCTCCATGGTGAGACTGTAGCTTATCATCTCTCTTCTCCTTCCCCTCCCTTGCAAAATGCTTGCTCAGTAATTTGTATGCATTGCTGTTACAAAAGATAATATGTTGTAAAGTTAAGCACTTGCGCACCATTACTAAACCTGTAAACAACAAATAGAGGCAGCTATAATTATTTTCATCACATAGTTATTAATATTCATTGTTTTGTTGTTAATGTAACCAAAAAAGGGTCTGTGGGGAGTTGCCATAAAAGTAAGCTTTTAAATATTTTTAAGCATAAAAGGATTGTACCACCCTCCCTCCCTGTTGCTCACTTGGGGGATTGTGGAGGAATGAGCAGGCGATAAAGGGTAACCATCAACCCAATCCAGTTCTGGGACTCCTTGTTTTCTTCTTCTAACAGTGGCCAACAGAACAACCGACTCTGAACCTTACCATGTCAACCTCTAAATAAATAAATAAAATCCTCAAATTTGTCTGTATGCAAATAACCTTGAGACTCTATGGGTCAAAACTGCTCAGACTCTTTTTAAAACAGCCTATGATTTCATCGCTCTTTAATATAACAAGAAGCTTCACATGACATCTTAAATTTCTACAAATTACACAATCATAAATCAAAGTGACTTTTGTGATAGTGCAATAAAATTATCTGGCAAAACTGTCAGCGATGCGATAACATTAATATATAAATCTGTTCCAGCCCGTTCTGTTAAAATACTTGAAGAGCTGTCAAGTAATCACACAAACTGAAGACAAATGTGGGAATAAATATTAAATCTGAACAAAGCAGACATCACAAAGTTGTTGTCTTAATGTAAGATATTCTATGTCAAGGGCTAGGCATTTAACAAATCTGCTGAAAATAAAAAGCTACAAAAATAGAGTATTTTAGAAAGCTCATATGATTACAATCTAAATTGTGTCTGTAGTTGTATCGAAGTTTGATTTTGGGGCTCATTAGCAAAAGAAAAATGACTGAGCATACTACATCCATAAAATCAGATAGCACAGCAATTAATGTATGTTGTTGACCTTCAACTATGGCAAATTTCAATCTCATTATCTATAAAGCTTTTTAATACTAACATCTGAACGGACATTCGCAGAGCACTTTTAACTAAGCATTGGCACATCCTTTCTTAACACTTCACATCCCAAATCTGAGGTGGTGCTTTTTTAAAAGCTGAGACTCAAAAGACACAACAAAATAGGGGAGGAAAAAAACATGAAGTAATGTTGGATTTGTATGTGTATCATGAATAAACTTTCTATTACCTTTATATTTCAAGTTCATTTTACATTAAATAAGCAACAAGAACTATGCACTGCATGTGATAAAAGTAACTTTGGGGCTAAAAGTGACCTACCTCATTATAAAGGTACAATTGAGAGCTTTCTCTTAATGGCAGGTAACTATGGAAGATGGCTAATAGAAGAAAACAGCACCTACATTGTATCGGTTGGGTCCTTGGAGTTAGTAAATCCTAATTATCTAATGTTTAAAAATTAATAAATTGAAAACAGGTACATGTGCAACAATTTTGGGAGTCCTTCATGGCACATACAAGTTACCAAGACTATTTGAACATATTCATGGAATTTTATAGGCAATTCTCAAAAGATGCAAGAAAAGTATATGGCCTCAGCCACTCTAATGGAAAATGTAGTACTATTCTTCAGGAAAACTGCATTTTTTTGGTTTATGTCACATATTCCATCTGTTATATAAAATAATTAAATTAAAACACTAATAGAAACAGAAAAAAATCAGAATTAATTTATTACCAAAGAGAAAAGGTTCTTGCTTCATCAACTTTCCATTGGTCACCTGGTCTACTGGCTAATATATTTAAACGTTGTTAAATAAAACAGGAATAAGGGAAAAGGAATTACTATAATACTCACATTTGGTTTCAAGCTGCTGCTTCTTATGACTTATGTCGCAAAATAAAAGGGGTGGGGGAAGATTAGTTTTCACAGAAATAAGCATTCATCAAGTCCAAAAAAACCCAGAATAGTCTGCCAGAGCTATCTGAGTGTCCCATCAGATTCTCGCTCTGAAAAAGAAAGCTGAGGGTCAGTTTGTTTCCCTTAGACCTCATGACATGCAAATAGCTGGTTCCCTTGTCACCAAATCAAAATCATTCTTTGACATATTATGTTTACAAATTGTAGACAAAAACATACCATCCAAGAAATGCTTAAAGGAGCATGTTTCAGAGACAGTTTCAAGGATCGAGCCAGAAGTAAAGAGGAACGTTAGTAAAAATCACAATATGGGGAAAGAAAAGAGACTGAACATACTCATCCTCAGATTGTGCACGGATTTGTACATCCATGATGTTTGCTGAAATTCAGAACAAATATTAAAAGCCCTGATTACAACAGTCTTTGGGGTGCTCTGCACTGGGCAGGGCTGGAAAGAAGAGATTACAATTCTATGCTCTTCCAATGTAGGGAAAGGCTTTAGGACTCCATGCAACATCATTGCTTTCTGCTAGTCCCAGTTTATAGGCTGGAATGGTTGCTGCTGTCTCTCCAAGAAATGGCTCATGCAGACTGGATCCATATCAGTGGAAAGTGAGTGGCTTCTTTCAGGACCTCTCCCAATGCTCCTCTCAGTTCTAGCCTCATTGGATTCAGAGCAGAGGTAACCACTCTGGTGTTTGGGCCATGCTCACTTTAGCCACCACACAGGAGCACAGAATGGCAAACCCACTGCATAGGGCCTTTATGTGGTCCTTCATTGAATTATATCCAGCTGAACCCGTAGGCTGAACTTAATCAGCTTGAAACAAGAATGGCCGGTTGTTACTTGAACCACTGCAGATCCAAGGCTGTGCTGACTTTCCACCATTATGTTCCTTGGATTAAATCAGGGGTGGCAAACAAGCAGCCCATGGACCAGATACAGCCCACAAACCTCTTCCATTCAGCCCGTGACTGCGCCCTATGAGAGCACACTTTCTCCCTAACAGAGAGAGTATGGTCTCATGGTATCACACAGTGCAGTCTCATATACCCAGTGCTCTGCGGTGTCACAAGAATGTCAGGTCTTGCGACATTGTGGAGCCCTGGCTATACAAGATTTCACTCTGCAATACTGTGAGACCACCCTCTCTCTCTGTTAGGGAGAGAGTGTGGAATCACAGAGAGCAGTCTCGCATACATAGCACTCCACGATGCCGCAAGAGCGTAGGCCCAAGTATTTCGATTTATGGTATGTACAGCTCACTTGAAGTACATTTAAGTCAAATCTGGCCCATCATAGGAGATGAGTTTGACATGCCTGGATCAAATCATAAGGAACCACCATATCCCAGGGCTGAATCAAGCCTCCCATGTTAAGTGGGTAAAAGCTCTGTTTATGTCATAGCCAAAAGAAAGAATTCTGTTGCTTTGTTTAAATATTACGTTGGCTGTTTGTATTGATGTAGTTGGAAGACTTCGGTAAATTTGCCTATTCAGGAAATCCATTTGCGAGGATATCGACGCCTGATTGAGTTCAGCCCATTTAAACTCTTGCTCACTATTGTCAGGCTTTTCAGTTCCATTGCCTTAACTGTGACTGGCTGTTTTATTAAATCTGTGCAAACACTTCTAGCATTGCATCGATGTTGATGAAATTAAGTTCTCCGCTCCCATTAGTTATCTGACTCATTAGCTTTATTTAGACCTTGTCCTCTTGTGCTGATGCCGCTCATTTTGGATCAGCTTGTCATCCTGTTAATAGCGGTCAGCCACAACTGGCGCAGGTGCAGGCACAGAGGAATGAAGAGTCAGGGCCCACTGGGAGAAGCCCAGAATTTTAGCGCTCATAGCTGATGTTTGGGGTTCAACAGTCTCCTCCGCGCCTGGCCCCATGATCTCAGGCGAGCAGTTCTGATGGCAGCAGCGGTAGCTGCTCCGGGTGGCTTCAGGGTCAGACCAGAAGAGCACAAAGGGGACATGAATGGGGGATATCAGAACATGGAGGATGTCTGCAAGTATAAAGTGGAGGGGCACCCATTGTCTGGGCTTCCCCAGCAGCTTGCCTTCCAGCCACTGGCTCAGGAGCTAGTTTACAGATTAAGAGGACACAAATATTAATACAGGTGCCAATTCGTTCCTGGATAATATGGGTATCATGCTGAATGAACTCCTAGGTAGCCCATGTGGGGATGGGTGGTAGCAGCCAACCTCATGTGGCAAACGCCCAGTGCAGAAACTTGCTGATTAAGACTCCCGAACCAAAAAGGAACAGTGGGTGTACCAAAGGCATCTCCTTACAAGATGGAGGCAATGCGTGCAACACCCTGGGATGAAGTGCAAGCCAGGGCTGGGACACTACCCGGGGGGGGGGGACCGCCCCTGCCAATATAGCACGGGCAAGGGTCAAAACCCCTCTTGGTTCAAGTGCAAAAGAGGTGACCAGAGAACCACTTAGTGTGATTGCCTCCCCTATGATGGGCACACCCCAATAATTGGCAACGGATAGGGGGGTGCAAGTGACTGCAGTTGGCTGTCTCCTGATGGAAAGACTGGATGTAATGTGACTCAAAGATGGGGCCTGGTTAAAGCTCACATGCTTGTGGAATTTGGAGTGCCCTTTCCTTACTTTGGGGAAGATATATGCAGGAAAAGTAAGGAAAGGGCACACCAAATTCCACAAGCATTATGTTCTTTTCAGAGAAGACTATGAAATATATACTTACTTCCACAAACTTTAAATGTAATATTCTTTCCTGATTTCCAGAAAGAACTTGTGCAATGGAAACTATGCCCATATAACCTCCTGGATTTGTCTTTTTAAGCATTCAAAGGGAAGTGAAATCTTTCACTAAAAAGGAGCGTGAAGTGGGATTAAATAGAGAATAATGTGGAGATTAAGTCGGCTGCCCTTTCCTCAGAACCCAAAGTTAGCTATTGCCACACATAGCCCTTCTGTCTCTTCTTTAGAAGAAACCAGCCTATTACACGGGTGTAAAAAGATCAGACCTGATCCGACTTAAACTTCTACTTTCTGCCCTCACTGTGTACACAGCATGCTGTTTGTCATTAACATGAACTTCTTGAAGAGTTCTTTCTCCTTTCATTTTGCTGAGGTCTGTTCACTCAGATTTGCCTTTTCAACCCTGACGATTCATAAAAATAATTTAAAATCCCATTACTACGATCTTTGGCCTTTTTCAAATGTATTCTTCAGATTGCACTTTGAAAAAAATGAGTAGTTATTTAAAATGTCAGAGAAATATTTCTGCTCTCACAACACATTTTAATAATCCCAAACCTTCAGATGACCATCACATTGTTTCACTTATAACCATGCTTTCCATGACAGTTAACACACTTCCTTTAAAAAGGCTACTCTCACAGACCGACTGTAAAGAAAAGGTTAAGACTGAAAACATGAAGCTATTTAAAACGTTAATCACAAGGTATACAAAAAGCTTTAATAGAAATTCTAAATATCAGAAATTCAGGACAATCTCTGCTAGATTACACCACCAGTTTTAGACTGGACTGCATTCTAGCAGTCATTTAATTGCAAGTACACAACATCTTGCAAAAATTCCCAAATGCCACCATTTCTTAAAGTCTGACCTTAATTGTTTTCCTGACTAATCTCCAACTTTTTAAAAAAGTAAACGTCACTTTGGAAGAGACTATATACAAGAAATTTTAGAGAGAATGTACTGTTAATGAGGAGACTATAGAGGCAGTCTGTAGGAATGTTGCTTTCCAGCCCTTTCTAACATAATTTAAATGAAGTTACTACAATGTAAACTTATTTAAAAAATAGGCAGCCTTACTTTATGAACTCGAACATCTGATTAGTAGGATAAGAATCCTAACAATAATAGGAATCCTTCCCCCCAATTCATATTTAAGAACAAAGGTAAGTGTTTAGGGAAATGTAATATTCCCTTTATTCAGCAGTCACTCATAATTAAGACACCTTTTACTAGGAATGTTAACTTCTGCACCTGATAGACAGACATCAAATACTTATTTCATCTGGCATGGCAATACTGGCGGCTTCTCATACTGAAAATTCTAGGAAGAGACAACTACTGGAATCATTACATTTTTCCTGTCCATTGGAAAGAAGGGTTCTTTTATTATTCGCATCATGTGGACTAAAATTTCAAAAATCTGTTTACATTATGTAGACTTGTAATAAATCATTATTATTATAATTTACAACAGTATTAAGCAAAACAGAAACATTCAAAATTGCAAGTGTAACAAGTCAAAGGAAGCACACTAGCCATTGAAGTTTGTAAGCAACTAGTACAAGACACCACCAATCAAATGGTGGTTAAGTCAACAACAGAAACTGTATTTTAAACACAATCATTTAACTTTATTAAAATAATTATATTTGCACAAAGAGTATCAGAATGTAGAGTATTATTTACAAAATCTCATCAATGCCATATAAAAGTGTACATTTAATATAGGAAAATTAGAACTATTTTGATTCAATAACGAAGAGACTAAATGTTTATTGTACACAAACCTTTTTTTTTAATGCAGTCAGAATATTGTCCCCTTCCTTTCAGGTGATATGACTTATATGAGGACTTCCAGCTAGGAGGACACACACAACTAAGTCTGGAGGGCAGGTAATGGAACTGCTCATTTGCATTTATTAGTTGGTATAGAATTACTGCTGTTTTAAAGATACTATTGAATGGAGTATAGCAATTCAGTGATTTGTGAGATTCTGTTTTAAAACTCCATTCTAAAAACAAGCCTAAATGCAGTGAGACAAATACTCAAGTCTCCTTTCTTTTGCTGCACTCATAGTTTCTGGGACATTTTTGGTTGATTTCTACCATGCCTACAGCACACCACAGGACTGCAAGGCATTTAACAGGCAATGCAATTTGGTAACATCCCTGCAGTAGGTTTTTCTTGGAGACAAAATATTTTGGCAAGTGTGAGAGAATACTAGAACAATTATTATTTTCATTAAACAGCTTAGTATTCAGATTTGATTTTATGCAAGCAATTAGGTAACATTACATGTATATATAATCAACTCATACTCCAGAGATAACAAATTGAACAGATTTGATACCAAAATCACACTGCTTCCCAAACAAACAAAATTATGTAATTAACCAATAACCAGGATTCTAATTGGTATACTTTACACTTTTTTCCCCCTAAGACGTATGACACAACCTGTATCTAAATGAGAACATAAATTACAATGGACATGAAAATAACGCTAAATAATAGCAAATACCTCTGGAAATAGGTTAATACCAGAAAAACTGTAGCAGATATCCAAAATGGTTGACATTTTGAGAATTTCCTTTAAGAAACACACTGTAAAGTGACCAAAATTCTGAACCAAACTTTCTCAAATGAAAATGGCATATATAATGGATGTTTGCTTTTTTAAGAAAACTGTCTAGGAACTAGATCTGAAACTGTATGATAGTAAGTGTGCTCTTCTGTTGAATGAATAAGTATGTATGCTAACTACAAATATCCCCCATCTCGCCCCCTCAAAACAACCCACAATCAACAAAATCAACAAAAGCAAAAACTCAACACAAGTCATTTGTACCTCTTAACAGTTTTGTGATGAATCATTAGCTAAACATTAAATGAAAAATAATACTGTGTGTGCAGACTTCATTAGAATTCATTGAAAAAACTTTAGATATCCATCCTTATTTTGGCACCATAACCTCTCTGATTCAATTACCTTATCCTAACTGATCAGATATTTTTACTCTTTTTTGCACGTGGGCCGTACCATTTTATCTTTAATCTCTGCACTGCTGAGGGGAAAAGAAGGGAGAAAGTACTTTTAAAAAAGTTCCAACTCATGACATCATGAAAGTAAAAATGGCTTCTCATTCCATGCTATACATACCTCTATCATAATTTTAAAACGTAGCTGTGGAATCCAGATAAACTTTTACATTTTGATAATTACTACACAGGTAAAAAAAAAAAGGGGGGGGGGGGGAGGAGGGAGGACTCCACATCTGAAAATCAAACAATAAACTTGTGGATATACATATAAGAATTCTTAACCATTTAAAAGAGTAAACATATCCTGAGATACTACATAAGGCAGGGGTCAGCAACTTTTGCCGGCTTCCATATCAGCCCTGCCCCCCCCAACTCTCAGCAAGTGACAGGGGTGGGGCCAACAGGTGCTGAGGGCGGGGACAGCAGGGAAAAGGAACCCTACCCTGTTGGCCATTCCCCCCTCATCCCTCCGCAGCTGGGGATCAGACCAACAGGGGATGGGAGCCGCGCATGGGCTCTTCCCTGCTGGCCCCGATCCCCTGGGGATTGAGGCCAGCAGGGGACAGGAGGTGCATGCATGGGCTCTTCCCTGCTGGCCCTGTCCCCCTCGCCCAGCCCTGCTGGGGATCAGGGCCAACAGGGGACGGGAGTTGCGCCCCGCTTGGGGCAGGGCCAGTGGAGGAAGGAGCAGCAGCACTGCAGAGCCCTGCATGCCGCTGCAAATAGGCACGCGTGCCAGCTTTGGCATGGGTTGCCAACCCTTAACATAAAGGGTCCATCTTAGAATTTTAATTTCATAGCCAAAGTGTTGCTATTGTGTATGTTACAATGCATGCACTGCAGTAATATTTATTTTTTCTAAAGTATGCAAGTCAAAATTCAAATCCACCACCACCAGTTATGCTTCAGGCTGCAATTCTATAAGCAAAGTTTCTGAAGCTGTGGCTATCTCAATCACTCTTCACTACCCCAACACAGTGAACTCCTTTCAGAAAAAATATTCTCTTTGCTGGACTTCAATTTAGTTAGACCTTCACTCCTCTGTTACAGAAGATTTTCTGGGTCTGAGAACAAGATCTTTGAGAGAGGGGGTGATTTCTTGGAGTTCTTTTCGAATAGAGTCTGCACATTCTTCTTCCCCTAGCTTATCCACGGTGTCATCATCCCCTTGTCCAATCTTATTCTGATTGATCAATTGTTTCACCACTAATCCCTGGTACTTGACCAGAAGTGAATGTTGATCCTAAGGGGGAAAAATTAAAGAAATGGGTTAGGGTTATTTAAAGGAGCACAGCTGACTTCATGAGATTAAAGTCAGCAAATACATTTTGGTCAAGATGTTTTATAATCTAAATTCTCACAAGTATTTTACCGCATGTGAAAAATAAACTGTATGTAGTAATGAAAATGCATCTATACTACAGAAACAACATTATTTACTGCTTATTATTTTCTTATTTACTGGAGGAGGGAATGCCATGCAATGAGTAACAGATATTTCATCAGATTAAGAGACAGAAGTTTGAAGCACATTTTGGGGTACACCATGGATTTTCTTTAAAAGTGAATTGAAAGAAGTAAGGATTTATTTTCATTTCACTGGGGAGAAGTAAAGATCCGCCCATGTAAGGTGAATCCATTAAAGTTGCAAACGTCTGTAGATTTTGGTGGACATTTATGTTGCTGGTCCCATGTAATCACTCCATCAACAGTTCAGTGAAATGACAACCTTTAAACCAGAATCAAGAGTTTGGCATCGAGACATCATATTTCTGAATCATCCTCACAGATCACTGTAATTTACAGATGATGTGTGACAGATGTAGTCACATGGAAGAAGGCTAGCGTGCTAGTGCCAATAAACAGACTGAGTCAGTTAAATAAACTAGAGAGAGTTTTAGAGTCTATATCTACAGTAACGGTAACAAAAGCAAATACGTCAGTTTCATCCAGCAGAACTATCAGTGCTGGACAGTCCCACGCTTTATATCATGATTTTGCTCAAAAAAGCCCCAGGATGCTACTACAGGATGCTATTTCATAAGTAGAATACCTCGGGGATCTTAGTACTTAGGAAACTAATGATCTGTGGCACGCATTTTCCTGGTGCATGAAGCATGCAGTGTGTTGAAAACTGAAACAGCAGGACTGATGTCAGATGTAGAACAAGAGCTGGATCTTCTGTGACTTTCAGTTGTTCCATCAGAGCCTGTCTATGCTGGAACAGAACTTGCCTAAGAAAACAAGAAGTGTATACTGAAAACTTTTTTTTTTTAATTTTGCTCTTTGTCAGGATGGAATTTATACTATGTATTTAGCTTTGATTGATAGTAATGTTTACCCTCTTGACAGACTGATTCATAATATTAATGGGTAGCATTTTCAAAAGTACTCAGCCATAGATCAAGCTCAGACCTTTTGAAAAATCCCACCCTGAACTTTTAAATTGACAGCTCTGTGTAAAAAGTGATATAAAGCAGCCAACACTACTACCAGAAAAATTAACTTCAAACTTGGTACACTCCTATCTGCAAGTTAAATATCTGATGTTTGGAAAAATGCCTAATCTTTTCCTTTTCTCTTGTTCAGTTTGCAGGGGCTGATTGGAGGAGAGAGATCAGCTGACCCCAGTTAGGAGCGGGCCTTCCCTGCTGAGGGAGCTATAAAGGCAGCCACTCCAGCAGGCAGCAACACACAGCAGCAGTCAACAGGGCTGTGAACAGGGGAGTTTAAGTGGGAGTTTGGAGGGGGAGCTTTGGGGGAGGGTGGGTTTCTTTTATTGCTTTTCTTGCGATGGTGGGGTTTATTTTGTGCTGACTGGGATTAAGACAGGAGCTATGGCAGATACAGAGGCAACAGTAGTGGACACTTAAGCCGGGGAAGCAACAGCAAGAATGGCAGGATGTGGAAGCTGTGGAATGTACTTGATTTTGGAGGGATCGCCTCCAAGGACCTATGTGTGCATGAAGTGCCGCCTCATTGGGTTGATGGAGGAGAAGGTTCAGGGATTAGAGATGCAGGTGAAAACTCTCATTGAGTTTAGAAGGGGTTTTGAACAACTGATGGAGCAGACAGGTGAGGACGTTTTAAGAGAAACGCCAGACCTGCAGATGGAAGCAGGACCATCAAACTGTGAGGCCAGAATACCAGGAGATGAAAGTGGCCGGTGGAAGCATATGACTGTGAGAAGCCGGCAGAGGAAAAGACGGGCTAGCGAAGGAGAAATAGAGCTCAGAAACAGGTTTGCTGGGTTAGCAAATGAAGGAGCAGAGCATGTAGTGACTGATGTTGGGAGTGCAAGGAAAAAGAGAAGAGCAGCTAGTCCTATCCAAAGAGGGGATGAGCCAATGGAGATTCCTCCCAGTAAGAGCCCTAGAAGGACTCGGGAGCAGATGCAAAGGATTGCAGAGAAAAACGGGAGGACTGAGGACTTGCGACCGGAACGCAGTGGGGATAGGCTAGTGAATAGCACTAGTGCCAGGAAAAGGCAAGTGTATGTGATTGGGGACTCCCTGTTGAGAAGGACAGACTGGCCTATAACCAGAGCTGATCCCGAGAACAGAAGGGTATGCTGCTTGCCTGGTGCAAAGATACGGAATGTTGATCTGAGACTGAAGAGGATCTTAATGGGAGCTGGAAAGAATCCTTTGATTGTCCTTCATGTGGGTACAAATGATGTAGATAGATTCTCACTGGAACGTATCAAAGGTGACTATGCCAGGCTGGGGAGGACTCTCAAGGAAATAGAAGCTCATGTGATCTTTACTGGGATTCTGCCTGTCCCTAGAGGAGGACAACAAAGGTGTGAGAAGACCCTGATGATAAACAGATGGCTCAGGCAGTGGTGCTATAAGGAGGGCTTTGGCATGTATGGTCACTGGGAGGCATTCATGGACAGAAGATTGTTCTCCTGGGATGGACTGCACCTGAGTAGGGAGGGAAATAGACTTCTGGGAGGGAGATTAGCACAACTGATCAAGAGAGCTTTAAACTAGAGAGCTGGGGGAGATGCCCGAATAATCTCTGCGCCTGATATTAGTGTTGAGAAGGAGGAAAATGAAATAAGAAAGGACACAGAAATAGGGAGCAGCATGAGAAGGAGTAGTGTAAATGCCAGTCTAGTGAGTGACATCGTCTGTGGAATGACTGTGCTGAATCACGCAAAGAACGTGAGTGAAGCCAAGCAGCACAAACTAAAATGTTTATATACTAACGCGAGAAGCCTGGGTAACAAAATGGAGGAGCTGGAGCTACTGGTAGAGGAAGTGAGACCAGATATTATAGGGATAACTGAAACATGGTGGAATAGTAGTCATGACTGGTGTACCGGTATTGAAGGCTATGTGCTCTTTAGGAAAGATAGATATAAAGGCAAAGGTGGGGGAGTGGCATTGTATGTCAATGAGGAGATAGACTGCAGGGAAATTCAAAGTGATGGAATTAACAAGACAGAATCAATCTGGGTAAAAATCATGTTAGGGAAAAAAGCTACTCAAGTTTCTCCTGGAATGGTGCTTGGAGTGTGTTACAGACCACTGGGATCTGATCTAGACATGGATAGGGACCTCTTTAAGGAAGTTAATACTACTGGAAACTGTGATTATGGGAGACTTTAACTTCCCAGATATAGACTGGAGGATGTGTGCTAGTAGTAATAAGAGGGCCCAGTTTTTCCTGGATGTGATAGCTGATGAATTCCTTCTTCAAATGGTTACCGAACCAACGAGAGGGGATGCCATCTTAGATTTAGTACTGGTGAGTAGTGAGGACCTCATAGATGAACTAGTTGTAGGGGACAACTTAGGTTCAAGTGACCATGAGCTAATTCAGTTCAAACTAACTGGAAGGATAAACAAAAATAAATCAGCGACCAGGATCTTTGACTTTAAAAAGGATAAATTTAGAAAATTAAGGGAATTAGTTGGGGAAGTGGACTGGATAGAAGAACTCGGGAATGTAAATGTAGAAGAGGCTTGGAATCGCTTCAAATCAAAGTTGTGTGAACTATCTGAAGCCTACATTCCGAAGAAGGGGAAAAAATTCATGGGCAAGAGCTGTGGACCAAGCTGGATGTGTAAGCATCTCAGAAAGGCCATTAGGAGGCCTACAAGGAGTGGAAAAGGGGAGAGATCAGCAAGGAAAGCTACCTTTTGGAGGTCAGAACATGTAGAGAGAAAGTGAGAAAGGCAAAAAGTCAAGCTGAGCTGGACTTTGTGAAGGGAATTAAAACCAATAGTAAAAGGTTCTTTAGCCATATAAATAGGAAAAAAACAAAGAAAGAAGAAGTGGGACTGCTAAATACTGAGGATGGGGTGGAAGTCAAGGATCATCTAGGCATGGCTCAATATCTAAATAAGTACTTTGCATCTGTTTTCAATGAGAGTGAACTTGAGCTGGGGAATAGAGCTAGGGAAGCTAATGGGAATGAGATCATGAATATGGAAATTACCATACCTGAGGTAGAAGCCAAACTTGAGCTGCTGGATGTGACTAAATCGGGGGGCCCGGACAATCTTCATCCGAGGATACTAAAGGAACTGGCTCATGAAATTGCCAGCCCTTTAACGAGGATTTTTAATGAATCTGTAAACTCGGGGGTTGTACCGTATGACTGGAGAATCGCTAATGTAGTTCCTATTTTCAAGAAAGGGAATAAAAATGATCTGGGTAACTACCGGCCTGTTAGTTTGACCTCGGTAGTATGCAAGGTCTTGGAGAAAATTTTGAAGGAGAAAGTACTTAAGGCTATAGAGGATAACGGTAACTGTGATAAAATACAACATGGCTTTACAAAAGGGAGATCATGCCAGACCAACTTGATCTCCTTTTTTGAAAGGATAACAGATTTTTTAGATAAAGGGAATGCAGTGGACCTAATTTACTTAGATTTCAGCAAGGCATTTGATACAGTTCCACATAGGGAGTTATTAGTTAAGTTACAGAAGATGGGGATTAATATGAATATAGTAAGGTGAATAAGGAATTGCTTAAAAGGGAGACTACAGCGGGTCATACTGAAGGGTGAACTGTCAAGCTGGAGGGAGGTTACCAGTGGAGTCCCTCAGGGATCTGTCTTGGGACCGATCTTGTTCAACCTTTTTGTTACTGACCTTGGCACAAAAAGCGGGAATGTGCTAATAAAGTTTGCGGATGACACCAAGTTGGGAGGTATTGCCGATACGGAGAAGGATCGGGATACCATACAGAAAGATCTGGATCACCTTGTAAACTGGAGTATCAGGAACAGGATGAAATTTAATAATGGGGCATGCAAGGTCATGCATTTAGGGACAAACAACAAGCATTTTTCCTATAAGTTGGGGACGCATCAGTTGGAACGGACTGAAGAGGAGAAGGATCTGGGAGTAATGGTTGACCATAGAATGACTATGAACCGCCAATGTGATGTGGCCGTGAAAAAAGCTAATGCGGTTCTAGGAAGTATCAGGAGAGGTATTTCAAGTAGAGACAGCAAGGTGTACAAAGCACTGGTGAGACCCCCGTCTGGAATATTGTGTGCAGTTCTGGTCCCCGATGTTTAAAAAGGATGAATTCAAATTGGAACAGGTGCAGAGAAGGGCTACAAGGATGGTCTGTGGAGTGGAAAACCTGCCTTATGAGTGGAGACTCAAGAAGCTTGGCTTGTTTAGCTTAACCAAAAGAAGGCTGAGGGGGGATATGATTGCTCTCTATCAATACATCAGAGGGATTAACATCAGGGAGGGAGAGGAATTATTTGAGTACAGCACCAATGTGGACACCAGAACAAATGGTTATAAACTGTCCATCAAGAAATTTAGGCTTGAAATTAGACGCAGGTTTTTAACCATTAGAGGTGTAAAGTTCTGGAATAACCTTCCAAGGGGAGTTGTGGGGGCAAAAACCATAACTGCTTTCAAATCTGAGCTTGATAAATTTATGGAGGGGATGGTATGATTAGCCTATTTTGGAAATTGACTGATATTTGGCTACGTGTGGTGGATTTACAAGTGGCCTAAGAGGGGAGAGTACGTGGGATGGGTTCTGAGTTATTACAGAGAATTATTTCTTGGATAACTGGCTGTTGAGACTTGCCCATGTGCTCAGGGTTTAACTGATCGCCATATTTGGGGTCGGGAAGGAATTTTCCCCCAGGGCTGATTGGCCTGGGCTCTGGGGGTTTTTCGCCTTCTTCTGTAGCACAGGGCATGGTTCACCTACTGGTGAATTCTCTGTATCTTCAAGTCCTTAAATCATGATTTAAGGAGGTAAATAACTCAGTCATAGGTTGGTGGCCTATTGCAGGAGTGGGTGGGTGAGGTCTTGAGGCCTGCATTTTGCAGGAGGTTAGACTAGATGATCGTACTGGTCCCTTCTGACCTTAAAGTCTATGAGACTCCCTCCCCACCAAATATATCTTCTACAATTCTTTTTCTACCTGCAAATTCTACGGATACTCAGTTACTTATCTAACATTTGAGCAATAAAAATGCTCTACTTGGCACAATTCTTTAAGATAAGACAGACAATTTAAAAAGTTACCTTTCCTTCTTTTTGTCCCCCTTTTTAACCATAATATCACAAGCATCTGCTGCGGACTCAAGGCACAAAAGAAAGTCTTCTAAACTCTATAAAAAATTAGACCCAAGTATAAACACTTAACTTGTGCTAGTGGGTAAAAATCCAGTTTACAGCACATCATTTTTCCCTATTCAAAATGATGGCATTCAAATCACAGAGATGTAAATAAAACTTTGTTAAACCTTTAAATGTTTATATATTTAAATGAAAAAATTAACTGAATGCAATCCATTCTAATGCTAATACATTACGAAAAAAGTAAATAAAAAGACACCAGGGCTGGATCAATGCAGGGGCTACAGGGGCTGCAGTCCCGGGGCCCTGGCCTAAAGGGGAGCCCCAGGCTGCAACCCTTAAGACCCTGTGCAGATCTTGCTCCGCCACCTCACTCAGGCTGGCGCAGCTCTGGCAGGGCCGGGGGGGGAGGGGGGGATGAGGTGATGGGATAGGCCCTGCCAGTACTGGGGAAGAGTGGGGCCAAAGGCCACGCTCTGCAGCACTCCTGTCCTACCCCTAGACCGGCTGGTCTGCCCCCAGTGGTGGGGCAGGCTGGCATGCATCTGCTGTGCTCTGTGAACAGACCAGCCGTCTTGGGGGTTGGGGTGGGAGCACTGAGGAGTCCGGTCACCGGCCTCAGGCCCCTCCTCACTGCACCCCCCACCCTACCGAGTGCTGGCCCATCCCCAGGCCACTGTGGTGGAGGTCCAAGGCTCCAGCCGGGGTGGGAATGATATCCTCTAGGAATTATTGCAACATTATCTACTTTTTCTTAAGAAAAAATGTCTTTTTTGTACATTAGGCAGTAACTGGTTCCTTCTTGTTTTGTTTTACAACATTCATGATTTGAACAGCTAAATGCCTTTAGAGGGGAGGCGTCAATAGGTACAGTGGGAAGGTATATGAAATATCAAGTGTTCTAAATAAAGGTTAAGAAACTACATTTTGATATCAACTGTCAACATCATAAACTGAGATTACCCTCCAGCCCTTACTAATGTTTATGGTATGAAGATTTACCTATTGCAACTGATTTACAGGAATTTGGATTGCGGATATTTGTATGCAAACTTCACAGCAGCAGTCTTCACATATCAGAATCTTTAATTCAGTTGGTTATTGCATTACATTAGTAAAACGGATAATCTCAAATCTGGACGTTTTTGGAGCAGGTTACCTTGCCATTTAGAGAAGTATGTAGCTTAGTTAAAGGACCTCTTGTCTCTTCAGGTAATTTACCTAACATCTTTTTCCTGACCTGTTTGGGGGAAAGAAAATGTAATAATGTTGTTTTACAGAAACATTTCTGGCTTACCTTCATGTCAGTATTTTATAAGTGAAACAAGCTATTGTAACTAATTTAGGAAAGAATATTAATATTGCAATTATTAAAATGAAACTGCCTTAGAGGGGAATAAAAGTGATATCTACATACCTCACTTGTAATAGCTGTACAATCTTCTGCTGCCATCATTAAATCAGCAGTGAGGAAGTTGAAAATAAGATTTGTGATGTCTGTACAAACTGTCTTTAGCATGTGTTTGGCGAGATTAGTGTGTGTCTCATCTGTAAGACAATTTCGGTAAGTAAAAGCAGAGTAGGAAAACACTTTCTTGCGTTGTTTAATATACCAACATGATAGTTCAGACTTCCCTCCAGCTGTGGCTTCCATACTATGGGCTGAGGACTACTAATGGTCCACAGAAAGCTAGCTGGACATGTGGTGCAAGCTCTTCTTCTTTAACTCCTTCTGTAGTAGTTCAGTGTTCCTCACTACAAGCAAGACCCTAAAGGCCTGAAAAAGCAACTGGAACGAAGGATCAGAGCAGCTGGTATTACTAGGGGAAGCAGCAACATAAGGAGGAGGAGGAATAGAAGGAACTGGTGCCTAAATGATGAATGGAACTGGACCTGCCAGATACCAAAAAAGAGAACTAACCAGGGGAGCAGGAGAAAAGTCACTAAAGCAGCACCTTCAGGGAACAAACAAGTGCAAGGAGGCAGCATAGAAACACATTCAGCATGAAGAGGAACAGATAATGGGGGTAAATGTAGCAAAAAGGTGACAGTATGATTAATATATCCCATAAAGGCAGAACACTTATTGCTTTAGAGACCTTTAGAAATATTTCATTTTCCCCCTAATGTTACACACAGGCAAGAGCTATAGCTGCCACAGTGGTGGTGGTGGTGGGGGGGAGGGAGGGACCAAAACAAAGAAGTTTGAGACTGCAGTATATTTACAGTTTTACTACAGTATATTTACTAGTGATCTGTCTATCCATGTTTTAAGTGATTCAAGAGAGGAAAGTTCTGCTACTTCACTTGGGAGACTATTCTACAACCAAACAGATGTCATAATCAGGACATTTTTTATTGACATTCACCATCATTTCCCTTTTATTTTAGTTTCCTCCTAATTTTCCTATAGATACATTTTACACTCTTGTAGAACCACTGTAATTGCTCTCCCTTCTTGGCGTTCACATCATTTAAATACAACCAGATTTAGCTAAAGCAGACTTTACTCAATGACAACAGTTTTTCATCCTTAATAATTTGTCATTCTTTTCTTAATGTATTCCACTGTCATCATCTTTCTAGAACTATATTTTTAAGGAAATATTTGTTGTACCTATAAAATGCTTTGTTCCTTTTTCAAATAACCGGATAGTATTATACAAGTTTGAAACTTCTTCCTGCAAATCCTTGATGGTCTGCCTCCTGCTAGCTCCAGACGAAGAAGAGGTTGAAGACAAGAATACAGAACGTACCACTTCCTGGTAGCTCTTTGTTAGGGACCTAAGAACAGGGGAAGAAAAGAAAAGAGTTTAAAACTATTAAAAAGAGGGAGGGTTTGTCCAAATTCATTCATTATTAATAAAAGAAGTGTGTTCTATTCCTTTTCCACATGTACATCCCAGAACGCCTCTTCCCTCCCACCCCCCAAAAATTATAAAAGTAATAATGCATAAGTGATGAGGTTATTAAAATGTAGAATATTATGTGGTGGTGTACTTCATGTGGTGGTGTAATAATCTGTATTCTTGCAGCACCATTTGTTATGATACAGTTAAAAGCTAGTCAATGTTTTCAATTTCACAGGCCTACAAAACTTGACCCTAAATCCAAACAAGAAGGAAAAAAAGGGGTATAAAAATGTCCAGTCAGGATGGTATTTATAAACTCTTCCAGATGGTCACTGATTTGATGTTAGATCAAGGAATGGCATGAGACAGTTAAGTCGTATTTAAGGTGGTGTGGGTTTTTCTAAGATCACTCTGACAATATAAATGTGTTGGCTGGCAGATGATGCAATAAAATCTGCCACCATCCAGAAGCAGCATTTCCCAGAATGTCCTATTAGTACAGATTTCTGATTTACAAGAAGGTCTGCAGTATTATAGCAAGCCTCACCAAAAAAGCAAGCACTACAATTTAGACTCTCTCTCTCACTCTCTAAAAAAAGTGCTATTCTTCTAATCAAAGCAAGCAAGAGGAGATTCATTTACAATGAATCATTAAAGATCTAGTATTACCAAGACGAATTAGTACACTTACCTTATTAAATGTTCAGCAAGTTCTGTAATAAGCTCTTCAGGGCAGTCCTGTCTATGGCTCCTTAAAACATCTTGAATCTCTTCCTGTGACATGAAAGGAATCTCCAGACGCTTTTTCCTACCTGTAATGATCATGAGCAATATTTTAATGACAGAATATTACTATAAATTTAATTAAAGCTACCTCAAAGCACAGGACATTGCACAGTCAGGTAGCTCCAACCCTTATTGTGAAATGAATTAGCAGTGAATATCAAGTCATATGACTCTTGTTACCAATATAGTTACAACTGCCTCACAAAAAAGACAGATATTTTTGTTCAGTTTACTTGAAAACTAATACTGTATATTTCATAAATTATCCCAAAAGGTGTAAATATCAGTTCTAAATGTTTTCCTGGGTTCATAAATTTTTAAAATTTTTTAATAGCATTCAAAAATCAAGACACAAAATGACAGAGCAACCTTTTTTCCAGTCATCACCTAAATTTTAAAGCACAATGAATGAGTACAAAAAGCAGGGGCTACAGCAATACAATCATATGGATATACAGGTTATGAATGTGCATATTTTGGTTGTTTTGTGGTTTTTATTTTGATTTTTTTTTTTTAAAGTTAGCATAACATTTACTGTGGACACTGCAAATGAAATGAATTTGGGGGAGATTAAAAGGAGTATAAGTTAGTGGCTTGGAAAACAAAGTAGGAAAAGCACTCAAATTTCCCACTTCATTTAGAAGAGAACAGAAATGCTCATTTTTTAATTGCAGCCGCTCTAGGTACTGAATCAAAGTTATAACTTTTGGCTAGATGTTTTCCATTTCAAGGGAAAAAGGATCAGTTATTTATAGTCATCACTAGGATTTGCTAATTTAAGATAGTTAAAGCTTGGAACTAAATTAAAATTGCTGGGTTTATTATACATTACACAGCAGATATTTTAAGACTAAGTAGGGGCTGCATCTTGAAATCAAAGTTGTTTATTTTTTATTTATTATTGGTTTAGTAAAAATTCTGCTCTAATTCCCTTTACTTTGCTTTCTTTAAGAATTGCTTACAACATTCACTATGGCTGCATATTAGAAAACCACCATTTAAATTGAAATACATTTTCATTTACACAAATCGACCTGATCGGTTCTCTAATATCTTTTGATATTTTATCTGGTCAGATAGCTAAGAGGGAGAGAAACACAGAAAGACTTACAAAAGCAGAAGACCAACGTGCTCTAGATATGTAGATACTACCTAAAACAAAATTACAAACTTGTGCTACTTGCTTGTGATTCCTCATCGCTGTCAGCATCCTTTCTTCCCTTCTTCTTGATTTTCTTAATCTTGATCTCTCTGGCATTTCCACCACCTCCTCCTCTCACACTTCCACTGCCCTCTGGTGGCAAATTATTTATTTAGTACACAGAGACGCATTATCACAAAGTGATTTTTCGTAATTATGGTAACAAATGAGATTGAACTGTCTGCTAACGATACTAGTGAAATCATTTTATCAACCTATTTTGAATAGAACTTACAATATATATTCCAGATTAGTGACAGTCTGATATTTAAATAAAGAACATGAGAAAAATGAAACAGCTTTTTTAGTTGTCATTTTACCAATAAAATAAATCAAATGTTCTAAAAATGTGACTACTACTTACATCAAATTATATACATAATTTAAACAACATTAATAAAATAACTGCTCCTGACACATAACAAAAACGGGGCAAAAACCTAGCTGGTTCCAAAACTGAACTTGATAAATTCATGGATGGGATGTTATAATGGGACAACTTACTCTGGCAACTGACTGATCTTTGGCTCCTGGTGGTAGATATGCTGATGGGATGATTAATGGGGTGAGCTCTGATTTATTACAGAGGCTTCTTTCTTGGGTGTCTGGCTTATGAATCTTCCCAACAAACTCATGATTTCACTGATTGCCGTATCTGGGGTCAGGAAGGAATTTTCCCCCAGGGCAGATTCACAAAGGCTCTGGGGGTTTCTTGCCTTCACCCACAGTATGGCTCAATTGTAGGTGGATTCTCTATACCTCAAAGTCTTTAAATCACGATTGAGAACTTTAATAACGCAGTCATAGGTTTATTGCAGGAGTGGGTGGGTGAGGCTCTGCATTGTGCTGGAGGTCAGACTATATGATCACATTCAAAATTAATTAATTCGAACTAACTAATTTGAACTAATTTTAGTTAGTTCCAATTAACTTAATTTGAACTAGCATGGCCCCACTGGAATTTTGGTTCAAACTAAGCAAGTGCCATGTATGGCACTTGCTTAGTTCGAATTAGTCAGTTGCATTAAGCTCAATGTGCTGGTTAGTTCGAACTAAGCAGTTAGTTCAAACTAACATGGCCACATTGACTTAATTCGAACTAACTAGTTCAAATTAAGGGTTAGTTCGAAAGGTACGATCGAATTTATTAATTCGAATTAAGGAAGCCCTTGATTCGAGCTAATGAAAGCACAGTGTGGCCAAGGCTTAAATTAGTTCAAATTAAGCTTCCTTAATTCGAATTAACTTGCCAGTGGAGACATAGCTTATGGGTCTCATAAAACCAGGTATCATAGCCCCAGACACAAGGACAGGTAACCTGATGGCTGAAAGTAAGATTTTATTAATGAAATTCAGTGCCATTGAACAACTGAACTACTCAGCAAGATTTCTGCAGTTATATTTAACATGCCATTAATATGAATGCTCTACATTACGAGGAAAGAATCCTGCACTTTAAGCATGTACCCAGTTGATGATAGCAACTCAATTTTCTCTATGCTCCTTTTCCAGCATGTAAATTCCTCTACCCTTGTTTCTTCTTTTTTTTTTTATTTGCAAAATTTTACACTCTCTAATAATTGGATTCCATAAAAGAAATAACTTTCAAGTCTTGAACCTCATATTTTAATGTAAAAGGAAGTACATTCTCAAGTGGCTAAACAATGTAATAACTCTATTATCACCTAAGAAAAACATACAAAGGAAGTATTCAAATGCTTAGAAAATATAATTTGCTGGCTATGCATTCAATATGAATTCCCAAGCCTTGTTGCTCAGTTAGGTCCTGGGACCATAATAGCAATAGCTGTGATATTTAAGCTATAGGTTATTAACAGCTCTATATTTGGCTACGCCTTACTTCCTAGAAAAATGAGGCTTTTCATAGGCTTATTTGAACTGTGACTGCATTAAGTTGAGCAGGAATCAGTTGTTTAGTGAAGAATACAACAAGAAGAAATGATAAAAAGTTATTTTAAAAGAAGCTCTTTAGTTGTGTGCATCCTATTTTTCACACAACCCAAACAGCATGCAGGGTGTAACTTATAGATAAAAGGGTGAATTGGTTGTAAACCCAATGAAAAGAGGTTAGGGGAACTATACCACTGCAGGTTTTTCAGATTTTTTATGTTTTTAAGAACAGACTTGCAAAAAAACTACCATTAATGTTATTTTACTGGCTGTTTTCAATTACGCTGCAAAGATACACCATGGGCATATTTTAGACCTTTATTTATGTGAAACTGTCCACCATTAAGAGTACCTAATAGGTGTTAAGTGGCATCTTATTATTTCCAATATATGTAATATAAATATCTGGAACCTTAAACAGGGGTGATTTGGGTCTTCTTGATACATGCTACAGAATGGCCAAAAGGAAACTACCACATCACCAAAACAGAGTTGCCAGAATGCAAGAATTCCATATGTATGCATGCATACGACTATATTTATACAAATACAGATTACAAAGAGTAAGATGCCAGCAAGGCTGGAAACTGAAGTCATTCTATTTATGCCAGTTATATTCAGGTTCAGGCTTCTCTTTATCAACCATGTCCTAGAAAAATCTGCTGTCTCTTGTGGTAAGAATAAGTTTGGTTTCTATGACAACTCAGTGCTGGCCTCTTTAGAGTAGAAACTAATGTTCTATTTTAAAGTCGTGGTTATTCTGTATATCAAATTAAGTTATTTGTATCAGTTTTCTGATTCTGTTACTTCCAATAAAACACAACACTGTGGGGCTAGAATAGATTTCTTAACTGCCCTATTGAGGTTTTCTTTAGGATTTAATGCATTATGTTTAACCTGATTAACGTTTTTCAGTGATTACTGAAAACTGAAAAGTTTCAGAAGGCTTTAATATTGTATATTTATATTCTGGGGCAAACGGAGATCTATTTTAAGCAATTTCTTTGCTAAATGTAGCTATGCATGCTTAGATTCAGTATGAATTTGGCCCAGAACATATTAAAAATAAAACCACCTTGCAGACCTTCAAATAGTTACCATCTGGCAGTGTTA
Source organism: Pelusios castaneus (assembly GCA_007922175.1). Classification (NCBI taxonomy): domain Eukaryota; kingdom Metazoa; phylum Chordata; order Testudines; family Pelomedusidae; genus Pelusios; species Pelusios castaneus. The sequence goes on along the minus strand of ML686195.1, from coordinate 2,273,530 downwards.
ACAGAGAGGAGGTTATCAGGTTATGCTTGGAGAGGACTCCTTGACTTTAAAACTCACTCTCACTTCATCTGAAAGGGTTCGGATTTGATGAGTAGATGGATTTTAGAGTAGATGGATTTTAGAGTACATGGCAAAGCCTGTCACAATTTCTGCTGCCTTTTGGAAAATAGGGATGGGGGAGAAATGGGAATGGATTTTTTCAAAGCTTAGTTTTTGCCTAAATTTGGTCAGTTAGGGCATTAGGTGAAACTGATGGAATGTAATTAGAAGAACTTTTATAAATATGTATGGCCAAGGGCAGGCAGATGCTCTTTTATATACATCAAAATAAATCAGTCAAAGTCCCTTACCTATTGCTTTCTTTCTTCTTTCATCCTTTCTGTCTTTTTTATTAGCAGATGAGTTTTCTAAAATAGAAGCCTGTTTCAAGTCCTCTTCAGTGACTAAATTAACGGGATTATTTTTCATTTCCTGGAATGGAGATAAATCACTTAATCTCAAAGTATAAATGCAGCATATAACTAATAAAGAACCATTCATGCAGTATAGACATTTTAAAACACACTATCTTAAAAACGGAATGTGTTCAAAATGCAGCACAGGGAAAAAGATACTTATTTTCCTCCTCCAAATTTAACCACCTGTCCTGCAAGTTTAATGCAACAAAGGTGGTAGGTGAATAATAGAATTATAAAATAAATGTAGCAACAACTACATTAATTTTACAGTAATGTAGTCAGTCAAGAAACTTAAGGCACTGTTTGTGAAATATTTTCATAATTCCTGACATTTAAACAGTGTTTAAGTATGTCACCTGCATCTATTCAAATAGATTGGGTAGAAGTATAGTGCTCAGTTTTATAACCTAATTCTATTATTACCAACATTATCTTCCAAAAGACAGTTCTCAAAGAATATGGGGTTCATGTGATCTCAGCCACCAGAGCTTTGTGTATGCATTCTACTGAATTTAAGATAATATTGCATATGAATATCTTAAATAAACAAAGCCTCAAATATATTTAGGCTATTCTTGCGCGCTTTACATCTGCTCAACTTGGCTGACCAGTTCCTCATTGCACCGCCACAACCTGGAAAAAACACAAGACATTTCTCTGTCTTCCTAACCCCTGGTTTCTCTCTTTTTGCGATCACAAGACAGATGGGGAAACTAGCCTCCTAAATCCTCTTGCCCAGCTATTCTGCTTTTCACTCCATTAAGATGGAGGATCTGATATTACTTGGCACCAGCTGCTCTAAACTTTGTTATAACAGACACTGGTGAAAGTCCACAGCACTGACAGCAGGTGGGGAGAACAAACAGTGGGAGGACCAACGGCAATAGGAGAGTAGCAAGGTTTGTATGTGGGTGTGTGATACCTTCTGGTCCAACAGAGGATCTAGGGCACTTTCTGGGACTCTTTTACTCAGATAGATATAAGAATATAGACACAGTCCTGAACAAATCAGAATGGCTGGTAGGGTTTTAATTTAGTCTTGCTTTTCTCTATGTAGCTAATAAAATTGCTTATGGAAAATAACTTAGATAGACAAAATTGAGAATAAATATATTTCTTAAAATCAGTCAATAAATAGGATGGATAAATACAACAAATTTTCATAAAATGCAACTTTTTATTAAACAAACAGGAGTGCTGAAATATTAAAGCAAAAAGTCACTTAAAATTGTCTCTTGACTATTATATGACATACAACGAAATCTCCCAGACATATTGTTCGCTAAACGATCAACACTTATGACTTCCCTGATTTTACACCAGCAGAATTAGGAATCTAGGTATTATCTGTTATGTGACGTGCACGTGCATGTACTTCTCAACTTTGTTGTAGTAAAAACAAGTTGAATAGTAGTTTTGTGAAATTATAAGCAGAGTTTTCAGGTTCTTTTGGTATTTCTTAACTTCCTAACAAGACACATTTGAACTTCTAAACATAGAAAGTGGTCATTTTCCTTATTTATAAACCACACACATTTCAATAACAGGTCTCGATTCTGATCCCACACATACCAATTTCTTGCCAGTGATTTCAATGAAGTTCTCATTTACTCTGATGTACATAATATCAGAATAAGGCTGAGGATGTAAAAAATGCTGAGACGTACAGTGCAGCTACACAAATATGTCATCTACGGACAGAGCTGAAAAATCTTTAAACCTGGTCCAATAATAGATCTTTTAACTCATCCTTACACAAAGTTCAATAATGAATGATAATTTTACATTTAGTTAGTGTTTTAAAAACATTATGTGGTCAGGATCAGAAACTGGCTATGTAAAAACGGCAGCTCCTGATGTTCAGATTTCCTCCAGCATGTATTTTTAATCATACTTGCTTAATTTACTGTTTAGGACTTTTGTGAGAGCTTCACAAATACATCCAACAACACAACCTTGTCCTTTTTTGTTAGTATTCCAGATTTCATACAGCTATGATAAAATGAGACAAATGCTTTACTGACAATGTCAACAGAAGTTAAATTAAACTGCAGTTGCAGAAAGAACACTCTTTCAGGTCTGGAGCTTGAAAGATGGCATTGGAGAAAACATTTTTATTTTAAGCAGGATTTGCTTTGAAAGCTAATGACAAACATGGAATTTGGTTATGCTATTTTACAGGAATAAGTTTTCAGATCTTGGTCACAAGCAATAAAAAGGATTTTAAAAAAGCAGACAATTAAATTCAAATATGGTTTAAGAGAGAAACGTATGCAGACATCAAGATATACATGATAACATACCTTTTCAGCTTTTTGGTGCATCAACTCTCTGAACAGATCAGCACAACTGTTTACAAATTCTTCACTGACCACAATAGTGTCACGGAAGATTATAGTTGGCAACTGTTTGTTGAAAGATCTCATCACTTGATGAAGCAAAATTCCAGCATCTTCTATGGAAAATGAGCTGGGCAGAAGAGTCTAAGATTAAAGAACAGAATCATTTACATATACTTCAAATATTACACTATGAGGTTTAGAAAAGGTCACTTTTACATGTATTAAGAGGACCTGCAACATATGGTCACTATTTAAAATATACTATGTTACATCTGAGTTAGATGTGTCCTCAGATCTTAAATGCATTTTTCATCTTGAAAGATCCCAAAAGGATTTATTAACACTAATTAATTTCACCTAGCAATGATGTACAGCTGCCTCTTCTATGGAAGACGGCAACTGCTTAAAATGGCACTCCAACAGATTAGGATAGAAAATAAAGGCAGCATATTATTACTAAAATTAGAATTTAGCTAGACCTCAAGGTCTAATGTCCCCCTATTTTGGTGAAAAGTATAAAAGAACATCTGTTTTAAATTTTAGCTGTCAAGTCGCACCTCCAGAAGTATACTGTTCCCGAATGACTGTATTCATTCGCCTTAGAAATCTGTCAACAGAGCGTGACTTAACTTAGCTTCAGACAAGTTTCGTGTTTCACTTGTTACTATATCTAAATAAATTGAAAATTCTGCTTTAAATTAATATTACTGGGTGACACCTGACAAAAAAGGGAAAATATAAATTCCATTGAACAAGAGAGCATACCGCTATATCCATCCATGAACCAGAGCTTATGGCTTCATCCACTGATGCCTCCACCTGATCCACAATTTCCTGACCAACACAGGCTGCTTTCAGAAATAAAAGTTTTGTGGACTTGTATCTTTTCTTTATGTAGCTCACAGGGTCTGGGATGCCAAGCCTGGACAATGCATCAAATTCTATAAAATTGTAAAAAGTTTGTTACATTCTACCTATTCATTGGGTCTTCAAGAAATCAAAACTTCCAAGAACACAGAAATAACACACACGGAAACCAGAAAACTCTAGCAAAGGCAACCATGCCTCATTGTCTTTAGAAACCATTCCACTGATTGGATACTCATGGATCTGAGAAATTGAACCTAAATATAAAGAGACCATAGACTATACCTAATCAGCCAGGCTGAAAAATACCTGTGCTACCACACCTCATTCAATTTAAAGAAATTAAATTTTTTAAAAAATCATTCACCTTTGCAGTTTATTCCTTAGCAGAAGTCATAATCCTCTGGGAAATCATATGCTTCTTCATAGTAATTCAGTATGATGTCACAGAGGATTAGGACTTCAGATAAGAAATAGGACCTAGGAAGATATCCATAGTTTCCAGGTCCAGAAGGACTATTGTGATCATCCAGTCTGATCTCCTATATATAATACCAGTCATAGAACTTTCCCAGAAGAACTCCTAGAGCCCATCTTTTAGAACTCACTAGTGCCAAGTTGGGCACCCAGGATCTCTATTCAATGCATAGGAGAGTGAGGCACCTATGAAAGGTGGCCTAAGGCAGCAAGCTGAGCAGGAAAAGACATAAACTAGCCAGAGTGAAAGGCTGAACACGTCTGACCCATTACAGTCAACAGACCAAAGACTAGGGTACTCTTACAGGAGGTGGGAAACTTGAATCCAAATCCCTGCTCCAGATCAGGCAAAACAGAGATTCAAACCTGGTTCTCCCACATTTCAGGTGAATGCTGTAACCACTGGGATACTGGCATTCTGAACACAGTCTCCTTGCCCGGGGCACCTTTTGCGCAGCGTAGAAACCAGTCGGCATGCTGACAGAGCCTACAAGAGAGGGCTTTGCAGATCACACAAGGGGGGAGATGCCTACTCTGAGAACCCTGCTGGGGCAGCTAGGGCTCTGAGTGGCTCATTAGCTATGGAGCAATGTCAAGAGTCAGATGTCTTTGCATTATGCCAATGTAAACTTAGACACCTATAAAGTTATGCCTTAGCTGAGCAGTCCTGCCTAGCCTTTGGACATAGGCACCTAAGAACCTTTGTCAGTACCAATCAGTCATGCTTCTGTGCTCTGAAAAGGCCCAGCATGCTATATTACAGATAGGTTTTTCAGCATGATATGTATAAAGTAACAGATGAGTATCAGCAGTTATCCTCCTGCTAAATAAAGTTGTCCCATAAATGTATCTCTTGGCATTTAAAACATTCCAACTATTTTCTCCTTATTAAAGTAACATGCATGACTTCAGCTCAACTGTGCCTTCTATGTGGGCAAGGTCACACAGCACAGCTTGCAAATTTAGACACCGCAATTATGCAGTTATATATGCCTGTATTTTGGAAGACAGTTACAAGCCTCTAACAAAGAAATATCAGCTGCAGTAGTAGCACTTAAGTTACTCTTATAAGCCTTAGTCACGAGCACTGGATTCATTTGGGCTCTTTTACTTACCTAGATCAGTTTCCAAATCCAAACCAACCGAACAAAAAACAAAAAACCCAACCTTTTATTCTTAAAGAATAAGTATCAGTTACCTAAGTAACCATTTTGCTTGAAAAAAGAATCGACCCAGTTGCTCTGTGTTCTGGCATAGATGTCTGGAAAAAACACAGCCTTATCCTGTCTCCCACCAACCACTGTGCCTTTTAGACGTCCAGTATTAACAAATTCTTCTAACACAGCTGAAAGAATAAAATAAAGCAAGCAACAGTTTGAATAAAATACATATATTATAAAAAATTTGGCAATTATTTTTCTGCTCTTTCTATTACTCATTCTCTCTTCTTGTAGTTTTCCCGTTGCTCACTGAAACTAATCACAAAACTACCAGTCATTGTTTCAGTGAAGCGATTCCGATTTCTCATAATTATTTTTTTAAACTAACATTTCTGAGAATTTCCTGGTGAGAGCTCTGCCACAAGTAGAGTTCTAAGAGAGAAAGCTGTTACGACAGCATCAGACTATTTTTTATTGAAAACTTAGCTAGAAAGTTGATCATAATGCTGCCCTTCTCTAGACAGCAAATAAAATAAATTATGATTTTATTAACTTTCCCCCCATTGTGTGAGTCTTATCTCTTAAGAACCAAGACTGAAAATGCTGTGATCTTAACACTTTAAAATCATGGCAAGGGTAGATACCTATAACATGTCAGACAGACAGACAGTCTGTCCCTGGATGGCGACGATAACTGATCTTAAAAACTTTCCAGATTAATTAACCCCTTGAAACCAAGAATCAGCAACCTCTTCATATGAACATATAGTGCAGGAAAAGGACACTGGTAACTAAATTATTAAGGCCAGCTTGAGACTAAACATTTTATTTTCAATTTATTCTAGTTGCACGGAATGTTCAGGTTCCCGTAATCCTTCTGTGCTCTGTCACTGCTCCTTTTACAAGCTTTTGCAAACAAAACAAAACAAAAACTATACATGAAGGAGGTATCAGACTCTGCTGGTTTTCAGATTCTACTGAAATAAGTTTTCTTTTCTAGAACGTGTTCATTGCTACTTTATTAAAGAAAGGGAAGTTTTCGTAGCCACAGACTTATCCCTGGAGTAAAACCAAAGTGGGAATACATACCATAGCTCCTTCCTCATTAACTGGTGCACAAGAATAGAACAGGATGGTTCTAGTAAAGGGAACACAACTGGAGAGCAACACAGAGAAGCCCTTCCCTACAGCAGAAACCCACTGAGCCCAAGTCATAATTAGGGAATTTGTGACACGCTCTACACAGAAATGGACAGGAGAACAAACAGGCGATAAATTGCTTTTCCTCCTTCTCTCCCAAAAAGGATAAACACAAGATGGGTAAGTGACAAGAAAGTCTCCATCATGCAACTACTCATGGTATGCACAGAGCTCATCTCAACAGTACAACCTATTTAGTGTGGCCACACTAACTGACTCTCTTAGGATGGGACAATCAAATATTCTATGACATCAATAAACACTTTCAAATCGGCAACTACAGAATAGTGAGATTTAGGGCTTGTGTACCAGGGGAAGTTGACTGGAATAGCTACTGTAGAATAAATTATTCTGCAATAGCTATGCCAGAATAACTCCCTAATTCATACATCCTTATTCTGGAATACAAGTGCCCACATAGAATATTATTTTCAACTAGTTACTGCACTTTAAATTCAAATTCTGCCATATTCTGGAATAACTTTCCCATGCAAACATGCCCCTATACACAACCAGCTAGGACTGCCATGAATTAAACTAAGCATCTAGTAGCAAAAACTGAAAATTTCAGTAGGATAAAAACTTGGTTTAGACAAGACAAATAGTTTTGGCCAGTTTACACTGTTTAATGAACTCTTTTCTATAGTGGATCGGGGCAAACACTGCTGAAAACCACAGTATGCAACAATTCTACCTAGTTTAGATAGGGCTTAATAAGCAAGTACTTACAAATGAAAATGAGAGATTTATACAAACCACCTTTGAAAACAAACTCTACAAATCTGTACTACTTAACACACAGAAACAATACACACACTGCGCACACACTGATTTTATTCCTCGTTATACATTCTCAATCTTACTTGCTTTCACAGACTATGGAAAAAAATTCATTTACAAAATTTTGACACTAAAATAAAAATACAGCCATGCTAGAATTACTACTATTAGAAGAGCACTAACGGTGTGCCAGATGCTTTACAGACAGGTGTGAAAGTGACACTCAAAAGAGATGCGAAAATTACTAGTTACACAATAGCATTTCTTAAATTATAGAATTACTTCAGGACCAAGACCATGCTTTTATATAAGATTTTACAGCACAAAAGAATTTGTATCTTGTTTGAGCCTCTGGATGCTAGAACAACAAAAAAAAACAATGAAATATTTATAAAAGAGTTATTGTCATTTCATATTTTTAAATCAAAGTGAGCAAATTGGTTATGTCCCATAAAATTGTATCCAAAGAGCTCTGATGTCAACGAGAGTTTTTCCAATGACAGCAATGGGCTTTTTAAATGCTCAGAAGTGACAGAAACCGACTACGAGTTGGCGGGGCTGTCCTGGGAGGGGGGGTAGGTGGGGCGAACAGGGCAATCACCCTCAGCCCTGTGGTTACATGGGCCACCGGGGCAGTGGGGGGCCCACGCCACTGCCCCCCTACTGCCGTGGTTCGGTCTACCCACTCCCCACTGCCTTCGGAGGCAAGCCAAAGGCCGCTGGGAGGGGTGGAGCGCAAAGCCCAGCCTCTGGGCTGGCTGGCCCTCCCCACCCAGGGTGAAGCAGGGAAGCAGAGCCCAGCCTGAGCAAGCCCGTCCCAGGGGAGGGATGGGTGCACGGGGTCCGGCCTCTCTGGGCTGGCCCACCTGGCTCTCCCTCCACCCCAGTGCAGGGGAGTGTGGGGGGGGGGGAGGGCAGAGGCCCCACACAGGCTGATTGGCCCTGGGCCCCATCCCTCCCTTAGGGACAGCCAGGCAAGTTGAAGCATGAAGAGACATACAAATGTATAGCATATCTGGCATGCAAATACCTTGCAATGCCAGCTACAACAGTACCCTGCAAATGCCTTTTCTCACTTTCAGGTGACATTGTAAATAAGAAGTGGACAGCGTTATCTCCTGTAAATGTAAACAAATTTGCAATTGGCTGAACAAGAAGTCGGACTGAGCAGACTTGGAGGTGCTAAAGTTTGACATTGTTTTGGTTTTGAGTGCAGTTACATAAAAATGGAAACTGAAAATTACTGTTTCTTTTGCTTATTTTTATTACAAGTGTTTGCACTGTAAAAAGATAATATACAATGCGCCCAGTACACTTGGTATTCTGTGTTGTAATTGGTATCAATATATATGAAAATACAGAAAAACATCCAAAATTTTTATAATAAATTGAAATTGGCCTTCTATTGTTATTTAACAGTGCAATTAAAACTGCAACTATTTTCTTAAATGAAGTTAATTTGTTTTGCATTAATTGCATGCATTAACTACAGTTAATTGACAGTTGTAATTTTAACTAAATTTCGAAATTGTATTTGACACAAATACTATTGCAACGTAAGATTTAACAGATTTTCCTGTTTAACTCTGCATTCCTGGTGATTATGTTAAAACAGAGATTGCGGGATCTAATTTAAATTTAAGATTTTTAATTCTTATTAATCTCCTTACTTCAAGCCAATCTGGGTCAGTCAGTGGGCTAAAAAGCCACATGGATTTTAAGTGAATATTATTTGAGTGGCTTTTTTAAGCAGTTGAAATAAGGATCTTTTTCAGTTATTGAAGTTCATAGAATCTGTAAGATCACATATACTTCTTTCCAGTTATAACATTTTCCTTTCGCTATGATGATCTAAACTGGATTTACCTACCACAGTTCAGGGAAACTGCACCTGTATTCCCCCACTATGCTCCACCAAAAGCACACACACCCAGGCTCCCAGCTCTGCCCATGAGAGATGATGGCTGAGAAAAGAAGTTTCTCACTCCCTCCTGACCGGGTGTTTCCAGTCTGCACAGTTCCCTGCCTACAATGTGAATTCCCCAGCAAGTCAGACTGCTTAAGCAGGCCTGCTTTGCTTTTCTCCTCAGAGGATATGAACAGTGTAATTGCTCAATTATAAGGTATCACACAGCTTTCCTAAATAAACATTGATTCTTAAGATAAATGTGTTACAAAGAAAACATATTAAAACAATAAAAGAACCTACACTCATGCTAATAAGCTTACGAGAGATCACCCCAACTCTAACAAGGACTCTGGTACCAGTCAGTCCCTCAATCCCTGCCAACGGTGTTTTCTTTGATTATAAATTCATAACTGTTTGGCTCAGAACAAGCATACCCATCAATCTCAAAGTCATTCCTTTATACCTCTAAGCTCATCCTCACGTAAAAAGCTTATCAGGACACAAAGATCCCATCCTCAGGGCAAAGCTTCCAAAGGCTGAGTTCTTGCATAACTGGAGGGGGTATATTTGCATATATCTACCCTAAGAAATTTCCTAAGAAATCCAAAACTTTCATAGTTCAGTTTTATCTGGAACATAGTGACAGATAGTCCTCTGAAGATCATAACACTTCCCAGGGTTTACACTAGTCATATCTCCCCCTAGAACATTTGCATTTTTAATACAATGAACTCCTAAATATTTCAACTTAATTCAAAAAGGTTTGTTCAGGACATTGCCATATCTGTCACATCACATACCTTTGAACTTATCCCTTTGCCTTCAATAAACTACCTGATTACCTAAAACAATTAGACAGGCTCTACCTATTCATTTTGGGACTATTTCGTTTTACTTTTTGCTTGCCTTAAGGAGAATGGCTCCTACAATCTCACACTTATAGAAGACAACTCTGTGCGGGAAGCTCTCAAAAAGGACACAACTGAAGAAACTAACTGAACTAAATACTGCTTATTGCTTTTATTAATTTCTTTATAGATTAACTGTATAATGGAGTTCTCTTGCTTGTGTGACTCATGGCATCCTTATGTGACAAACAGGTTGTCCCATTTCTGAATTCTGTCACAAGCAGCAATAATTAATTCAGCTTCGCCTTCTCTAGACGGAAGGCTTAACAATTTTGGAATAACATTACTTGGCATTAGCACCTTAATTCATGCATTAAGATACCACTTTGATCTCCACACAGATAAGACGACAAGGTCCCTGCCCCAAATTACACAGGTAAAGCTCCTGCAGGGTCTAAAAAGGCAGCATTCAAAGTAAAAGGAAATTGGAGGCAATCCACAATTAGAATGAACAAATGAAATTAAGATCATGCCCTCCTATTGCTATTTAAACAAACACACATAAACACCTACCTCTGCATTTTTCAGTATGATTAGCATTTATCAGTTAGAGTGTCTCATTTTCTGTTATGGCTGGAGCTAAGGTAATTAGGCCCATTTGGCTTTAAGGAAAGAGGGTGAAAGACAGGGTCAACAAGAAGATTACAGGCATAGGGGAAGTAGATTCAGAGATGTCAGTGGGAGGCCCTAAGGGGGCAGTTAGCACAGAGAGAAAGAAGAAAGGGAAGACAGGGACTGTAACAGACTGAAGTCACATAAGGCTCTGAAGGCAAAGAAAAGCAGACTAACTTTTATATGAAGAACGAGGGGAAGCCAGCAAATGAAGCCAGCAGGATGTGGTCAGTCTGCAGACAAGAGAGATGATTTTTCAGGCAGGATTTTGCATAGAAGAGATGAGAGCTGGATAGTTAAAGAAGAGTTGCAATAGCTGAGGTGAGATCTAATCCAGGACTACACAAGGCAATCTTCATGGCTTGTATTTTTCTGACTCTTTTTTAAATAAAAGAAAAAGTAAATAAGAGTATGCTTTATCTCCCTGCTTAAGATCTCTAGCTGCAAGCATAACAAAGACTCTGCTTCTGCTATCGCTGACCAGAGCCAATAAATAAAAATCCTGAGCAGTTAATGTCATTCAGCTATGTGAAGTCTGTACCCTTTTGTGTGGTCCATTGATAAAACTACCAGTAGCTGAGAGCAAATAATGAACCAGATGACAAAATGAGTATTGCACTTCTTGTTCCTTAGAGGTATTCCTTCAACGCGCTTTCACTCTGTAGATACAGAGATGCTTCTCTGAGCTGTGAACACCACAAGAAGTAGTTAAACTTATTAAACTAGAAAGCAGACCTATTGCTATTTATTTCAGAACCAATACTAAATACTAAAAAAAATTATTTGAAATGATTAATTCTAACACTGAAGAATTTACCACTTGAAACAAAAATAAAATACAGTAAAATAAATTTAAAAACTCACAGTAAAGCAGCTGTTCCTGAAATCCATACTGAGTGATCAAGTTAGTTACAGGTGTAGGCCTATAACGAATAAAAAGGAAAAAACATGAGACAGGCCTGGAGACACTCAAATTGAAGTAGAATCTATAAACAAGAAAAGTGCTTCTTGACTTTTTCTTAAGAAAGGCATTTTGTGCAAAACTGATCAAGCATATTAGCCAAACTGTTACTGTCTGGTTTAAATAACCTAAGATGTTAATAAATTCATATTGGTTTAAAAATATATGAATTGAAACTATGTTACTGTAAATATATATACACACATACTTATGCTAACCTGTTAGTGCTCAAGATAATAACCATCTTAAGACTCTGAGCTGATAAACAAATTTCTGAAAAATGAAGTAGAGTTGATGTGTATCGATCTATAATTGTGTCAATAAGGGGGGAAACACCATCCAAAAAAATAAGGGTTCATGGTGAATTCATGAACAGACTTAGTTTTTTAAAACATTTTCCTATTGTGATTTAGCTCATTTTAGCTCACTGATCTTCTCTTATCTAGAAATAAGCCTTTCTTCCTGCTCAATTAGCTCTGTACAGCAGCAGAGGAGTGGGCTCACATTACATGTTGCTCCAAAAAAGAACATAAAATTCTCTCAATGTAAAATGAACTGTAAATTGAAAAAGTCTCAAACATATGCCTTTATTTTCTTTTAGGAAATCACAAGTAAATCAGATGAATGAAATTCTGGGAATGACATTTCTCAGTGTAGATATTTGTGTCAGGGCTTACCGAGTAATTGCACTAAACAGACCACGAATGCGTGCCCGATGCCGCGCTACAAATGCCTCTGTAAAAATCACTCCTTGGTTGTCCTGATCTATTTGCCCATGGATAATCCTACCCAGACGGGGGGACAATGCCTGTGAATAGAAGTTGTAATAAATGCTGTGATCTGTGTTTGAAAACATCCATTCTTGATATTTCAATTCCCAGTGTTAGAGGATCTACTGCACAATCCTTGGTAAGCGATTCCAATGCTGAATTACTCTCACTGTTAAAAATATGGATCTTGTATATACTCTACATTTGTCTATCTTCAACTTGCACCCACTGGATCTTGTTATAGCATTCTCCTCTAGATTGAAGAGTAATCCTGTTATTAAACTTCTGTTAGCCATGTTGGTACTTACAGACTGTGATAAAAGGTCAGCCTTGAACATTTCCTTTGATAAACTCAATAATCTGAACCCCAAGTCCTTCCATTTAAGGCAGTTTTTTAATCCCTTAATCATATTCTTAACTATGCTTGTTCCTTAATTCTAAAGAACCACAATGGTTGAGAGAAAACCTAACCCATTTCAGATACTGGAATTTCATGTATTGGCAAATTTTAACCTAAATCCGTTCATAGCCACTAAAATGCAAACCTGAGAGATTTAATACTGCCCAGTTTAGGACATTACTGAGACTTCATATAACTATGATATTTGTAGTCAGGATAATAAAGCTGTTATAAAAGGGAAATTCTCCATTTCTGTATGAAAAGAGCATTCAGTAACCTGTATCAAGAAGTCTCCTGGAAGGTTGTATGCCTTGCAGAGTTCAGATATTCTCACTTGACCAGTCTCCTGTAGTTTATCATTTATCTCTTCTGCTAACTGGTCTAGGTAACGCCTTATGTAAAACCAGAAAGAAAAGATATTAGTGTCATGTTCCCAAGTCAATATGCATCTCCTTATGCACAGTTACTTTGCTTTATTATTAATGTATTTGTTCAGAGTAAACATTTTTCCAGGGTATGCATAAAGATGCTGAAACGTACTATACAGTAGAAATAGATGGGGTATGAGAATTCACACTGCTCAGTGAAACTATTAAAGGGAAAAGGTTGTATTTTTAAAATTCTGCTAACCAACCCACTTAGTCTGCAACCTGTCCATTTATTTCCTTACATGGAGCAGAAGTATCTTTAAAATCCCGTAATAAAAAAAATGCACATTCTTCCTCTCAAAGGGACCTGAACAAAGGGAGATGAAAGTGCTCAGCACCTCACAGATCCATGAACATCTATTCTCTGCCCCAAGAATAAGCTCTGAAGCATGATTAATAGAAGATTACAGTTATATTGCACCTACAACATCTAAAGTCCCATCTCTGAACCACTGTTTACATTCTCCCTGAAGATACTCACTCATTTATAAGTTGCCCCAGCACCAGCTGAATAGTCTTGTCTGATTTAACAATGTCATTAGCTCGGCTTTCAATATGTATCAGGTCTACATTTATTATCTGTAAAAAAAAAACAAACAAAAAAAAAAAAAAAAAAAAGACGCACCCTTAAATTCAAATTAATTTTCAGACATTAAGACACTATACTTTCCAAAGGATATCTTCTTTTTCTTTTTGCTCTATCATATTTATGTACAATATCTCTGTGGCATGGAATAAAAGTGTCTATGCTTTTAAAAAAATCTCTTGCAATTATGACTAGTTTAAAGTGAGTTAGAAAATTAAGATTTTGGAAAAGTTCGGAACAGAAACTAATCATCACCATATAGAAAGTTTTCTGATTTCAAGCAATTTTACTCCAGACAGAAGGAAAACTTAGTCACAGAAGATTATGTGGGGAGGAGGCGGGGGAGGGAAGGGAGGGGGTGGGAATAGAGGTTAGTGGAAATAAGAGATTAATGAAGGAAGAAAAAGGACCTAAAAAAGCATGCAAAGTTTATCATGTTTCATTGCATCATCATATAGCTTTGCATTTCTGCAAATGCGGACTTTTCTCATTCACTTGTACTACTTAGTTTAAGAAGGCAGAGTTATTCAAATAATCAAGATAGCCCGGCTTTTTTTAGGGACAATTTTAAAGAGTGTCACATTAGAACAGATTATAATATTTATCTCAAAATCATAGCAAGCATGAACACAATATTTCTGAAGCGATACACTAAAGTAGTCAACGTTAGTGAGGTAAGTGACACCAATTTTGCAACTGCTACTATATAGTTGCTCAATACCAGCATAGTAACTTACTTGAACACTGACTGATGAGGTATAAATGGAGAAACATAGAAACAAAAAGTATACTTAATTTAACAAAAAATTACCTGTTGTAAGTCAACAATGTTTACTCGACCTTTAAAAAATACAAATATTATGTAAGTATCTAGTGCATCAAAAGTTTTGAACATATTCACAATGCAGCAGAGCCAATCAAGTATGAACTTTTTTTCATTACTCTTTTAGTGGTCACAAAGAAAGTCAGATTTCAGCTTGAAATGCTGTCAGCTTGTTTAACCAGGGGGAGAAGGGGAAACACACTGGCAGCCACAGTGCATGGATTTCCCATGACACCCTACCCCGTGTGCCCGAAGACAACCCTAACACAAAATTCTCTAAAGGTAAAACAATTGTTGAGATTCTCTCCCCCTTACCGTTGTGCTTTAATTATCAGTTATGGTATCAATAAAATGTGAAGAAATGGTTACTCACCCTGTGCAGTAACTGTGGTTCTTCAAGATGTGTGTCCCCATGGGTGTGCTATTCTAAGTGTGCTACGACCCCCCCGTGCCTTTGATCAGAGTTTTCTCATAGCAGGGTCCATTTACAGCCTGCATGTGTTACTCAGCCTCGTGCCCCATGCTGTTGCTATATAGCACTGCACAGACTGACTGCCCTTAGTTCCCATGACAGGGAACTCCAAAGCAGAGGAGAAAGAGGGTGGGCAGTGGAGCACACAACTTGAAGAACCACAATTACTGCACAGGGTAAGTAAGTAATCGTTTCTTTTTCTTCTTTGAGTAGCGTCTCTACAGATGCTCCACTCTAGATGACTACCAAACAGTTCCTCTTTCAGGAGGAGGGGGCTTCAGTGCCTAATTCAATATGTAAGAAAGTACAGTTAAGCCAAACACATTATTGGAAACAGAGTTGTGAATTATTACATAGTGTTCAGAAAATGTATTCATGGAAGCCCAAGTTGCACCTTTACATATTTCAGTAATATTTCTGGAATGGTCTTAAGAATGGCTGTGGAGGGGAAAATAGATCTTGTAGAGTGAATTTATATGTCAGCGGTTGTTTCAAGATTGAGATTGGTAGAAGGTGCTAGCACAATCAATTATCCATGAAGAGAGCCTCTGTTTGCAGCTCCTTTTGTTCTGTCTGCAAACAGGACAAAAATCTAGAAGTCTTCCTGAAAGGTTTAGTCCTACAAAGGTAAAAGGTAAGGGGGCCTCCTGACATCAAGCATGTGGAATAAAATCTCCCCCTTATCCTAGTCAGATTTAGGGTGGAAGAGGGTGGTGCAGCCCTGCAATGGGTTACCTAGAGAGGTGGTGGAATCTCCATCCTTGAAACTTCTAAGGCCCAGTTAGACAAAACTCTGGTTGGGTTGATTTAGTGGGAGTAGTCCTCCTTTTAGCAGGGGGTTGGACTAGATGACTTCATGAGGTCCCTTCCAGCCTTAATATTCTGATTCTATGAATTAAGAGATAGATGGGTGAGAAAATAAAAATTCTTACTTCTTAATGGGAACTTAGTATTTTTTGCCTGCTCTCTTGCACATGAGAGGAATTGTGGCCAGAGTATGCCAGATGACTTATCAGGATCCAGGAGTGCCTTGTTGACTGGCAGACCAATATGGGTAGAAGATGTTCAGCAGCTTATGATGCGGCTCTTTAGTGCCTTTCAAAGGATCTGTAAAGAATCAGTGATGCTCTTGATGAGATCCTGAAATCCTTAAATCCTAAACCAGGGATGGGGAGGTGGCATGAGAGCTTTGTCCTGAGATAAAGAAAGATGTTCATGGTTGCAGAAACTTCTTCCTGAGCCCTGGCTTCCTCTTTCTCAAAGGTCTCTTCTGGAGATGTAGGTCTCTGGGAAAGAGAAGATGAGGAGTGTTGTCTATCTCTATGAAGGGAAAATCTGAAGCCCTACAGAACTGATGGCAATAAGCCACCCTGAGGTTTCAGTTGGCCAGTGGGGTGGCACATATGGCATGGGTGGCGGAATTCACAGGTGCTCATCCCAGTGGGTCGATAGCTGTGGACATCAGTCATGAGTGAGCTCAGGCGCCTCGGGAAAAGAATCCTCACAGGAGTAGAGTGGAGAGCCTTGTATAGATATTTGGGAGGCTGAGGCAAAATCTTCATCAGAATCCTCCTCATCCTTCAAGTCTCTTGGTAATGATGGGACAGTAGAAGGAGCTTAGGGTACCACCATTGGTACCAGATGGGTGTCCAGAAATCTGGAAGTTCTCAGCACCAAAAAGAGATCAAACCTGAGCAATGATGAATCAGGAGTCTCAGACACAGTGACGCCTTAAGGTAACAAGAATTCGTACGGTACTGACAGCATTCTTAATATCATGTCCAAAGCATGAGCTGAATTAACAGTAGCAATGGTATCACATCTAACGCTCCAGAGGAAATCTGGACAGAACCCAACCGGTCTTTTCCAGCACCTAGGTAGAACACTTCTTGCTGCTGCGGTCTCCTGTCAGTTCCAATGATCTCTTGGAGCCCGATATTTTAGGGTTTCTTTGCTTAGAAGAGTTCTTGACACTCAAGGAATCAGCCTCTTCAGGGATACTACATCAGAAACTGATGGGATCAGAGGGAGATGACACCTATGACTTCTTTGTGGTAGATTTTCTACTTGTAGAACAGACACTGGAAAACTTATGAGAGGAATCTTGGGTCTTATTATTAGATGTCCTCGAGGACTGCATCTCAGAGACAGAAGCAGCCGCCGACTCAGAGACTGGCATACATGGGGCAGGGGGAGAACTCAGATACTCAGAGACTGGCATACATGGGGCAGGAGGAGAACTCTTGGCCGAGGTCAGAGGCCAGATGCAGCAAGTTCTCCATCATGAGGAGTCCAAGTATTATCTCCCTGTTCTTTCTCGCTCTAGATTTTAACCCCAGACAGAAGTTGTACTTCTGGGAAATACGAGTTTCCAAGGCAGTAGGTGCAGCAGGAGTATCCATCACTCACTGGGATTGGTTCCTGGTATGACAAACAACACTTGTATCCAGGAGAACCAGGCCTACCTTTGGAAAGGGCAAAACATCCCCGGGGTGAAGGAACAACCTAAAAGCTATTTACTTAGTAGTTCGTGATATTTTTTTAAAAAATTAAAAGAAAAAGGAATAAAATGTTGTATATACATCCTATAATACATTAAGTATTAAAGGTATGAGAACATGGCTTAGTCAAAACTCAACTTGGACAACTAGCTAAGGCTTCATCTCAAGCTGGGACAGTTGAGAATGAACTGAGAACCATTAGTCTGCACAGTGCCATACAGCTACGGGATGGAGCATGAGGCTGAGTAACACATATGCATAGGCCAAATGGACACTGCCATGATAAATCTCTGATTAAAAGTGCAAAGAGTACAAGAGCACCTAGTGAAGAGCATAGATACACCATTCAAAGAACACTAGTCTACTAGGATGGAGCTGAAACCACAAACCTTTTCCACATATGCCAGAAAACTGCTGTAAAATGGGAACAACCTTGAACTTTTGCCAAGCTGACTTACTGATGTAGAACACATTAAGGTATATCCTAGAAAAAAATAAATCAGCTACTGTGTATGTATGTGGCAGGTGAATGAACTTATTTTCCAAACCGTAGGATGATATGAAGTTCATACACAATGGAAAGATTTAATCAGATTAACTAGATGTGCCATCTGCTTTCTCCAAGTTCTAATTTAGGCCATGTCTGTAGTAGGAAGGCTTTTCCAGTATTCTATACCAGCAAATAACGAATGAGGACACAGCTATACTGGACAAGCAGAGCTTTGTATTAGAATAGTAAAACCATTCCCCCAAAATAAAGCAAGCTATACTGGTCAAAAATGTATTTTTACTGATATAACTGTGTCGGCACAGCTGACACAGCTGTTAGTTAGCGATTGTGTCTCTTCCGACCCCTGACTGATAGAGTTATGCTGGCAGAAATCTGTAGCCTAAATAAAGCCCGATGCTATAAACAAATGGTTAGTTTAAGCCATATATGTTCCTTGTGTGTCTGAATCACACAATACATCAAAGCTTTTGCTACTGGTCACTCTGTGATATCATACAAACATGGAAGAACATGGTGGATCATATTCCTCTTTCTACATCAACAAAACTGACACCTAAATTCTGATTGAGCCATTTTTATTGCTAGTGATATAGAAAGAGACAGAAACAAATATGATTTTCAGATTCTGAGTCAAGGTTTCAGCCTTGG
>ML686195.1:2070097-2249717 GCA_007922175.1 Pelusios castaneus | reverse complement strand
GATTAATAAATCTGTTAGTCTTTAAAAGTGCCACAAGACTCTGTTGTCTTTCTACAATAGACTAACACGGCTACCCCTTTGGAATTTGACTACTCGGGAGGGTGTCTCACGTCAGGTCCAGAATGTGATAAACTTCAGTCGTTCAGGAATAGCTACTTTCACACCCCACCACCTTAATCCGAATTACCTCTCCAGTGTAGACAATTACCTAGCCCAGGGCACCTCACTTCATTTAAACAAATCACCTTGTTTCGTAGCCTAGGAAAAGCCTTTGCTGCTCAGGTTGAGTGACTGGGGATTACTGGGTGCTTGTTCTGCTTGAGGGGAGAGAGAGCAGCTGTCTGTGCTCAGATGAAAAACACTCTCTCTTCCCAGTAAAGCACACATGGTGATGTGGGTGTGTTTGCATTGAGAAAATGACTAGCAGAACAATCCCAGTGGACATTCATGTTTGGAATAAAAGTAGCTGTAGTTGTCTTGGCTTCAGGATAGTAGGGAGCAGGGATTTCCTTAATAACCCCATACGCCCCCCCCTACAATCCCCCAGAATTTCCCCCAAAAAACCCAGTTGTCAGCTAGTAACATAGTGTTATAACTATTTAGACACTGGTTGGAAGTGACTGAACTGAACTCACTAAGAAATAAGGAAAGTAAACAAGGAGTCTGGTAGCACTTTAAAAGACTAATAAATTTAAGAAGGTTCAGATGCCATATCAGATTGCTTCTCAGGCCATGTACACATGATCACTTTATCGCACGGTAAAACTCCTTACTGTGCGATAAAGCTTCCAGCATACACACGAGCATTTTGCCTGTTGCACGGCAACAGCCTCTTGCCCCGCAACAGATAAATTACCCAAATCGATGTTCCGCGGTAAAGCTCGTGTGTACACTTTTCCTGCTTTTGACAGCCTCCAGAAATGTCCCAGAGTGCCAATCGAGGCCACCCTGGGACACCGGATCTGTCAAACATGTCAATTTCACTGCTGTATCAGAGCAGTGAAATTGACTTGGTGACCTGCTGCACGCTTGCTGCCAGAGCTTGAGGGGGTAGCAGGAGCTGTTGCTGGGAGGCAGCTGTCCTGGAGCCCTGCCGCTGAGGGCAGCTTGAGTTCTGATACTGCAGGCAGCTTGAGCCCCGGTCTCATGGCCAGCACTCAAGCTGCTGCTGGGGCTGAAGCTGCCTGCAGCACTTGGGCTCAAGCCACCGTGGCAGCTGAGTCCCGGCAGCAGCTTGAACCCCAGCCATGAGATCGGGGCTCAAGCCGCTGGGGCAGCTGATCCCCAGCAGCAGCTTAACCCGGTCCATGACACCGGGGCTCAAGCCACCATGCTTGCCAGTTCCTGGTGGCAGCAGCTGCCGCCCAAGAGCCGGCAAGCCCTGGGGGAATTTTTGGAGTAGTGGGGCTCAAGCCGCCACCGGCATTCCTGGTGGCTAGAGCCCCGCTACCATTGAGGATTCCCTCTAGCTGCCCGGCTTCATCAAGCCGGGAGGCTAGAGGGAATCCCCTGCAGCAGCAGGGCCCTAGCCACCAGGAGTGCCAGCACTGCCGGTGGCTTGAGCCCCACTGCCCAGGGCCGTCCCTTGGGGGGGTGAATGGGGTGATTGCCCTAGGCCCTGCGGTTACGTGGGCCCCACCCTGTGCGGGGCCCACGCTCGCCACAGCCCCTCTTCCCATAGCCGCCCCACTGCCTTTGGCAGCGAGCCGAAGGCAGCGGGGCAGGGCGGGCCAGGAGGGGATATGCCCGGATCCTGGGCCAGCCCTCCCCGCCCCAGGGCGGAGCAGGCATGCCCAGGGCAGAGCCCATAGGGCCTGCCCTCTGGGCCGGGACCGGAGCAGGCTCCCTCCCCCCTCCTGCAGGTGGCCTTGGCCTCCCTGCCTAGGACTGGGCCCGCCTCCCCCCTTCAGGCAGCCTCCAGGACTGGAGCCAGCTTTCCTTCCGCCCACCACAGGCAGTCTCAGCCTCGGGGTTGAGGCCGGCTCCCGCCACAGGCAGCTTCCTGGCCCAGGGCTGGGGCTGGGGTCGGCTCCCCCTGCCCCCTACCCCCAACAGGCGGCCATGGCTCAGCCTCCAGGGCAGAGGTGGGAGCCGGCTCCCTGTGCCCACAGCCTCGGCCTCCGGGCCCAGGGCCCACCACGCTCCCCTACAGCATGGAGGATGGGGGCCCCGCTTTGGCCAATTAGCCCTGGGACCCCCTCCCCCCACGGGACGGCCCTGCCTCTGCCACCCAGTTTCCGCAGTTGTCAACTCTGGTTGACAGCTGCAGGAACCCAGGCTGCTACAGTGCATGGTGGGATAGGTGCCCACCATACACTGCTCTTTATCCCACAAGAAGAAAAAACAGTGTGGACAGTCTGCTCCATTAGAAGGAGTACAGTGTATACACTCTCCCTTGTGGGACAATCCTGTGCACATAGCCTCAGTTTGGGACGGATGTTTGCTTGGTATTGTGGGCTCTCCCTTACAAGCAGTATCTGATTAACAATCAGCTCTATCTTTTAACAAGTATTGGGCTGGTCAAATGGTGCTTGTAGCTCTTAGACTGCATACAGGGCCTTTTGTTATTTTAAGTGACCATTATAGGCTGAAATCACTGAGAAGTGCTAGTGCTTAGACCTGCTATGGGACAGTCACAATGTTTCTGTGGAGAGACTGCCAGCCTGCATCATCATAAGTTCCCCCACTGAGACCTAAAATCACAAAGGTTAGGTTATAGTGTGGAGGCGTCTTCTTTCCTCTGAACTGTCGGTCTCCAGTACTGACCAAGGAGGACAACACGGTGAGTGGGGTGCAGTGTCAGGAGAAGGGAGAGGTACATCAAAGAAACATTTGTTTGTTGAACTGTGGTTTAGTGACTTTGCTTCAGAACGCTAGATTTGTGACTGGGAAACTTATATAAATGTTTCCTAGTAGATCAAGATTGTTAAAATGCTTTATTTGCCAAAGTCATTATCTCACATTATCACTGTATTGAGAGGTCGTTATCTTGGATAGTTTTTGTACTAAACGTTTTTTATATTTTAATTAATTTTTACATAAGAGCATGAGAATGGCCATACTACATCAGACCAACATTCATCTAGCCCAGTAACCTATCTTCTGACAGTGGCCAGTGCCTGATGCTTCAAGGAATGAACAGTACAGGCAGCCATGGAGCTATCAATCATCCCTTGTCAACTGGTCCCACCTTCTGGCCAAAAGAGACTAGGAACATTTTAGAGCATAGTATTGCATCCATCCTGCCTATCCCAGTTAATAACATTAATGGACCTATTCTTCATAAACTTATCTAATTCTTTTTTGGAAACTTGGCCTCGGTCTTGGCCTTCTCAACATCCTCTGGCAAAGAGTTAAACAGGTCAACTCTGTGTTATGGGAAGAAATGCTTACTTTTGATTGTTTTAGACCTGCTGCCTATTAATTTCATTGGGACACACCTAGTTCTTGTGTTATGTGAAGTATTAAATAGCATTTCCTTATTCTCTTTCTTCATACCAGTCAAGATTTTATAGACCTCCATCATATCTCCCCTTAGTCATTTCTTTTCCAAGCTAAAACTTTGCAGTTTATTTAGTTCTTCTCAGATAGAAGGTGTTCCGTGTCCCTAAATATTTTAGTTTTCTTTAAGTGTACCTTTTCCTATTCCAATATATATATTTTTGAGATGTGGCAACCAGATCTGCGTACACTATTCAAGATGTGGAAGTACCATGGATTTATATAGTGGCATTATGATATTTTCCGTCTTATTATTTATCCCCTTCCTTTCTTATTGATTCCTAACATACAGTTAGCTTTTGTGCCTGACACTGCACACTGAACAGAATTCAGAGAACTATCCACAGTGGACTCCAACAATGACATATTAGGCTGCATCAGTAGGAGTGGTGCCAGCAGATCGAGGGATGTGATTATTCCCATCTATTTGGCACTGGTGAGGCCACATCCGGAATACTGTGTCTAGTTTTGGGCTCCCCACTACAGAAAGGATGTTGACAAATTAGAAAGAGTCCAGCGGAGGGCAACAAAAATGATTAGGGGGCTGGGGCACGTGACTTATGAGGAGAGAATGAAGGAACTAAGCCTATTTAGTCTGCAGAAGAGAAGACTGAGGGGGGATTTGATAGCAACCTTCAACTACTTGAAGGGGTCCTCCAAAGAGGAGGGAACTAGGCTGTTTTCTGTAGTAACAAAGGATAGAACAAGGAGCAATGGTTTCAATATGCAGCAGGGGAGGCTGAGGTTGGATATTAGGAAAAACTTTCTCACTAGGAAGGTAGTGAAGCATTGGAATGGGTTACCTAGGGATGTGGTGGAATCTCCATCTTTGGAAACATTTAAGGCCCAGTTAGACAAAACCCTGGCTGGGATGATTTAATTGGGAGTGATCCTGCTTTTAGCAGGACTAGATGGACTAGATGACCTCATGAGGTCCCTTCCAGCCCTAAGATTCTATCTCGTTCTCGAGCAGTAACAGCTAAGTTAAACCTCATCATTTATATGTATAGTTGGGATTCTGTTTTCAAATGTGCATTACTTTCTATTTAGCAACACTGAATTTCATCTGCCATTTTGTTGCCCAGGCACCTAGTTTTGTAAGATCCCTTTGTAAACCAAAAAACCCAGAAGGATTTAGATAAAGTGCTTCATAGAAGGCTTGAGTAGTCAACTTTGTGTGATAATCTAATAAAATCTAATCTAATAAAATGGTCATAAAACACTTCGTTTTTACTATGGTGCTATACAGCCTCCCTTCACCCCGCCCCCCACTCTCCCACCCCATTAGCCCCCACACACCCCTGTAAATTCCAACACCCCCCCTAATTTCAATTCCTGGGGAAAACACTGGTAGGGAGAGAAGGAGGTGGTGGTAGTGGGGTGGTGTAAATATTTCACTGGATCAACTTCTGTTGTTGAGAGTCACGGAGCCTACACAGAGCTCTTCTTCAGAAATGGGAAAGTGACATTTTTTAATACAATACATTTTTCAATACAATTCTGTCTTTATAGTTCTGCTAGTCTAGTTTTCTGTGCAGACAAGCTTGGAAAAGTAGAAAAAAAGTTCCAAGAAATGAGGAAATACGGGGAAGGGAAAACAAACAAACATACAAAATTGAAATTTGTAAGTATATTTTTAAAAATAACATTTCTAAATGCCAGGTTATACTGTCGAGTCAGCCCTCAAAGATAGATTATTTTAAACAAGAAATGTCCCTTTGTGTATATTGTGCACAACACATATTTAGCTGACACTCTGAATAGGTTTCCCAGATCTGAAGAACAACTCTATGCAGAGGTGGATCAGGGGCCTCTGGGCCCTTGGGCCTCCCCTACCTTGTCTTCTTAACATCCTTGGACCAGCATGGCTACAACACTGCGTCTACACACACCATATCCCCTGACAGTTTCTACATCTAAATGTTATTCAACTAAGCATCAATATTTCTACTATACAAATCAAGGTGCTATTCAAATCCAATAATATTTGTGATTTAAAAAAGTAAAAAACAGCAATTTATTTAACTATTTCATATGTACACAGTAGAACAGTGAATTGAACTCTAATATTATTAGAGGATACTTGGGAACTGAGACATTTACTGAAGGTACCTCGGATATAAATAAAGTTTATTGAATACATATTTCATTTCTCTCTAGTATTCTGAGCTTTACTGATTCCAGAGTCATGAATATCACAAAAAATGGCATTATTCAATTGTTTCAGGCAATGGACACTCAAAATGAAGATTTATATGAGTATAAGGGTAGTAATTGATTGATTCTAAATTATTTATATTAGTATTGTAACATGGATTGATGGTTATATTTCATCATGACAGAAAGTTTGTAATGTGTTTTATGATCCACAATACAGTATCCTTTTGATTCACTTTGGGAGCATCAAATTCCCATCTTAATTATGAACAATGAAAGAAAATAATGGGGGATACTAGTGTTGTCAAAATGAATCAATAGTATATGTGTGACATGAAATACATTAGAAAGTTTCATATTATAATACCATGGGGACTACTCTGAATTCCATACTTATAGGAGTTAAAAGTTCTAGTTGATCACTCAAGCATGAGTTAAAGGAATGTTATCAATTTTGCTGCTGCTCTGAATTATTGAGACATTATTTGTCATAGGAAAAATCCCTGAAGAATTGGATAGTGTAACTGCTGTCTACAACCTGAGAAAGAAATTATCCAATTAACTGCCACTATTAACCTCCTGTTGAACAACTCACATCTTGCAAAGAGCTGATACAGCTCATTACAATAGTTACCATACAAACAGCAGAAATCATAGAATCATAGAATATGAGAATAAAAGGACCTCATGAGGTCATCTAGTCCAACCCCTTGCTAAAAGGAGGACTACTCCCACTAAATCATCCCAGCCAGGGTTTTATCTAACCTTAAAAGTCGACGCCGCTATCCTGGTGGCCCACCCCCGGGGTGTTATTCGTCAGGGGCTGTGTGCAGGCCAGGGTCCTTTTGGCTGCAGAGATTATAACTCTGCCCTTGTCCGGTGACTGGTTGGAGGCCCATGTTGTGATGTAAGAAGTCAGGATATAGGAGCAACAGAGTACAGGACAAAACCCTCCCAGGGCCCATGCTATCATTAGAAGGAGGGGGTGTTTGTCCCAGGAGAAGGAGGATGAGAGTGGGGACATGGCCAGGAAAATAAGGAGGGCCAGGAGAAATAACAGGGAAATCACAAAGAGTGTTGTAAGTAGAAGAGGCAATTTATTTTTCATGATTACAGTTCCACAGAGTGACAGGAAACAGAAATAGAGGTACAGAGATGCGCTTTCTTAAGCAAGAGATTTCAGTGAGTGTGTGTCTATGCCTTCCTATGCGGTTTCTTACTTGCAGCTGCTTTTAAAGGCACAGTAAATACTTATTACAGGTTTCTTATGTGTGCTAAATATCAATTACATGCGCATTATTCTTAAAAAACACCCTTGTTACACTGCTGCCATTGCCCCTACCTTTAAAGGGGACTTACTGCAGCCCTAACCAACCTGTCCTCCCAGGCTCGGGGTACTAAACTACATTGGTCCTTGCCCCAGGACTACGGGGTGCTAAACTTGAAGGGTGCTAAGCTTTATTACCTTGTAGCTACAACAATTCCTGGACCAACATTGCAATTTATTCCCTTATTCGGGCCAACATTCACCGAGGTCCCTGCATGTGTTTTTTACCAGTTACTCACCAGCGCTCCCAGACAACGTGTCAGGTCCGTCTCACCTAGGATCTGGATCGACCTCTCAAGTCCTTTCCTCCATGTCAGTCCCTCTACCTGTTACCAGGCCGGGCCACTGACACCTCTGCCCAGATTCAATGATCCCAAGGACAAGCCTTAAGACTAAAGAATCTTTGCCCAGGAACCTCTGACGTCTCAGAAGCTCTGGACTCCGACCCCTTCTTGGGTTCGGGGGCCATGTTATATAGCGTTTTTTGGATAGACCCTGTCTCTCACCTTCTTTGGGGTGCGAGACTGTGGTTGGATGCTGTCTGGAAAGCATCATTCCTGATTGGTTGACATTTTTGTTGCGGGTAGCACCTTCCTCTCAAGGCGCATGGGAAGCTTCACACCTTTTGGTCGAAGGCGGGGTTGCGGCCAACATCCCCATCTTCGGACCCATGGGAAACTTCACACCTCAGGGGTGATAGACGTTACACCTTAGGGGTTGTAGACGGTGGTTGAACAACCTGTCCCAAACCGGGTGGGAAATTTCACACCTCTTGCGGGGAGGTGGAGTGGTGGTCTTACACCTGGTCCGAAGCCCTATGGGGAGCAGGCCTTAGGCTTGAGGTTTTTGCAGGCAGCCGAGTTCTTGTCATAAGATCATAAAGGGAGTTGCTGAGCAGACAAGACCCATATGGTTATTTTAGTCTTGTCGTTAGGCAGAGTAAGACCTTTAAATGTTGTTCCAGCTACACTTCAACCTAAACATAATATATTACCTATATTCCCATATCTATTCCTATACCTATACCTATATATTTTTTCTACAAAAAGTTTCCAGAGATGAAGTTTCTACCTCCTTCCTAGGTAACCTATTCCAGGGCTGCACCACCCTCTTAGTGAAAAAGTTTTTCCTAATATCCAACTTAGACCTCCCCAGCAGCAACTTGAAACCATTCCTCCTTGTTCTGTCACCACTGAGAATAGCCTAGTTCCCTCCTCTTTGGAGCACCCCTTCAAGTAGCTGACGGTTGCTATCAAATTCCCCCTCAGTCTTCTCTTCTGCAGACTAAATAAGCCTAGTTCCTTCATTCTCTCCTCGTAAGTCATGTGCCCCAGCCCCCTAATCATTT
Organism: Pelusios castaneus; assembly: GCA_007922175.1. Lineage (NCBI taxonomy): Eukaryota > Metazoa > Chordata > Testudines > Pelomedusidae > Pelusios > Pelusios castaneus. The sequence continues at coordinate 2,241,384 of ML686195.1, read as the reverse complement.
TTGTTGCCCTCCATTGGACTCTTTTCTAATTGTCCACATCCTTTCTGTTGTGGGGAGCCCAAAACTGGACACAATATTCCAGATGTGGCCTCACCAGTGCCAAATGGAGGGGAATAATCACATCCCTTGATCTGTTGGCAATGCTCCTACTGATGCAGCCCAATATGCCATTGGCCTTTTTGGCAACAAGATCATACTGTTGACTCATATCCAACTTCCCATCCACCATAACCCCCAGGCCCTTTTTCTACAGTGCTGCTATTTAGCCGATCGATCCCCAGCCTGTAGCAGTACATGGGATTTTTCGGTCCTAAGGGCAGGACTTTGCACTTGTCCTTGTTGAACATCATGAGATTTCTTGTGGCCCAGTATTCCAATTTGTCCAGGTCTCCTTGAATCCTATCCTTACTCACCCACATATCTACCATTCCCCCCAGCTTGGTGTCACCCGCAAACTTACTGAGCATGCAATCTATCCCATCATCCAGATCATTAACAAAGATGTCGAATGAAACCAATCCTAGGAACAAATGCTGGGACACTCTGCTTGCTACAAGTACTTATGATTTGTTCTTCTCCCCTCCATAGGGTTTTAATTTGACCTTCCAGAATGAAGAGATGTTCTCAGCTTCCAGAACCTGACATTAGAGTAGGAGTTTCCTTCAAAATAAGTAGCTGTGTCAGCATGAGGGTTACCATCGTCTCATCCCAGGATTATTCCTTCTTCTGATTCCCTGCCATGATCTGTCAACACTGTCATTTAGATGGACAGTGTGTATGTTTGTCTCTGGGATGGATAGCCCTGAGCTGTCCGCCTTGCTCCCATTTTTACTCTGGTTTTGCTGGGCAGATTTCAGTTGTTCCTGCCTTTTGTGTTTCCCATCTTTTGCAGGAAAGCCCTTAAAGAAGGCTTCCCAAAATGGAGTCCTTACTATTCTTTTTAACAACCAAGATGGTGATGGGCCTGTATTCTTAACTCAAGCCACATCGAGAGGAACTAAACATTAACAATTACTTCCAACAATGCAGTGTACATATCTCATCATGGTTAGCCAGTTGTGCTGGATAGAAAGAGGGGCAGGACCATGGCATCTTTTCCATACCTTGACAACTAGGAGTACTTCCTGGATTTCTGGGAGCATGGTCACTATTATTCTGGCCAACCTTACATGGGAGGAAGCCACATGTATCTTCCACACCCATGCAGAAGCTGTCCAAAATTAGGTTGTTTGCATTCTTCCACTTTTCCTTCTGTTTGCTGCATTCACACACACTAGCTGTATTTTTATATTCCTTGGTGTACTTCCTATATTGTTTCACATTCTTATTCTTAAAAATGATTACATAAAATAATTAAAATGATGCAGTACTGCCATGAAAACAAACTATAGGGACCAGAGATAATTAATAATCCAACAAGTCCCGATGTCTCATTCTCCACTGATCAAACTGTCAGAAGCTCCTGCCCAAAAATCTTTGGAAGAATGAATAATGGGAAAAGATTTCTTCAGGACAGACTGTTTGTGTACTGACAGTGTCTAACATAATGTGGGTGCTACTGAAATACTACTACTAATAATTTATGCACAAACTCAAAATCACTTATACTGAACTAATTTCAACCCACCCTGCCATTCATTTGTCAAGAAATGAGAAGGAACGTACAGTTACTTAGGGCTATATAGAGCATAAAGAAGCAGCTTGTCCTAAGCATTGAACCTGATACAAGCAAATTTCTAATGCTAGTGTGTAATACTTTGATTACTGAATGTCTAGGAAATACAAACTGAAAGATTTGTGTATGACTTGACAAATCCATTGGCCCATCATAAGACAGATGATAAGTTAATTAGCAAGAGAAAGTACACAGGATGATAAGGAAACATTTTATCTATAATGTCAACATAATATATAAAGGATGGCAGTACGAATCGTCCATACAGATCATGCTATGAATGCTGTTTAAATGTGCTTTGAGCAGGCTTTCAGAAATATCAATTGACATATGGAACATGCATTAGGAACACAATACTTCCACCAAATGCAGCCATATGTGTGTCATGAATCTATGCAGTCCCTCTCTTTGTCACTGTCCTTCATCAAGGCGCAATTATAAATAAAATGTTTTTTGTTCACTGGACTTTTCTCCTCTTATGGCCTGTCTTTTCTGTTTTGTTCATGAGCAAGCAGCTGTGCTGAATGCTAATGAGACAGCACTTAGCTCAACCCAGGGCAGCCTTTTCTAGATAATTTCTTTGGTAACTAAACAGCAAATCTGCAATTAATTAGTCAGATTACCTACCTACTGGTGGATAGAAAAAACAGATTCAGTCCTTCCTTAGCAGGGAATGTTGCTTCTCTAATAATGATGCCTTTTTAGGTCAAAGCTTTAATGAATGTACAATCTCTACACCAGCACATACAAATGGGTAATTATATGTGTACACTGTACAGGGTAAAATGCTAATTCCATGTGCCATTGTTTGATTTGTACACAAATGCATGTTTTATGCATGCAGTTAAGACATCTATAATTGAAAGTATAACCCCACTTATATCACTCTGACTGTTTTAAACAATTCACTTATTTTTGTAGATGTATCTAACAGGGATTATTTATTCTTCTCTATCTCAAATATTTAAGTCCAAATTCGATCCCTGTTTGGGAATAATGTTTTTCTCCATTTGAACTGAAAGACCGAATATATTAAAGTATTCTAATACCCACACAGTATGTTGAACTAAGCCTCTTTGATCTTCCTCTGGGAAGAATGTGAAATATACTATCTGGGGTTTACTATAATCATTTGTTTCATCTGATCTTTGAATATCATGCAAATATGGCATAGGAGGAGAGACATATTTTTGAACATTTTCAGCCTCCTATTCAGTTTTAAGTCAAATGTACTGCCATATTGGGAAAACATATTGAAAAGAATTGAATATTAGCTACTGTTGTAATAATTGGGCCTATAAATTTACCCTAACTGTGAGCGCAACTGTAAAAAAAGTGAGTGAAAGTTCAGAAAATATTACAATAACTTGCAATAACAAATGTTAAAGGGGAAAGGTGCAAGACAGAGACAAAAAACTGAATTAGCCCCTCCTCCTCCTCCACAAAAGACCAACAGATATAATCCAAGGACTGTGTTAAGATCTTGCCTGGTAAACAAGGGAAGTGTGAGACCTGAAATCAATGAATCAATATTGGTGTGTTGAAAATTAGACATAACTGGTAAACAAAATAATGAGAGGATGGGTTATTCTACCTAGCACTGCCTTCTAGATCTTAAAAGAAAATACTTTGGGGGTGAAGGCGGCGTGGCAGGAATCAGGAAGAAGAAGCAGCTGTTTGCTAACAACTGTTGCAGAAAGCTTTACCATCATGGCCACCCCTACCGTCTCCTGGGACCCTGGGATATATATAACACAGGTAGGCCTTCTTTGTTTTGATCCTGAGAGATACTTTGACCACACCATGCCAGAGAGAGAGGAATTGAGATATCAACATTTCCACCTCCACTGGCTCCTGCTAAACCCCAGTCACCACCCAGGATGTGAGGCTGTGTCAAACTCCATTCTCTACCTACCAAAATGTCTTTTTTCTTTCCCAGTTTCTTTCCTTTCCCTCTCCTTTTGCCTTCTGTATAAAAATCTTGTTTAACTGGCCAGTATTATATATTTTGCAATGCTTCTGTAAGCTTTTGACCAGAGAGGCAATTAAATCAATGCCCTAAACAGCCCAACACTGGTACAAGTTTTCCAAGCCTCAGATTAGTTTTTCCTAGCTGTAAGGTTGAAGTGAAAGTAAATGCTAGAGACAAAAGCTGCGTTTTTAATCTTTGGTTTCTTTGCTTTCCTCTCTTGTGAGCATTTATCTTGTTTTGGCTTCTAGGAAACAGACTGGACTTCAACAACAACAGTTCCAGCCTCTTTCAACCATCTATTTCTCTCTTTCCCAAAGGAACAGATATCATCATCTAAAAGGCTGCCAAACAGTGCAATTTTTTTCCTTCTAAAGCTAAGGGAAAGGAAACAAGGTATATTGTTAAAATGAAAGGCTTACTTAACATTTTGCATTTCAAATGTTTTTACTGTTTTTTTTTCTTCCTTTACTAACAGGTTTTTAATGGAGTTTTTGCCACGGTACTGAGAAGACCGATATCTCTATATGCCAACCCCTGAACCTTGCTTAAAACTGTCTAATGTTGGACAGTTACAGGGTCATGTTAACAACTTCAACTCTTTTGGGCCTTTGTTCCTAAAACACTACTGTAGCCCAGAGTGCTAGTTTGCCTTTATTATATTCACTGTTTATCATTATATTCAGCAGTAATGCAAGGTACCTACAGGCTGTATCTTGTAAGACGTTGGCTTCAGCAAGTTAGCATAAAGCATGTGGCCTATGAACTTTGCACAGATAAATTTTAAACAGATATATGGCGCAATGGAAAACCTCAAGTTTTAGCAAACTGAAAACAGAGTGTTCAAGGAGAATTTCTAACCACAGGCATGTGATCCAGCCACAAGAGCCTCATGGCAATGAACTAACATACATAATAGATATATGAGCTACGTCTGCAAATACCCAACCACAAATGGGCCATCCAGGTTAACCAGTTAATGTATTTGATAAATACGTTGAGATCATTGATTTACTAACCTATAGGAGAAGAACTTGCCAACATTAGCAAGATGAAAAATACAGATAAGGAAAAGGGGAAAATCTTCTGTTGAATATATATGAAATATAGTGGTATCAGCGTATCGTATTATAAAAGTACATCCCCAGCCTTGGGGCAGTAGAAGAAAGAAATGTAGTCTTTGGAAGATGCTAGAATGGTGACCACTAGTGATGAAGGTGAAGGTGATGAGGAAGATGATGGCTAACATTTCAGGTTGTTCTACAAGGACGGTGTGTATGTGGATGTGCAGTTGTACATGTTATAGTTCTCTATCTACCTTACTGAATTGAAGTGTTTGAGACTGTGCTAAATGTATTAATTAACTATTTGTAATTGTAGAAGAGTTTCTATAGTGTGAGTGTTATAATCATGCACATTGTGGTGGGGTTCCCAAATATATAATAATTTGAATAATACTGGGCCTCATCTTTGGTTAAGAATCTGTCAGCCTTCAAAGTGATAACTAGGGATTCTTAAGTAATCAATATAATCCAGCGATCATGCTAGACAACCCACATGTTGCCATGCAACTGAATATTTGACTAATTTAGGAAGCAAGACCAGTCTATCATTTGTGATATAACATGTCACCACGGTGAGGTATGGCTTTGACTACATTACAACAAACTTCAGATACTTTTTATCCTCACATCAGGGGTATCAAACTCATTTGCTATGGCAGGCCAGATTTGACTTAAATGTACTTCAAGTGGCTGTACATATCATAAACTGAAATATTAGGGCACTCTCGTGGCGTCATGGGGTTCTGTGTGTGTGAGACTATGGTCCGTGATACCTCTCTCTCTCTCTTTTAAGGAGAGAGAGTGGTCCCTCGGGCTGGATGGAAGAGATTCACATGCCGCATCTGGCTCAAGGGCAGCATGTTTGACATCCCTGCCTTAGGCTACGTCTACACTTGTTAATTTAAGTCAACTTAACAAAGTTGACTTTAAGTCGACTTTGTTAAGTCGACTTAGCATGTCCCCACTCAAAAATTAAGTTGACTTAGAGGGGACCCTGCCAAATCGACCTAGAGTGTCCACACTGGACACCGAGGTCAACTTGTAGGGGCTAGGTGGACCTGGGACAGGTCCACAGTGGCATGGGGGGCACCCCTGGCCAAGTGCCAGGGAGCTCAGCTTTTGCCCCATTGTACCTTGGTACGATGGGGGCTGAGGGGGACAGGGACCCTGGCAGGGCATAGGAGCAGAGTGGGCAGGGTTCTGTCCTGTCCTGTGAGGGGGCACGCCAGACTGTGGCAGCTGCTTAAGTCGACTTAAGGAAAATGTAGTGTGGACACAGATTAAATTAAGTCGACTTAAGCAAGTTTAAGTGGACTTAATCTGTAAGTGTAGATGCACCCTTAGATACTAACAGCAATGAAATCGAGAATTAAAAATTATAAGGGCTTTATTCACACAAATCCCAAACATTCATATGATATTACAAATAATATATTTGCATTATTGCTGAAATGAACATACATTTGTACTATGGACGGTAATCATTTAACTTTTTTAAATGGTATATTCACAAATAAAAATCACAAAATCCACCATCAAACAAGGGCTTGGGTAGCAATTAAAAAACCAAAAATACAAACAGCTTGTAAAGATGACAGGAAAGTATGGTTTTCTTTTTTTATATCATTTTAAAATTGAGTCTTACACACTCATATACAGACACAGAGACACCCCGCCCCCATAATATAGATATTTCTGTTCTTAGAATATTTTACCCCAAATCCCAATAGGTTTTAAATGTTGTTTCTGTTCATCAGCTTTGATTTTAAATTTGTGCTGAAGTTGAAATGTCGTTGATAGTCTTAGAGCAGTGGACTGGAAATTTCCACAGTCTTGTAATACTAGTCTCTGAACAAGGGATTAGAAAATGGATTAGATTTGTCAAATGAGAAGAGCTAGCTCAATCCTCAAGCATAATTCTGAGAAGCATTACTTGTGATGCCCATGGTTCATTTCCTGCTGTTTCTTACATGGAGAGGTAGATGAAATGGGTTATGGCCTTCCAATATTTTGCAGTTATGCATCCAATTATAAATACAGTGTTTGTATTTACTATGGCATTCTCCAATGCATTTTTTAAATATGTCCTTTGGTTTCATTTATATGCAATAAGCCCTGTAATAATATATACCGATGTAACATTTAAAACTGGTGATTATTTTTGATAGAACATATACTGTGCTCAGTTTCAACAGAGGGACCCCGATTTTTCTACAAATATGTTTCCCACACTTCCTTCACAGTAGACAATCTGAGGCTGTGTCTACACTTGTAAAGTTAAGTCACCTCTGTTAAATCGACTTAACAAGGTCAACTTTAAGTTGACTTAAAGTCAACCTCATTAACTTGACTTAACAGTAGACATCGCTGTCCACACTGGCTTTAAGTCGACTTAATAAGGTCGACTTAACGCTATTCCCCATCCACACTGGCTTTAAGTTGACTTAAGAAGTTGACTTAAGGCTTAAGTCGACCTTCAGAGTTGATGTTATTAAGTCAACTTAGGCTGTTATTAAGTCAATTTAAGGAAGCGCTTAAGTCCACTTAATAAAAGCCCAGTGTGGATGTGGCTTTGTGTAGGTTGACTTAAGAGTCCTTAAGTCGACCTAAGTTGCCAGTGTAGGTGCACCCTTAGTGACTTTTTCCCATGTATTGTGCTTGTATGGCCTAGTAATAAAGTTATCAGTTCTTTCATAACTAGTAATGTGTAATTTCAAAACTGAAATAACCAGGTCAAGTGAGAAGTACTGTAACTCTGAATACTCTCATTAATGAGTTAATGACGTTAACACATTTTATTCTGCTATATTTAAAATGACACAAGCCAAATCAGGCTTATTGCTGTCCAGCTTGGTGGATCTTCATTGGTATAACTTCATTTACATTCAAAAGGCAAAGAAGCCAAAATGTGGAGCTTCCCCTATTCACAAACTGGTCTAAAAAGCTGGTCCGTTTTTTAAAAAAATGTTAATTCTAGCATTTTTCTAGATGTTCAGTCAAATGGATACTTAAGTGAATACATTTGTCTTCAGCATCCAAGGGGTTAATGCATGTTTTACATGGCATTTTGTGTGTAGCTGCATTTCAGTCCCATACCAACTCTCTGGGATTATGTACATTCTCAAGTGGAACAATTGCTTCCTATTTTGGCCCAACATATTAATCCACTTCATTCTGTATCATTTTATTAAAGGATGCCTACATATCACACCCTGCAAGTGGCACAGATGTGCTAAGGTAAAACTCCAGTAAGCAATTAGTTTTTAGATAGATCTTTATGGAATATCAACTCATGATGAGAAACAATTTAATCCTTCTGTAAAAACAAACACACCAAATAAAGCAATAAACAAATTTAAGCCCTCCTCTCCCAAAATTATGATGACATATATTAGTTTTTAGAAGCAAAATATTTCCCAAGCGGTAGTTAATCAAGCTGGTATATCAGGTCTTTATGTGAGAAAGATAACTATTAGAGTTTGGTCTCTGTGACTGTATGCTACACTCCTATTAAAGCATTTCTGATGGGGAAAATTATAAGATTTGAATCTCAGGAAATTAATCTGTAGAGATCTCCATTTCACTCTCTGTTTCTCCCACATAATGTCACGTTCCCCCAGGGATGTTTGGAATTTCATAATTAACTCTTTCCTTATGGCATTCATCTCTTTTTAATGCACTATCAGACTAATGAAAAAGCACAGGGAAGCTGCTGCTGGAGGTTGATATGAGGATTAAGAATAAAATTACCTTTAGAATGCATGCTTTTCACATTTCCTAAGAGGACATGGATCATGTCAGTGAATTATGGTGTATTTTCTTGTGTCAAGATAGGCTTTTACATTTATTTTAATCCATTATTTAGGTCTGTGCCTTTATTGCTGGGGAAGATTACTTAATTTAACTTTAAAAATCAGAAGAAGGGCTTACAGACCGGTATAAGAATGGACACAGTTCCTAGGGAATGTACATTTATTTTTACAATTAATGGCTAACTGCCTTACCTGCCAATTACTGTTACCTCATTGATTCATTGTTCTCCCCCATCTGTCAGTCTATAACTATCTGTTTTCTCTTGTCTTTGATTGTAAAGTCTTAGGGACAGGGACTTTGTTTTTGTTCTGTGTTTGTACAGCATCTAGGTCCTGCCCATGACAGCATTCCTAAGCGTTAGGATAAAGCAAGTAATAAATCAATAAATAGTAATAATAGTCATTTTTCTTTCTTTTTCAGAGATGGCATGAAGATGGATTACACTGTTCTCTCAAGCTACTGCCAAATGGTGCCATAAGATGTACAGATTCTGAGCCCTCAGCACAGAAATTGTCCCAAATTTTACCCCATCACCTTTATCATGTGCAGATTTTACTATCGTTTCTAGGAATAATAACAATACTTTACACTTACACAGTGCCTTCCCTCTGAAGATCTCAATTAATTCATTTTTTGTCACTCCCTCCCTTGGTATCCACCTATTCAAACAGGGTCAAACAGCTCCACCAGGAAAGGTTACTAGAGAGACTGCTTCTCTAGCCTGATGGTTAGCGTGGTTATCAAGAATAAGGAAAACCTGGGTTCAAATCCCTTTGCCTGATTCCTGGTGAGTGGATTTTTTTGTGTGTGTGAAAAATGTTCAAGTGGAAAATTCCCAACCAGCTCCACATGCAGTGCTCATTTTGGGATCTATGGATTAGCTGGTATGCAACTGTGCCCTGGATTTTATGCTCTGGGCAAATGGCAGTTACTTAAACTGCAAAATCTCAAACATCTGAATAACAAAGGTATAGAAGTGTACTAGGCCTTCTAAACCAAACTTGCTCCTGGATGGTGGGCTCAAGAAGCCTTATTCCTCTTGTGCTTTCCTATGGGAGGTCACAACTGGAGCCAGGGCCAGCCCAACCATAGAGGTGAACTAGGTCGTTGCATAGAGCACCAGGCTTTAAGGGGCGCCAAATTAGATGGAAGAGAATTTTTTACTATATTTAAAAATATATATTAATATGTTATTTCTTATAACATGTGGGGAGGGTGCGCCAAAATCATTGTTTGCCTAGGATGCCAAAAACAGTTGGGCCGGCCCTGACTGGAGCCTGTGTGATTGCCTGAGGCTATGTACACACGATCAGATTAAAGCGCAACAAGGCAATCGCGCTACAAAACTCACGTGACCTTTATTGCGGGACAACGCGTACACACGTTGCTCCCTGCAACGCAACAAAATTACACGCATTATCGCGGTTGAGCGCAATGACTTCTGGGCACCTATCCCATCGTTCCATTTTCCCCTAAGTTGGCGCTATGAATCATGGGATGAAGGAAAGGAACGCAAAGCGCCATGGGTAAAGTGTCAGTTTCCCATGGTGCTTTGTGTTCCCCTAGCGTCTTCCTCGTTGCCAATAGCAACTCGCGCCTATTTTCAACATTGCAGTGACGCAACGCACCACTTGCAATCAATCGCTACAGCGACAGCATGGATCCTGCTATGATCTCCATTGTCGCCTTCAACATTCTGAATACATCTCGGCTTGTTGCTCAGTACGCAATGAGCTCCGAGTCAGATGAGGACACCGAGGAGCAGGGGCTGATCGATGCCATGCAGAGCAACAGCACCGCGTTGCTCAGCTCCTTCACCGATCATCTGCACACGGTGCAACGCCGTTTCTGGTCGCGAGAGACGAGCACCGAGTGGTGGGATCGCATTGTTATGCAGCTGTGGGATGACGAGCAGTGGGTACAGAACTTTCGAATGCGGAAAGCAACCTTTCTGGAACTGTGTTCAGAGTTGGCCCCTGCCCTGCGACGGAAAGACACCAACATGAGGTCAGCCCTAACTGTGGAGAAGCGTGTTGCGATTGCTGTATGGAAGATGGCGACTCCCGACTGCTATCGGTCCGTTGCAAACCAGTTTGGAGTCGGGAGGACCACCGTCGGATTAGCCCTCTCACAAGTGTGCCAAGCCATCAATCGCATCCTGCTACGGAGGACAGTGACATTGGGCAATGTTCGAGAGATTGTGGACGGCTTTGCTGCCATGGGATTCCCTAACTGCGGGGGAGCCATAGACGGCACACACATCCCTATTTTGGCTCCAGACCATCTCGCGACGGAGTACATAAACAGGAAGGGCTACTTCTCCATGGTGCTGCAAGCACTCGTGGATCACAAGGGGCGTTTTACGGACATCAATGCTGGGTGGTCGGGAAAGGTGCATGATGCCCGCATTTTCAGGAACACTGGTCTGTACCGGAAGCTGCAAGGGGGCACCTTTTTCCCTGATCAAAAAATAACAGTGGGGGAGGTGGAGATGCCCATAGTCATCCTCGGAGACCCAGCATACCCACTGATGCCATGGCTCATGAAACCCTACACTGGGAACCTTGATCGCAGCAAGGAGCGGTTCAATTACCGATTGAGCCGCTGCAGAATGACTGTGGAGTGTGCCTTCGGCCGTTTAAAAGGGCGCTGGCGCTGTTTGTATGGGAGGCTGGACTTGGCGGAGGACAACATCCCTGCCGTGATTGCGTCATGTTGTGTCCTCCATAACATTTGTGAAAGTAGGGGAGAAAAGTTTTCCCCTACGTGGGCTACGGAGGCACAGCGCCTCGAGGAAGCATTCGAGCAGCCAGCCACTAGGAGTATTAGGGTGGCACAAGGAGAAGCTGCTCGCATAAGGGAGGCACTCAGGGAGCATTTCAATGATGCCCTTCCCTAGTTAAGTTCCATGACGCATGAGGTGCACCTTAGGATCATTTCAATAATGTGTATAAATAAATGCATTCTTCAAAGTATTTGTTACTGTTTTTATTGAAACCTGAAAGATGGGGGTGGGGTTACAGGTTGGTGTAGCTCCGGGTCTCGTAAAAGTAGCTTGGGGGGGGGGGGCTGGATGTTGTCCTGTACCGGGGTGGAGGGTGGCCTTCAAAGAAATGCTTTGAGGGACTGCGGTGTGTGGGAGGCATACACGGCTGAACTGTCTGGAGTGGAGCCCGGACATTTATCGCCTGGGACTGCAAAGCTATCATGTTCTTTAGCAGTTCTGTTTGCTCCTTCATGACGCTTATCAGTTCGTCCCTGTGTTTCTGCCTCCTCTGCTGGGATTCCTCTCTCCAGGCTCTATTCTCCCTTGCGGATTCTTGTGTTGCTTTCAGCAGGTCATTAAACATATCCTCCCTGTTTCTTCGAGAACGCCGCCTAATGTTTCTCATTCGGTCAGCTGGGGTAGACACCGGCCTTGTGAAGCTCAATTCTAATACAAAAATAACAATATAGACATTGTTAACACATAGCATAGATAGCCAATGTAACCTTCCAGTAGCACATTCCACTGGAAGGTACAGGGCGGTCAACACACTACGCTGCGCTGAAGCAGACAAGGTACATTCTAATAGACGGCTTACCGGGGGCTAAGAATCGGAAGAGGGCACACAGATGGAACCCAATATCCCTCTCCTCAGAGTGCCCCTTCCATCTAGAATACATCTCCTACATGCCGCCGGTAGCAGGCCGGGACCGTATGCTGCTGCACTGTGTGCTGCCATGGTTCCCAGGGCTGTGCTTTGCAGCTGGAGAGGCAGAGTGTCCGTCTTTGGGAGCGCAGACACAAACGCTCTCCCATCTAACCTGAGTATTAGGCTCTGGAGGTACATCGAGGAAACCTTTTCTGACCTAAATGCAGATGATTATTTTACAATCACTGCTTGTATTGATGCCCTGCTAATGAATGCAGAGTAAATAGCGTGCACAGCGGGGACCCGCAAGCACCCCCACCCCAGACAATGATATTTTAGCAGGAGCAGAGCTGAATGAAGGAGAAACTTACCTGAACCCCCCTCTGCCGCCTCAGAGAACAAGCTGCAGTTCAAGCCTTGGGTGGACGTCTCAGCGGGGCTGCTGAAGAGCTCCTGGCTACACGCGGTTGCGCTTTCCTCCGTGTCATCCTCCATCTCCTCCTCCTCCTCCTCCTCAACAACGTCCTCATCCTGCTCGGCTCTGGCAATCACCGGACGAGGAGGGGCTGAAGTGTCCACGGGACTTTTGGCAGTGGTTGTGGGGTCCCCGCTGAGGATGGCTTCTATTTCCTTATAGTACCTGCATGTTGCAGGCGCTGATCCAGAACGGCGGTTTCCCTCCTTCGCTCGGTGATAGGTAATTCTGAGCTCCTTCACCTTTGATCTACACTGCACTGTGTCTCTATCATGCCCTCTCTCTGACATGGCCCGAGAAATTATGCCAAATGTGTCATAATTCCTCCTGCTGCCGCGTAGCTGCGCCTGCACGGCGGACTCTCCCCAGATGCTGATCAGGTCCAGCACCTCTGCCGTGCTCCAAAGGGGTGCGCGTCTTCCACGGCGGGCCGCCATTGCTACTGATGATCGGAGCACAAACACACTCCACGAGGAAGAGAGCAGGAAGTGAAACAGACTTGAAATTTGAAAATCCCGGGAATAAGTTCGGGGCAGGGCGGGGACAGTTTCGTCACGGCCACAGAGCGGGTGGGGGGGGGAGACCAGAGAGGACGACTTGGGAATGCTGGGACAGTTCCGGACTCCAGTCAATGCGCGGTAAGCGTACACACGAGCTCAAACGCGCAATATATGATCCGCAACAGCTGTTACCACTCTCGTCGGAGTGGTTGTTGGATTGCGCGACAACAAGGCACTTAACGCGCAAGAGCCCTGTTGCACGTGTGTACGCCGTTGTTGCTATCGCGCGGTAATGAGCTTTAATGCGCGATAATCTGATCGTGTGTACAAGGCCTGAGTGTAGGAACTCTTAGCACCCCACCCACCTTCAATTGTTCCTGAAGAGTGAGGAGGAATACGGACTATGCCCCCATCTGCCAGCAGAGCTAGCTGGCCAGAGAGAGTTTAGGCTGCTTAGTCTTAGTAGTATGTGTGCTCTCTATCACTCTGTCAAGCCTTGGGAGAAAGACCTCTCCTTGCTTACAGACAGCCCTCCAACCTTAAACGGATACTCACCAGCAACTACAGATCATACAACAGAAACACCAAAGCAGGAACATATCCCTGCAACAAACCACGCTGCCAACTTTGCCCTCATATCTACACTGAAGACACCATCACAGGACCTAATCAAGCCACCTACTCCATCAAGGGCTCATTCACCTGCTCATCCACCAATGTGATTTATGCAATTATGTGCCGGAAATGCCCCTCTGCCTTATATATTGGACAGACAGGACAGTCTCTGTGCCAAAGAATAAATGGACACAAATCTGACATCAGAAATTGCAACACTACAAAACCAATAGGGGAACACTTCAATCTCTCTGCTCACTCCCTTGACGACTTCTTAATAGCTGTGTTGAAACAGATGAATAACAAATCACAGCTTCAAAGAGAAACTGCAGAACTCGAACTTATATGCAAATTTGACTCAGTTGTCTTGGGGTTAAACAGGGACTATGGATTTTTCTCTCATTACAACAAGTGATTTGACCTCCCCCTCCTCTATGTGCTGTTCCCCACCTATTTTGATTTGCTGTTACAGCCTGACCTGATCCTATGTCATACACTCCCCTGCATTTAATTTCCTCCCATTCTGTAAGTTTCCCATCTTCAAAGTGTCTGACGAAGTGGTATTTTCTCCCAGGAAAGCTCATGCGATAAATAAATCTGTTAGTCTTTAAAAGTGCCACAGGACTCTGTTGTTTTTCTGCAATAGACTAACACGGCTACCCCTTTGAACTACTTCTACCATGAGAAAGCACAGAAGAAGTCAGCAATTTATTAGCAACATACCATGATGAGGCTGAGCAGGGGGATCAAGTTTTTAGAATGTCACTCCAACCACAAAAGGTCATGCCAGAGAGGGCAACTGATGAATATGCAGCCTCGGGCGATGGAATTACTGACAGGCAAAAAACATAAACAGTGGCCTGGCTGATGTTGCTCTGCTACTGTACTCAACTTTACGCTCCCTTTGCCTCCTTTTCCTCCTCTTACTGTGATGTGCAACTTTTTCATGCTGTTTACCTCCTCCAGTGTGCCAAGTGAGCTCACTCTGCTCCATTAAATCCCTCTTCAAAACTTCTCTCTGGAAAGAGAAGGGAAACAGGTAGGACTGTCCTTGGGTGGGGCAGCTGGGTGACAGCCCTGAGTCCCGCACTTTGCTGGACCCCCGTGGGATGGACTGGCATGCGGTGTGGTTTCTGCTGTGGACCTCTAGGGCCATGGGCCCTTGATGGCCTTGATAGAGGCCATATATCATGTTAGCCAGCCCCACCCAGCACACCCACCCCCGGAGTGCTGAGCCCAGCCTCTGGGCTGCCCCCCCCCACATGCTCCCCAGCTTCGGGGGACTAGGGGCCCTCACATGACGATTGGTCCTGGTTCCCCCCAACCATGGATGGCCCTGGAAACAGGGGGACTCAACATTAATTGGGAAAACACCACAACCTCCGTTCAAAAGCACATGACCTTGCAGTTTGAAAATCCTACAAATGAATGTCCCTTAACACATAACACCCCTCTCCATCTGTTGCACCGCACTCACAGTTGCCTGTCCTTCATTAGCAAAGACACAAAGTGCAGAGGTCTGTTCACAGAGGTTCCCCTCCCAACCCAGAGGTTGAGGGAAGGCAACAGACATTGAATAATGCCTCTGCCATTGTTTCTTTAATGCTCCTGACATCTGTCTCTCTGCTGCCACTGGTCGCCGCTGCTGCTGTTTCTCTGTTATCACTATCTCTCTACTGTCACTGGCCACCACTACTTGCTTCTTCAGCAACATCACATTCTGAGGTTCCTTAACCCAACTCCCAGCTAGTGGGGAACCTCACAGCTACTGCAGGCTCTGTGGTCTTTCACTGTCCCCTTGTATAGTCTAAGAAAGCTTAGCCCCTAGAGCTGCTTAGCAGTGATGTCAGATTTAGGAATCCCCAACCAGAAGGAAGGACTCGCCATTGAGTTTGATCAGCTCTTGTCATTACATGCTGGAAAGGCACCAGTCAAATGATATCTAGCATGCTTTAAGGACCAGGTAGGAATACCTGTCCCCACTCACACTCAGCTTCACTGGGATTTGGCATTCCTCCCCCTGCTTAGCATGTGAGGTTCAGTTTAGGGTGACCCCTCAGTCAGGTCAGAATAAGCACACTTCTGATATCCATTACTGATTACTGATCATTTTTGTCAAAACAGCTCCATTTGCTGTGCACTTAAATAGATTAGGCATGTGAATGCAAACAGTCTTCAAAGCATCTGACGAAGTGGGATTTTCTCCCATAAAAGCTCATGCAATAAATACATTTGTTAGCCTTTAAAAGTGCCACAGGACTTCTTGTTTGTTTTGTTGAACTAGACTAACATGGCTAGCCCTTTGGAACTAGTCTGCTCCTTGAAGTCCTTCCCCCCAGCTCATCACTAGATGTCAGGGGAGAGCTCATTCAGACTCTGCTTACATCAAATAATAAACAATATTTGTAATAAAAATTACTTGAGAGGTTTATTGATTATATTTTCTTGGGATGGGGCTCTTCCCTTTTTGTTGATTTTTCCATTCAAAAATTGCGATAACCCCACTCTTCAACATAGTAGCAAATTGTGGACCAGAATATTTTACCTTGATCCACATTTTAAGAGGGTACTCTGCATTTGCATCACATCCATAGCATTCCTCACCTCCACCCACAATCCCATGGAGACCCCATTTGGAAGGGGCACAGGATAGGGGATTTATATCTTTCCACCATCACCAGCACTGTAGAACTGGGGAAATACAGCCTTTTCAGATGAGCCCCTCAGTGTTGGTGAGCTTCCCACTAACAGGAGTCTTGGGTAGCTGCGCCAAAGACAGTTTCTGGTTGCATAACTGTATTGGAGTCTCATTGCCAGGGAGTGACAAGAGTAGCACAGAAGACCTCAAGCTGGCATGAAATGCAAGGCCAAAATGTGGATCTCCTAGGATTCAAGTAGACCTTAAGGATTGGGGATTTGGATTTAAAGATAGTTTCTCAGGGCGGTGCAATCCCCAAAGTAAACTCACTGAATTTTCCTCCCTCTTCAGCCTGTCCTGTAGGTTTTGCTTTAGGAGAGAGCAATGCAGTTCTGTATTAAACAACCCATCTGAATTATGAATAGAAGTAAAACATGGAATGGTATTCAAATAACTGCCTATAAGATGGCTATAAATCCAAAGAGGGATTTGTGTGATAACATAAACCCATGAGAATGAAGGGAAGGAGGAGCTTGAGTTAGTCCTCCATACAGCATTATTTCAATGGAAAATCTTATCTGACATGTTTCTCATAATATTTTCTTACCTCAAACTACTGTCATTAAATATGACTAACAATGTTTATGATAAGAATATAAAGCACTGTACTGATGATATGCAAAACATCAAGTGCTTCAGGAAGGTAATAGTCGCACTTTGAAACTAAGGTATGACCTCACCTGAAATAATGCATTCAGTTCCTCAGCACCAGGAAATTATCAACAAACTGTAATGCATTCAGAGAAATACAGTTAAAATAATTTTGGGGTATTAAAGAAATTCATTTATTTTCAAAGTAAAAGAGTTAGAAATGTATCTCTTGGTTAATTGATAGTTGGGACAAATATATGAAGGATACATCAGTTAAGGGGATGAAATGGTACAAAAGAATAACTAAAAATAATAATATAATATTAAAGGAAGACTTTAGGTTGAAGAGTAAGATCTGTTCATCGTAAAATAGTCTCCCAATGGATGTGGCAGAAGTTGCATCACTTGGGACACTTAAAAATTAGACTGAACTAAGCACTAGAAAATATACTGTAGGGATAAATCCTGGATTGGGTGAAGCACCAGGAGTTTTATATCACTATATTTTTGATAGGTCCATGAGTTAAGACAAGTCACACATCTGGAAATTTCTACATTGTGTAAAATATTCAAAATTAGGCCTGTATTTTAAAAGTTTAAAAAATTGGAAAATAATAACAAAAAAGAAAAAGTACCCAGAGTCTTCATCAACCATTCATTATGTATCACCAAATGCCTAGATATGCACTGTAAAAATCATGGTAGTTTATTCTATATGTTATTGATCGATTGGAAACTGTCATTGGTAGAAAGAGGAAGGGAAGTGCTGCATTCCTGCAGTGAAGCACTTTACCTGTAGTTCCTACTGGGAGTGAAATTGACATGGATTGCAAAATCCATGTCAGTTTCCTCACAGCAGGTGCTATAGGTATGTCCTGAAATGCAGTAGCACTATTCTACCATTCCCTGGCTCCTTACATGTCTCTCAAAAAAGAGTGGAAACAAAAATGAATACAAGGAAAGAATAAATTATCCTGAATATTGTAGGTACTGGACTTCATCTAGCATGTGTGGCAAAATGCACTTCAGAGACTGTATCCTAACTTTATTTAATAGTGAGATGTTTATGACAAACTCTGTATCCACGTACAATTCAGTTATATATTATAAACTTACAAAGTTTACCTAATACATCGGTTAATGGTCCTTTCCAGTGGATTACAATAATGCCTCCTTTCTTATCTCTGCACTCCCAGTCAGCCAATTCTTTCCACATCTTGCCACCCCCCAAAAAGAAAACTACAGCAAATTATTAGGCCTTTCATCTTTCCCTGAGAGGTAATTATTTGTGCTTCATTGGATTACAAGTGGGAATAAAGTTGTTTGGGAGTTTTCCCATTATTATTTTTTTTTTTGGTTGGAAAATGACAATTCATCAAAACTAAAACTTTTCAGGACAACTTATCAGTTTCAATGAAACTTTCTCAAATTCACAATGGAATGTTTTGTGGTCAAAACCACAGAGAGAGTCACCCCAGAATAGTCAGTAGCCGTCTTTGGGCACTCACCTGGGATATGGGAAACCCAGATTCAAATCTCTGCTCCAATCAGGGCAGTCCACATGCTAGGGTGAGTGGCCTAATCACTGTGCTATTTGTTGATTGGTTCATTATTATTATTTCCCACCCCCCCCTTTTTTTTTTTTTTTTTTTAGGAATGGAAAACCTCTCTCTCTCTTGCAGGAATGGAAAACCTTTACCCAGTAGCTCAAAAAGAGTGTAAGTGCCACAGCTAAGGGCTCTCCATAGCAGTCCCACTGTTCTTACTTTCACATAAACATATGTAGTAACTGTGAAATTGATCTCAGCTGCTGGGATAAAACACAAGGAAAAAGACAGCTTTTAATCACAGAGGGAATTATAGATCAAAACCAACACCTGGAACTGAACTCATTTGGAGCACAGAAATAACTATGAGATATCTGTGTGTGCTGCAACACACAATCCAACAGTAAAATGATTACTATGCAGAGGCAGACACCAGTTGAAATACAGATTGATCTATAGATCTATCTCTGAACCTGTAAAATGATTTAGGAGCAATATTTTTTCATCAGACCCAAGCCATCAAGTCCTCCAAGCTCAAACAGGTTACTTAACCTGAAAATTAACAATCCAAGCTCAACTATATTCCCTTTTTAAAAATAAAAAGTCATGCCTAAATAATGTTGGAGAGAAGAACCTATCGACTTTTCATCACCACTGCAGTCACTGGTATGCATTTCTGCCAAAGAGCTGCTACTGCTGTTGCTGCTAAAGCTTTCAGTTATTACATTCTAATCCTTTCACTGCATGAATCCTTTCATATTTATCCCCCCCTGAGCCTTTATTCCTGAATCAATGGAGGAAAGTGTATAATAGAGGGTAATCTTTGTAAACAAACATTACACTGTAAGTCAAAACCTGCTTGGGGAAAATCTGTTCCTAATCAGAAATATAAAAATCTCACTCAACTCTGAGCTGAATTTTCAAAAATGCCCCAAATGCCCATTTTTGAAAGCTTCTAAGCACCTAAGTCTCATTGAAAGCCAATGGGTTCCTGAGTGCCTAAGTCACTATGGAAAATCAGCATGTACATATTTTTGGAAAAATTTCCTTTGATCTCTGGACACTTCTGATTTGCTTTATTACCATTGGCTGTTAGTCCAACTTCATCTCACGCCCCTCCTGTCCAGTGGTTAAAGTATAATTTGACAGGCCCCAGAACCCTCCTAATTTCTGGGCCCCTTCCTGTATTGTCCAGGCCCCCTTTATGCATGTGCAGACCCCAGCCCAGGTAGGGATTTGCAACCACTTCCCAGTACCATATGCATCGGTTATCGCTCCATAAAAATATTTATAATTTTATATGGCATTTATGTCTATATCAATTATTGTCACAAACTAGCAAACATTACATAACACAATGGCTATGTCTACACTGGCAAATTAGTTTGAATTAAGGAGGTTTAATTCGAACTAATTAAAGCCATGGCTACACTAGGTTTTAGTTAGTTCGAATTAAGGGCTTTCTTAATGCGAACTAATAAGTTTGAATAGGGTATTCGAACTAAAGGGTTAATTCAAACTAACTAGTTCGAATTAACCAATGTGGCCATGTTAATTCGAACTAATTTCTTAGTTAGAACTAACCGGCCATTGAAATGAATGGGGATCGCTAATTCGAACTAAGCAAATGCCATGAATGTTTTCCTAGTTCGAATTAAGCTAACTAACTAATTAGAACTAATTTTAGCGAGTGTAGACATAGCCAATGAGTATTGTGATCTTTGTATTCCCAATATGCACATCTCACTTCCTTAAATGCAATGCAAAACTTGGAACACAAAAAGTTTAGGTTACTTTCACCAAATTCCAGTGATAGCTCTGTAGTGAAACGTGATGGTAAAGTGCTTCAACAACATTGCTTAGATGTTTTTCTGAGGTTGGCAACAATCTAGCATTCACACAGTCCGCTAAGGCCTGGTAAAACTGACATTTAGAAATTTCAATTTGCTTGCCAGCATTCACAGACATGTTTACACATACACCTTTAAAGCAACCTGCAGCAATCGCCTCACAAGCCGCTTGGTATAATTCTGAGTCACACTCTCTGCGAGCTATAAAGACCTGAATTTGTCACCTTTTCAATTTACGTGCTATAGATAATGATACCTCAGATTTTTGCAACACCAAAGACAGGTCTGCAAGTTCCTCCAGAACACCAAGCATGAGACCCAAGTTTTTAATAAAAACTGGATTCTCTAGGTTTTTTGCCATGCCAGCAAATTTTGCTTTATCTTTCCCTTCTAGTGAGAAATCAGTTAATTTTTTCAAGAAGTGGCTATGGAGAGCTGCATATGACCACCAAACATCTCGTACAGTGTGGCAGCTAGAGGCAACCCAACATACATGAAGTACACATCCAATCCTGTTAAGCTGGACTTCTAGACCACTCGCAGTCAGCCAACTCTCTCAAGCATTCCGTGACTGACTGTACAGAGTATACATTGAATCCACAAATGATTTAAAGTGATTAACTTCACTGCAGCATTTGATAGCATCAGCCATGGCCAAATCCAACCAGTGATTAAAACAATGCCAACTTATCAAAAGTGGAAATCGTGTTTTTAATTTTGCAGCAAACACCAGCCTTACTGCCTAACATGACAGAGGCTCCATCTACACCTAAACCAATCCAATTATCTTTGAGAAATTCCTCCATGAACCCATGTGCTGTCAAACACTGCAGGAAAGCTAATGCTATGCCATCAGCATCATTGCTGCCTATGTTCAATCAGATCAAGAAAAAAATGTAACAGGACCAATGTTTGTATCAAAAGTTATGTGCAAGTAAATTACAATACAAGAAAGGTTACTTAAACTTGTGCTCTCATCAATTAAAACAGAAATTTGCTGAGAAATGACACTAGAACACAAACTATGTTTCATCTTCACAGCTATATGGTCTATTGTGTGAGCACAAACAACATTGGTATGCAAAACACCACCCATATCAACACCATTTAACTGCTGAAAATAATAAGGTCTGGATGGTGAATGACCATCACCCAAATAAAAGATGTTAAATGCATGCTAACCTAATAACACCATCTACAGGGGTCTCAAACTCAAATCTCCATGAGGGCCACATGAGGACTAGGATACTGGCCAGAGGGCTGTGTTACTGAAACCTTTTCATACAAGGAGTTATTATTAGAACTAGACGGCATTGCCTGGGTAGCCTTATGACATCTTTCTAGGGGCCTGAGAAAACACACATTTACTTTTAGAATTACTTCTATTCAAGATCCAAAGGGGTAGCCATGTTAGTCTAGATCAGCCAAACAAAAAAGGAGTCCTGTGGCACTTAAAGACTCACAAATTTACAAATTAACAACTACATTTGTTAGTCTTTAAATGTGCCACAGGACTCCTCCTTCCTCCGCTCCCCCAAGATAGCAGTATAATTAGAAAGACAAAGAATAAGCAAATGAACACACAAAATTTTGCATTATAAATCAGTAGTTCCCAACCTTTTTGACTGAGGGACCAAAATACAGTTTTTAAAACCTTGAAGGGCTACCAGTTTATTTAATTAAAATAAAGAAAAGATTAAGTAATTGAATTAAAAGTGATTGTAATTAAAATTAATTGGGCTTACTTTTTAATTAATTGAATGTGAATTAATTTTAATTGAAATTTAATTTTAGAAAGGTTTTTAATTAAAATTAAATTTTAAAGGTTTTTTTTTTTTTTTTAAATGGAAGAAGAAGAAAAGAAAAGAAAGAAGAGAAAGAAAGGGCTGCTTGCATCCCCAAGCCCAGAAGGGAGGTGAACAGCCAGAGCCCCGCCCCCAGCTGCATGCTGGGACCGGGCAGGAGGCGGGCTGGGCTGGGCCGGGCCTCCCAGCACGGAGCCCCTCAGGAGAACCCACCCCACATCTTCAGTCCCCCTTAGAGACCCTGAAGCTGAGTCCTGTCTGGCCCGGGCACTCCCCAGGCCCCCAGTTCCCACTCCATGGGCCCCCCGTTGCCCGGCAGCTCCCTGGCCCCAGCTCGCCAGCCCCAGCTCCTCGACTCTCCCGGTCCCCACCCCTCAATTGGCTCTGCAGCCTCCGACCCTCCCGATACCCATTGGCTCCCCAGCCCCAGCTCCTTGACCCTCCTGGTCTCCACCCCCCGACTGGCTCCGCGGCCCCCGAGTCTGACCCTCCCGGTCCTCAGTCCCCGTTCCCTGACCCCCCCATTTCCCCATCGGCTCCCCGGCCTGCCCAGCCCCCACCGTCTCCCCAGCCCGCTCAGTCTTCCCAGTCCCAGATCCCCAGCAGTCCTAGCTCTCTGGCCCCTCTCCCCCGCCCAGCCCCTCCAACTTACCTGGCTGGAGAGCTGCAGGGACATCTGGAGTCATCCTGGCCAGGAGGCCGCTCCCGCCCTGAACAGGCTCTTTTGGAGCATGCTCAGGGCGAGAGTTCTGAAAACTCCCCAGCCCGGCCGGGGTCGCTGCTCCCAGCTGAGCAGCGGCTTGCCTGCAGGGCAGAGCGGAACATGTGTTCCGCCAGAGCTTTCTGGTTTCCTGGGCCCTGGAACAGCGTTCCAGTGCGTTCTGGTGTACTTTAACCCCTGTTCCTGTCACTGTAGCCCTTCAGCTCTCCATCCTCACTGCTTGGTTTATTGGTTGAGATTTTCAAAGCTGCCTTTGGGATTTGGCTGCTCATTTTACATTAAAATTAATGCAAATTCAATGTCCAAATCCCTCTTTGAAAATCCCAACAATTATGCTTCTCATGCTCTTCCCTTTCCTTCTTTCTCATTCCTATTTCCCTCACTCTTATTTTCATTCTGTTTTTATGATCAAAATCTCTTTTTCAACATTCCCATTCCCCACTTCACCCCAGGGTGCACAGCCAAAATAACAGGCCCCAAAATAACATCAGTTGTCATCTGCCCAGGAGCAGAAACAGCATATTGCTTGGCTACCTTAAGAGCAGCCTGAGAAGGAGACTGTGACTCAGGGAGTTATATAATTTCCCTCCCTATCCCTTTGCTACTACCTGAAGAAAAAACATTGGACTGGATCTATATCCTTTTATGACACAGCTACATTGTTGGGAAAGGGGAACTTTGGTTCCAGTACCAGTTCTTTCCCTTTCTGCCTTCTTGGTGATGGGGGACACGTAGCAGCTGTGTGGAGCCTGCTACTCTCCATGTGCTGGATGTGATTGTATGGGGCACTTCCCACTACTCCCTTGTGCAGGTGTGCAAGTTGGGCCACAATTATTAACAAAAGTAAAATAATTGTTAACAAAATACTCTAACTGCTAAATACATGAAGGAGAAAAACATCATGAGCAAAGCATATATGGTGTATGTATATCTCTCTATGCATTCTTGTTGCTGTTCTTCTTCTCCTCCTTTCAACTTCCCTAGCTCCTTAGATTTTTTAATCCATTTACTCTGCTATGCTGTTATTTCAGCTGTCAGTTCTTCGGGGTAGCTGCTGTCTCTTATCTATGCCTGGTAAAACTCCTAGCATGCTTTTACGTGCTGTAAGAACAACCCATCATAGTGTTTAGAGTAGTGTTCCCAACCTTTTTGACTCGAGGGCCACAGATATCATTTTTATAACCCTGAAGGGCCACAAGTCTCTGCTAGCAACCCCCCACTGCACCCAGGGGGAAGGAGTTCAGTGAGGAGGACACTGATCACTGATTTCCTGTCTCCCTGGCTGCACCAGGGAAACCACACACATCCTGTAGCCCTGTGCACTCCATGTAGGCCCATAGGCACTGGTTCCCTTCTGCACTGAGGGGGCTGGAAGATCAGTGCTCCCCTCCTACTGGCTCTAGCAGGGACACCAGCACCTATGGATTTATGCAGAGCACTTTGCTGTGCTCCCTGCTGCAGAAGGAGGGGAGCATTGATCTCCTACCCCCTTGGCTGCAGCAAGGAACCTGCACCAGTCTTTTAGCCCACCTGGGTCCTTTAGGCAGTGGGTCCCTTCTGCAGCCAGCAGAAGGGGAGCCTCAGGCCACTTGGGCTATGTCTACATGAGAAAAGTTAAGTCAACTTAATGTTAAGTCTTAATAAGCCTTTGACTTAAAGTCGACCTTAATAAGTCGACTTAACAAAGTCGCCTTAACTTTTCTAGAGTAGACATAGCCCCTTGTCGACCTCATTAAGTTGACTTAATGCTTTAAGTCGACTTAATAAGGTTGATTTAGATGCTAATCCCTGTCCGCACTGGCTTTAAATCGACTTAAGAAGTCGACTTAAGGCTTAAGTCAACCTAAAATGAGGTGTTGTTAAGTCTACTTATCGTTTCCTTAAGTTGACTTAAGGAAATGCTTAAGTCCACTTAATAAAAGCCCAGTGTGGATGTGGCTTTGTTTAGGTCGACTTAAGCTTCCTTAGGTCGACCTAAGTTGCCGGTGTAGATGCACCCTTTGAAAGCCCCCCCAGGCCTCTTTTGGCCTCCAGTCCATAGGTTGTGAACCACTGGTTTAAAGCTTCATAGTTAGCGTTTCTACCTTCTTTAATTTTACAGGGTTTGGGATGGGATGGATGGAGGACAGGGGTGGAACAGACAGATCTTTATCAGGTAAGTTAAGGCTGATAATTTACTTATTTATATATACTTTCCTTACCCCCACCCCTCTCAGCCCTAGGAGACTTCCATATGCTGGGCAAGTGGCTAGTGAGTAGATTTCCTGGCAGCAGGACTGTTATGGAACATATGCTGGTGCCTTATTTTTCTGTAATATGGTAAAAGAAATCATCACTGAAGGCAATGGCAGTTACTCATAGGGATACTCTGAAGGGAGCATATAGGGGAAGCTGCTTGTTCTCACCACACTTGTTACTGGTTAGCTCTGTGTTCTTGGAACCAGGCACAGTATCCTGCCTCTGTGACTCACCCCTCCCCTCCCAGCCTCTGCTTGAACCAGAAACTAAAACCAATGACAAGGCAGTGGGAGACACACCTAAACCCCTTGGAACAAGGGGGTGGAATTAGGGCAACTCCCCTAGCCTCATCTACAGTGAAGATGTGAGCCATTAGCACACTGAATGGACAGCAGAAACTTCATTTGCATCAAGGATGGAACCAGAATTAGCATGCTGAATGGAGAACCAAGCTCCAAGGCAGGAATCACACTGAACTCTGGGATTGGCAAAGCAGGGAAGCACTGCATGATGGGGGATCTCTGCTCCTGAGGCAAATGAACTCATGTCTGCACACACCCAGCTCAGCAATTATCAGACCAATTCTAGTCAATAGATCTTGTATGGATATCCAACACACTGAATCTGCCTGATTGCATTGTGAGCTCCCTCAGGAATGCCCCCATAGCCAGGAATGATCAGATCCTATTGTCCACTTAAACTAAACAGCTCTGGTATACTCCCTTAAGTCATTATTTACACCAAAACAACTCTAGTGTTCTGCCTTGAACCATTGTTTCTTCCCTACAAAAATCCCTACCCAAGTTCTGAATCAGAAGCTAGTTCTAAATTACTCTGATCTGTTCTGTTGCCTGAATCTGTTCTGCTGCCTGGACCCAAAAGCTGCAACAGTTCCACTGGGACATCACTTTTCCTTGCTGATCGTGGTGGGGGTTCTGCCTGTCTCCAGCACTCCAGACCCTAAGCTGAACAGCCTGGTTCCTGGGTACCTTTGAGCTGCACTGAGTGGTGAGACAACTCCCTGCTCCCCCTTTTTCCCTCTCTTTCCTCTTAGTCCAAATATAACTCTCTAAATTTAACCTTTGTAATCCACTTGGGCTAGATTTCCCCAATGCTACAATTGAAACTGGGTAATATTGTAACTCTTTGATCATTTCTCTCTCTTTGTATGGTTATTGATATTGTAATTGTTTGGATATTTTTCTTTCCTTTTATAACTATTCATAAGTTTTATGTCACTGGCCATAAAGTAACTTTTGTATTCAAGGTGGTTGCCAGACTCTTTCCCTCTTCTTTGTGTTCTTGGCTTCCCTATATTGCTCTGCAGCAACACTTCTTTTACCTAGCTAAAGATCCCTATGATGCCCCAAATCCTGTAAGGTCTGCTCACTAAGGGGGTTACTAACGTGCTGAATCTGTGGCATATAAGGGTGGGAGCTGAAAGTGCTGTTTTGACCCAGCCTGTGGAGTCCAGGGGCATATAAGGGTGGCAGCTGAAAGTGCTGCTTTGACCCAGCCTGATTGAGTCCAGGGGCATATAAGGGTGCCAGCTGAAAGTGCTGTTTTGACCCAGCCTGCTCAAACGTGTGCTCAAGTCTAGTCCAGTGCAGTGCCAGGGGCATATAAGGGTGGCAGCAGAGAAGTGCTGTGTGACCCAGCCTGCTGAGTTCAGGGACATATAAGGGATCAGCTGAGAGTGCTGATAGACCCGGTCGGCTCAGACGCACTTAGAAACCCAGTCTTGGGAAGTTTAGGTCCTGCAAGGGTAGCTCCACTGGGAGAGGACCTGCAGAAGGGAGAAGTAAGCTCCATATAGAAACACACGTAACACAAGCAGTACACTGATAGGAGTACAACGCTCCCGACCCCCAAGGAAAGTAACCCTAATAAATGAGCATACGCCAAGTTTATGGGCAAATTTGGTAACACCTTTTCCAGTCACCTTCCCTGCATTTCCATGGTTGTGCCTTGCTATGTTCTGTCCTGAGCAACCTGGGGGCAGAGCAGCACTCAGAAGTCAGTTTTCTTTGAGGCTGTCTCTGTTGAGAATCATTTGAGTCCTTCCCTCTAGCAAGGGAATGACTGAGATGCAAAAACTGTAACAACAAGCTGTATTTTCAAATTTGGGACTAAATCTGTATTTTTTTATACAAAAAGACAATCCATTAGAATCCAGGAAGAAGGATGGTGGGGAGGGGAGAGAGAGAGAGAAAAAAGAACATTTTCCCATCATATTAACATTTCTTGCCCTTGATCCAGCCTTCTAAAACCACCAAGAGAGAGTATTACCTTGTTATGGTTGTCGCCTGCACCTAATTGAAATCTATAATTCCATTACCGATACATCCAGACACATTTAATCAAAGCATATCCTGTTGTGCAAATTGAGATCCAAGTTCATAGCTCATCCCTAAACAAATTATACACAGTGTGAGTGGCCAGGCATTGAATAAGACTCTTGTAATGAATGTTGCCAGCTCCTTCAGGTCAGCTGGAAAATTGAGTTGCCACTGTTTGCAATTTCTAAAGCATGGCTGGATAGCTTATTTTCCATGCTGTGTTTTGGATTTCTAAGTAGGCTACATCATGGAACTATTTAGTCTTCTGAATTGGGAGCGTTTTGGTGGTGGACTGAGGCTTAAATATATTTTCCCAAGGCTTCTTTGAAAGTTTGCAGACTTTATTAATTCAAAATGAAGACTGTGATGCCAACAGGGGACAGCCGTTAATCCTACCAGTAGGTTATTTTTATTTTGGAAGTCTATAAATTGAATAAGACATACAGATTTTTATAGTATTTTTATGATACACATGAAATAAATATGATCTATTTTCTCCTATTGGATTCTGCCTTGCATTTTAATGTTTGACTTTTATTTATTTATTATATATTCTACTCTCTCTCTCTCTATTTATATATGTGGTTAAATACATCCAATTTAGAATTCTTGCACACAAAAATATCTTAACTTTGCTTGGACGTTATCATATTTTTCATCATCTCCATATTTATGTAATACTGAACGCTAGGTGGCAGCAGGTATGAATGAATATGAAATATTTATGTTAAAGAGCTAATTCTTTGCAAACATGTTATATTTTATAGTCATGTAGCTAAATCTATGTTCTAATAATCTATTTTTCTGTATTTTTGGGTGTTTGTATTGGCATTTTATCAAAATCCATTATAATATTTCCTCTATAAAGTGAGAGGAATATACAAATCTTGGCGTTTTCGAGTTTTGATGGTGAATCAGGACCAGTTCAGCTCTTATCATAAGTAGAGATGCTAAGAGGTGACCCAAGGGGAATGCTTTGGAACTAGCATTGCAGAGAGTCCTTAGCCTTTGGCAGTATGATTCAGGGCACCCAGTAGAGTGTACACTGCACTGCATCTTTGACTCTGTTCTAAAAGAGCATTGTGTTCACTCCCAAGCATGGATTTTCCATAGCAATACATGGAAAACGTGATTAGCTACTTGGATCTGTAAGGGAGCATTTAGCATCTTTTGCTAGCAATCAAGCAGAGCGTATAAGAAAGTGGTAAACAGTCATGACTCATGGCATGACTTCTTGGGGTGCCTGGAAATATAGTAAAACTGTCTATGAACTTTAACTGCAAGATGTACCAACTGCCTGAATATGATAGGTGCCATGGGAACAGATTGTGGATGAAATTTCCAAGATCCGTTGAATAGCAACTCAACAAATGTGCAGGATGTGGTCAGGGTATGCTGTCTCCCCCTCCCCTTTTTCAACAACCCACTTGCAATAAGGAAATTTGCAAGTGTCAGTGATAAGAAATTATATAAATATGGGATGGTCTGATTGTGCAGTAAGCGCCTCCTGAAATCCAAAGACCCACCTCATCCTATGCTGAAGGAAGATACAGAGTAGAAGGCTCCTCTGTACAGAACCTTGAATGGACGGCAAGATTTCCCTGGAGCTTGTAACACAGGTTGGTGAGTAATAGCTTTACTGCTGTTTTCATTTATTAAATTCACACTTAGCAATTGTACAACAATAGGACAATAAATTGTAGTCTTCAAATAGAACAGATGTGCCATGCTCTCTCTCTCTCAAAATCCATTAATGACTATCTGAACCTTGTAAACCTAAGTCAATGAGCGCTCAGGGAGGACAAACTGACAGTTGTCCTCAGGGGGCCCTCAAGGATTGGGAAACTGGGAGCCTTTATTCAGTGGGCCCTTGGGGTTGGGGAATCTGTTGGGTTCATTCAATAAGTTCCCAGGGAGGGGAATTTATATTGCAGGTGATGAGCCCTCAGGGAAAGGGAATCTGACATGCCAATCCAAAAGGCTCAGGGGAACAGGTCCAGTTCTTGTTTTATGCCACAACCATATGTAGGGGCTATAAACTGAGTGGCTGACCAGGACTTCCTATATCTAGAGAGTTCTGGGAAGCATCTGAGCCCATTCTCCCTTCTAGCACTCTCACTGGTACTAGAAGGCTATGGTTGCTGTATGCGTACATTGAAGGTGGAGGAAAGAGATAGAAAAGCGTTGCACCTTTTTGTGCCTAGCACACATGCACAACACATGGCAGGATTTTGACCTTGATATTGGGGGACAGGATGTGTACTTGGTGCTCTCTTATAGAAAAGTCCTATAGAATCTCATAGGGATCAATTCAATACAGGTTCTGTAAAACAGGGCTGCCATTAGCAGCATGAGCTTGTGCTCATCCTTTCCCTCAAGCTTCTATTTGCTTCATTCAAGCTTGGATTTTACCTTTCTTCTGACTATCCAGGTACCTTGATGAAAAACTAGTTCTAGCAGCTGCAGATAGATCTTTGGTATCAGCAACAGATATACAGGGATAAATTGTAGCATTTGTGCACTGTTCCAAGTAGGGAAAAATGGAGCTTTACTGCCACATATGGATCTCATGGCAGGAACTGTGCCTCTAATATTAATAAAGGCATACCCACATGAAGACTGCGGATGCAGCAAGCTGGGATGTGAATCTACAGTACACCATGCTCCCACACTCTAACTAGCCCTGTGGATCTTGCTATATCACACTAAAAGTTCTGTAGTGAGCTTTGATCTACTGTTTGCACTACAGAATTTTTAGTGCATTTATCTACAGAGCCAGCGAACGGGTGATAGGCTAGTAGCTGTGGATTCACAATCCTGCTTGATGTGCACTAGATCTCCGTGTGGCTACACCCTCCATGTGGCTGTGCTCATTATACATGTAAGTGCCCGATCCCTGCTCAAACATCTCTAAGATTTTGGCTTCAGTGATATCTTGTGATAATTAATTTATTCTTTCAGAGGTTTTTTAGTGGTTTTTATTTCTCCTTCATAGGTCTGTACAGTTGGAATCGTGGGAATCAAACTCAGTAAAGCATTTGCCAAATAGTTTTGCTGTAACATGCGTGACAGAATACAGTTGTATTCTGGGATATGAAGATTTTTACTGGCACTCATGTGAGACAGAAAGTAAGTTTGTGAGTAAAGCCACCATACTATGCCCAGGCTGGAAAAATCTGGGGACACACCAAAACCTTTATACCACAACTTTGTATTGTAATCTACTGTGTTACTTTAAAATGATAGAATCATAGAAATATAATGGGTTGGGAGAGACCTCAAGAAGCTATTAAGTCCAGCCTCCTGCTCTGAGACAGGACCAAATATACCTAGAACATTCCTCTTAGGTGTTTGTCCAACCTGTTCTTAAAAATCTCCAATGATGGGGATTCCACAACCTTCCTTGGAAGGTTAACATATTTGAAGACTGCTATCAGGTTCCCCCTCAGTCTTATTTTCTCAAAACTAAACAGGTCCAATTTTTTTAATCTTTCCCCATAGATCAGTTTTTAAAAACTTTTATCTTTTTTGTTGCTTTATCTTTTTGTCATGTTTAATAACCGGAGGCCTCCCATCATATGGGATCTTTCACATGATGCAGGCCCCCTCAGAGTTTGCCGGGGCAGTCTATGGGAGCCATCTTGTTGTAGTCTCAGTATCCTGAAATACTGCAGTTACAGCATATACGCAAGGAAGATACTTTCAACTACCTGACTGAGTGAGAAATCACAACACACACAGACATTCTCATCTATGTATGTATAAGTAGACAATTGATAGACACGTGCATGTGAAATAGGGCACTAATGTACGCTATACCAATTTGCACATTTATCTTTATTCTTCCTTAGTATCTTCACAAAATAATGTCCTTCGTCAGGCATACAGTGGTTTGAGTGTGTTTCAGATACCCTGTTCTTGTAGCTGTTCCCATCTGTTCAGACCTTCCTTTAAGGTCTTTTCTCTGGTGAAAGTCACCTCTCTGTGTCTGTCAGATTTATGGATTGATAAATCCCCACTATTCCTGCATTAGAGCACTTCCCCTGTGTAGCAGGTCCCAAACACAGCACTCACCAGATTTATTTCCCTGCCAACTGCTTCAGTCTTGTGCTCTAGGCAAATATAACCCCTAGAATCAGTCTCAAACACTCGCTTGAGCTGCATCTTTATGGATGATCTCAGAAACTCTTCAATATCACCTAGTAGAATGCCCCAAGGGTAGATTTTCTAAATGTAACATCTACTTTGGTATAATTAATGATTTATGAAATAATAGGAAATCCAGTAGTTATGGGATATTTGGGTTCTATAAGGGGATTTTATTTGGTAACAGGTAATATACGTATTAAAAATAGCAGAATAAAAATATAGCATGGATCTGAAATTGGTTGTTAAACAGGGAAAAGAGGGCAGCAATTAACAATACAACCTACAAGTGAATACCACAGGAGTCTGTATTTGAGGCACATTTGTTATTAATAATCTGGAAAGAATTGTTTTAACTGAGCTGGTTTGCCAATAACAAATGATTCATAAGCACGGGGGAGGAAAGCGCCGATCTGGAGAGTTATCTAGAGACAGTCCAACAGTGGTCTGCATTCAGATTCAATGGGTAAATGTCTAGGAAAAAGGTGAAATAAGCAGAACAGATACAAACTATTAACAGCTACCTGAAAGCAGAAAATACAATAAAGCAAACTAAATATGAGCAGGAAGTACAAACTTGTTAAGGACAAAAAGACACTTCACATACACATGGTCCTCCCTAATTTTACATTGGGGTTTCTTATGTTAATCATGCTCATCCCTAGACAAGAATCTGACTTGGGTCTGAATCAAACTTCCAAATTTGAAGACGCTCAACTTTGGTGAAGTTTGGATGGATGTCTTCACATAACTGGCTCTGTTGCTATAATGAACTGAACCAAAATCCAGGATCTGAACACCCCTCAACTTTGAGGAGTTCAAGTCTGGCTCCACATCCTTAGGTTGATTTTCAAGCTCTCTAATTAATACCTCCAGGGTACCAATAATGTTAATGAAGTAAGGGAATTATTCACAGTCTAAGATGGAAGGACAATGACTGAAGGCATGGAAGGAGGAATATACACTAGCTGTGCAGAAGTGACTTTTTCACACTGCTCCAAAACACAGTACGCACATGCTGTGTAGAGTCAAATTTCAGGAGTGGACAAAACTATATCATGTTTTCTCCTAGGGTTTCTCCCTGAGAATTGTTCAGCTCAGAAAGCAGGCTCTCTCTGCTTAGAGCAGGGGTGCTAAATTCATGTGGAGTAGAGGTTGGAATCTATATTTAGTGATGATTCATGGGGTGGGGTATAAATCCAGTACTATAAAACCTCAGCAGTGCACAGTAGGATGCCCACAAAGATCAAAGAGAGACATTTATCTATTTGTTATTTGCCCAGAACCTTTTTGTTGCCTTCATCACTCATGGAGTAAATCTGCTCCTTTTTTGGCCACCACCTTTGTTTCTATTTCTTCCCCATCTTCCTTTCTGGTTTTCAATCCCTTCACTATCACTGTGAATCTTCTCTGCACTTCTTTTCCTGCAGCAGCTTCTAATTCCCAACCCAGTATACTTCACTTTTACCAGTTGCTGTCAGGAAGATAACATTCCGATGTGCAGAAAGAACAGCAAATGTGGACGGTGCCCAACGTGGCTTAGCAGAGAACTCTGCAGTGAGCTGAAACATAAAAGGGAAGTTTACAAGAAGTGGAAGCTTGGACAGATGACAAGGGAGGCATATAAAGATATTGCTCGGGACTGCAGGGATAAAATCAGAAAGGCCAAAGGACAACTGGAGTTGCAGCTAGCAAGAGATGTGAAGGATAACAGAAAGGGGTTCTATAAGTATTAGCAACAAGAAAAGGATCAGGGGTGGTGGAGGTCCCTTACTGAATGGGGCAGGCACCCTCATGGTGGATGATGAGGAAAAGGCTGAAGTACTCAATGCTTTTTTTTACTTCAGTCTTCACAGGGAGAGCCAGCTTCCAGGCTACTACACGGGGTAACGCAGAATGGAGAGAAGAGCAGCCCTCGGTGATGGAAAGTCAGGTTAAGGACTACTTAAAGAAATTGGATGTGCACAAGTCCATGGGGCTGGATGAACTGCATCTGAGGGTGCTGAGGGAGTTGGCTGAAGTGATGGCAGAGTCGGTGGCCATTATCTTTGAGAACTCGTGGCAAATGGGGGAGGTCCCGGAGGATTGGAAAAAGACAAATATAGTACCTATCTTCAAGAAAGGGAAAAAGGAGGATCCGGGGAACTACAGACCGGTCAGCCTCACTTCAATCCCTGGGAAAATCATGGAGCAGGTCCACAAAGAATCCATCCTGAAACACTTGGAGGAAAATAGAGTGATCAGGAGCAGTCAACATGGATTCACCAAGGGCAAATCGTGCCTGACCAACCTGATTTCCTTCTATGATGAGATGACTGGATTTGTGGATGCGGGAAGTGCCATTGACGTAGTATACCTCGACTTTAGCAAGGCTTTTGATATGGTTTCCCACAGCATTCTCGTCAGCAAGTTAAGGAAGTATGGCGTGGGTGAGTGGACCGTAAGGTGGATAGAAAACTGGTTAGATCAATGGGCTCCCTGTTCGCAAGCTCCCCCTGGTTGCTCAGCCACTGGCTTTTAAGGCCTTCTCTGCCTGGGTCAGCCCTTGCCCCTCGTTAAGCACACAGGGGAAGGGTGAGCACAAGGCTGATTGAGCTGAGCAGAGAACAATGGTACAAACAGCCCCCAGACAATCACACAATCACAATCCCAACTCACACAGTAACTGACAATTCACAGAAATCACCTGTGGGAAAAAAAGACACAAGCACAAGCACACATAGTCAGCAATTCACTCTCCCCAAGGTTCGCTCTCTCCCTTGCTTCTTCAGCAAGGGGATCTCCTTCGCCTCCTTCTTATACAGTTAGCTTGGTACCCTTTATACGAGGGTAGCTGCTTTTCAAGATTGAAATGCTTTATTATTTTCACAAAAGCCATGACTTACAGCACTTGATCAGATGCCTGAGTCTTTTTACGAATACTCTTTATCCCAGATAATATTCATGTCTTTGCAGAGGGTTCTCCTTTGAGAACATAAGTGGTATTTCATAGTCACATGTTGGCTCCCTGCAGAGGGGAGAATTTCACGCCTCTGATGAGTAAAAGTGTAGAGACCTATGCTGTTGACCAATATTGTCTCAGTGTTTCCTCGTACTCTCTCATCTATTTGTCTGTATCCAGCTGTTGTCTCCTGTCTTATACTTGGATTTCAAGATTCTTGGGGAAGGCACTATCTACTTGTTCTGTGCTTGAACACTGCCTTGCACAATGGGGTCCTGCTCTGTGACGGACGAGAATTCCTAAGTGCTTCTACAATACAAATAATAAATAAAATAATAATTAAAAATAAATTCTGGTGTGTACCGGAGAAATGCCAGTCTGTCCAATTCTGGCTTGAAGAATCTTTAGCCCTATGGCTCTTTCATTTAGCTCAGGGGCCTGTGACAAAAGCAGCCTGACATGTTGCCATCTCAAATTTGGAGTTGAAACTATCTTTTACTTTTGTTGTCTTTCACCAAATTTAAAAATCATCATATTTGGGGATTTTCAAGGAGAGACTGAAGCCAAGCTGTCTCAAAAAAAAAACTTTGGTGGCTTTCATAGACTCTTATTATTGGGTGGATCAAGCTCTTGAGAGCTCTGTAGGAAAAACAGATCTTTCACCAAAATAACTTTAGCTTTGTCTCTTTGGATATTGGTTGTGATTTTATAGTAAGAATAGCTTTTAATTTTTATCTGTGATTACTGTCAGAAATTACACAAAGCAAAACTTGGTAGGTATTGACTTATCAGTCATAAAGGTAAACTGTAATTGTATTTTGTTTTGCTCTATGAGATATAGTTCAGTATTTTTTATTAATATTCTCTATCACTATGACACATTTATTAACTTCATATCAAAGATTTACAATATGTATTACTTCCAGGGCCTACAGTATAAAACTTTAAGCTCTTTTGATAAGTAATGATTGCACTCAGAGAAGTAGAATTCTTTATCTTAAAATATTTGGAAATATTTATGAAATGTTTTTACAAAGCTCTCTCTGGGAGTGTCTACACTAGTAAATTAGGTCGATTTAAGCAGGCTTAAGTCAACTTAATTTATTCTGCGTCCACACTGGAGTTTCCTTAAATCGACTTAAGCTGCTGCGGTCACGGCCGGAAGGGAGCCGAGCAGTCCGGGCCAGAAGGGAGCTCCACGCTCTCCCGAGGAGAAGCCCTCCTAGCCTGGGGAACTGAGGCTCCAAAGGATCCTCGCCTCCCCCTGGACCTAACTAGTCGACTTAGAGAGTCTAGTAGAAGTCGACTTAGTAAGGCCAGGGTTAAGTCGACTTAAGAGTCCTGTGTGGACTCTCTAAATCGACTTAATAAGGTCGCCTTAAAGTCGACTTAGTAAAGTTGACTTGGTAAAGTTGACCTAAATTTTTCAGTGTAGACATAGCCTCTCTCTTTTTTTTAGTATTACTATTCTTACAACTTCTCCAGGATTTAAGGTTTTTCTAAAGATCAAATCCATATTTATAAAATAGAAGAATTTCCCATATCTATTAATAGTATAAAAGTCTTGGAAATAAAAATGGATGCAAATTCTTAATTTCTAACATTTCATGGTGAATAATTATCATAATAATTGTATTTGTCTGTTAATATATACAACTATGGTATTAATTTCTCATGGCATTAGAAACTAATTTGAGATCTTATATCCAGAATGAAATTTCAAACATAGGTCCCTCTTTTCTTCCCCTCCTATAGTGTATCTCTGGGTAACCTCATCCACAAACACAAATTCAATTATCATCTCTAGGGCTCTGTCTACATTGGCAATTTAAGTCGACTTAAGGAGGCTTAAGTCGACTTAAATTAAGCTGCGTCCACGCTAGGCTTTCATTAGGTCGATTTAAGAAAATCCTTAAGTTGACTGAATGAAAGCTTAAGTCGACTTAACTACCAATCATTAGGTTGACTTAAGCCTCCTTAGGTCGACCTAAGCCCAGTGTGGATGCATAAGTCCACTTGTTAAGTCGACCTAAGGGCAGTGTTGCCACTTGTTAAGTGGACCTTATTAAAGTTGACTTAACAAAAGTTGACTTAACTTTTCTAGTGTAGACATAGCCTAGGTTGATGACTCACAGATCTACATCTCTACTCCAGACCAGTCTCCTTCCGTCCAAAGTAAAAACTCAGCCTGTTTCTCTGACATCAATTTGTTGATGTCTGATCTTCAGCTTAAGCTTAACGTGGCTAAAACAGAGCTCTTCTATTGGTTCTCAAACTACACTGCCACCTCCTTTCTCAGTCATTGTGGACACCACCATTATCCTGCCAATTACTTAGTCCTGTGTAACCTGGATGTCCTCTTGGACTTGGACCTCTCTCTAGGTCCTCACATCCAGGGTAAGTCTAAATCTTGCAAAATTCCTTCTGCATAACATTTCTAAGATATGTCCTTCCTATTCAGCTACAATACTTGTTCATTTTCTCATGTCAATTACTGCAATATCTTTTCTCTGACTTTGACCAACACAGTCTTGTACTGCTCATAGCTATTCAGAATGCTGTTGCAAAGATACTTTTTCAAGGCCATTGCTTCAAACACATCAATCTACTCTATGACATTCTCTACAGCATCAAATGTCATTTGTTTGTATTGATTCTTAAGGCCCTTGAGGACTTGTAAGGCCACACAGATGTGGAACCCACAACTGCTGCCCTACCAGGCAGCTAACTTCTTCAAGCTGCCACGATAACCAACTTACACATCACTTTCCAAGTCCTATTGTGCACACTGGTTATGGGACATTCTCCCTTGAGGGTTTGACAGACAGCAGCATCAAGGGTCCTCATTGGCTCCTTGCCCCATATAAACCCAAGGGGCATTCCAGGAAGTGTCCGGCAACAGCATGGATTTCCTGTAGTTGATGGGACTCTTTCTGTCCCTAGCTCCTGAATTTCTGGCATTGACCTTGGCCTGATTTGGACTTTGCCTCCTGACTTGGACCCTGAAACCTTACTCAGACTCTGACCCTTGGTGTTGACCCTGGCCTAGAACTTGACTATGAACTTTTCCACTGCTTCCAGACACTGGTTTGGCCCTGAGCCTTGGCTCTGACTAACTTTGTTAGGATTCTGACAATTTGTCCACACCACCCTAGCTTGTGGTAATGTCCTGCCCTGGGGAAATATGGAGGTGGTGTGCCCAGCCTGCCACAGAGGGCACTGGAGAAGCCTGAATGAGCTGACCATTCCCAATTCCACAGCTCACCTCAGAGAACCAAGCTCTGTAAGAAAATCCACCCTCCAGAAGGAAAACATAGCACTGAGGGCCCAGCTGGAAGTGCATGCCACAGAGAGCAGGCATGAGATCTGGTAGCCCAGCAGCAGGATGAATATGCTACACTTTGGGCACGCAATGCCTGGTGCCAAACCACCTCCTAGAACATTTCAGCTGGGACTGCCAAAATTCAGGGGGGTTGTTAGCCAATGGTATCCACTGTTTCTGCTTCATCCCCACTGATCAATCAAAAGTAGGACTCATTATTAGCCTCCTGATGGATGGTGCCTTGGATTGGACCTCATCCCTTCTTAAACAAGTGAGCCCAATGCTATAGAATAAGGATGCCTTCCTCCAAGCATTCTCGGCCATATTTGACAATCTCCACCATGACCACTCACACAGGATGCCCTGTGTAAATTCCAGTAGAGACTGGGGCAGCCTTGTCCTATGTCGCCCAATGTTGATGACTAGCCCTGACATGGAGTGGACCAAGGCAGCCCCGCTGTACCAGTTCCCGTTGGGATTTTGACTGTAGGTTAAGGAAGAACTAGCTTGTTTGGAGACCCTGACAAACCTAGATACCTTCATTGACCTTGTCATATACCATCGATAATAGACTCAGTGAATGACATGAGGAAAAAAAGGGATCTGTATTACCACCTGGCCATTGCACTGCTATATCTGTTTCCAACCCAAACCTATGCAGCTGGATAATACCTGCCACCATGTGACCCTGGAAGAAAAAAAGAGCATCATCATCACCATGGGTTGTGTTTCTGCTGTGGAGGATCCAGTGTGATGGAGTTCACTCAGCAACACAGTGCCTCTCTTGGCCCTCTACTAGTGGTACCTCTCTCATCCTCATCTATACCTGCAGGCCCATCTCAGAATCCTTTTCATGACTCAGTTCTCTGGACATGTCACCATTCATGATTTCCCCCTTCCAAGGGAGAAGTATCTTCCAGTTCTATAGCCCAGCCACTTCCCCAGTGCTGAGTGGTGGGAACCAAGGTTCTCTTCATACTCTGGGTCCCAGCTCAGAGACTCTGTAGATAGCAGCCTCCTAATACCTCTACTTAACTTCTCTACCAGTGGTGTTTCAATTCCTTGGGCCACTTCCCTGCAGCCCTACTACCTTGTTTGCCCTCTTCTCAGGGCTTCCAGGAGGCAAGAAGGGAATTCCTTCTGTTCCCCTGGTCCCTGCTAGCAGCTTCTCTGTACAAGGTGCTGCCTATTCTTTCAGCACCTCAGGAAGATAGTCTTCATTCCCGGAATACCCAGCAGCCATTGACTCTGGTCTCCCCTGCCGCTCCCTTTTATGTGAGCCTACTAGGCCTTGATTGACTGCTCCATTCAGCTTCTCTCTGGCTGCTCCCTGTACAGCCTCCCTAAGGCTCTATTAACCTTTTCTTTGCCAGAGACCCCATCATGCTGGCCATGCTCTTTCCAACTGCCCATCCTGAACTCCAGCATGACACAGTTTAGGATATGACCTCACCCAGGCCCAGTAAAGGGAGTTGGCCTGGGTGAGCTCTTTGGTATTGCTCCCTACTCTTCATCAAGGCATGTCCCAGGCATGGGAACACTTCTCACACCTTAAGATCCAGGTCTGCCTCCATGTTCCAGGAGAGCATTACCAAATTCCACCACAGTGGGCACTGGTGGATTTCAGGGCCATAGAACAATTTCATAAATGCTGATACAGCCCAAGCCCTCTGTGTTCTAGTTCAACAAAGACTGTCCCTAACCATAGGTGGCTCACTTCTGTTATTGGGGCAGTGACAAGAGATGGTGCCTCTGGAAGTTCCCATTTGGGATCATCAGGAGGTTCTCCAGTTCAGAAAGATCCACTCATCACACATTCTCATAATTCTTCGCATTTCATGGCTGGTGACTCATGATCCACACATTCTTTGGCATGAGCATCAAGTTAACTTCTGCTCCAAGTTCTGCAAGCTGATGTCAAAGCCACAAATTCAGAAACAAGGAGTAGGAACTGCTGTAGCAGCTACAGAAGATCTGCATCATTGCCTGAAGTATATGTACTGTTGGGCAAAAAGTGTGGCCCTCTGCACTAACTGGCTATGTTGTGAACTGGACCATTGATACCTTGGGCCATCCCGATCAGCCAGGTAGTCATCCTAGTGACCACGAAGCTCTGCTTAACCTCAATCCCTCAGAATTCATCCAGTGTTTCATGTATCCTTGCTAAAGTGCCAACCCTTTTGGTCACCAGGCTCAACCACAGCCTCCTCCAGTGTGGGTTCAAGGACATAATGAATATGAGGTCCATGAGATACTGAACTCAATAATCATACATGACTCCCTCAGGGTGGGAGGGCTATAGCCCAGAAGAACAATCTTGAGAGGCCACATCCCAAGTCCATGTCACTGAGTAACCTTTGCTTCAGCTCATCCTGACAAACCCAGGTTAACAAGGGACACACCTGGAGGAGGGGAGGGAAGGGAAGGCCCCATGGATATAGAACCCAGGCCTGAAGAGTTACCAGGCAGCTGACATCCTTAGGGGGCCACCCACCAGCAGCTCCAATTCCCATGACTCACTGTGGAAATATAGCATGAGACATTCCACTTCAGCTGTTTGAAAGACAGCAGCCTTGTGGGGCATTCCAGGAAGCATTCAGGCAATAGTGCAGTTCTTTTGTAACTGCCACAGCCATTCCTGCTCCTTGCTTCTGAATTCCTGGATTTAACCTCAGATTGATTTGAAATTCACTTCCTGACTCAAACCTTGACCCTTGGTATCAACCCTGGGCTGAAACCTGACTACGAACTCCTCTGCTACTCCCAAATTTGGGTTCCCCCCCCCCCATTCTCCCCACTCTGACCATTGACCCCAACTGTCCTTGTTAGGATCCTGATAGGGCCTATGCCCTACAATACCCATCATGTTTCATTCAATATAGAGATGTTGACTTTTTCCTCCCGTCAGCCAATGATGCTTGCTGCCATTGTCTACGTGAGAAATTTTCAAAAAGCCCCTTCCTGTTTTCTCCCATGCTGCTCCTCATGCTTGCAATGATCTCCCTATAAACAGCCCCAAAGCTACTTCATTATCCTCCTTCAAAGCCCTCTTGCAAGACTCTTCTGTGCTGTGATGCCTACAAAAAAATTGACAATGGTTAGGCTGTTGCCTTGTATTCCCCTGTATGACTGTATGCCTCTGTTGTCTCTTTTCTTAGACAATTGGTTCTTTAGGGGCAGGGCTGTGTTTTGTTCTCTGGTTATATACTGCCTAGCAGGCTGAAGCCCCAGTTCATGACTAGGGCATCTAGGAACTATGTTAATATGAAATAATAATATTAATAATTGATAATGTTGTTGAAACTTTTAAATGCCTTTAGCTACAGAAAATATAGTAAACAATCTAATAAAACTGGAGCAGGTGTTTCAAAAGTCAAGAACATGTGCTGCCGAGAATTTATACCTAGATTGTTTCTGATGAGATATTTGTAAAAAATCCACATCTTTTGTGGTACAAGGGGTGTGTGTGCATCTGTGTCTATCCTATATATTACTTACATTCAGAGTTATATTTGAGTAATATTTGATCTACCATTGTATACTTTTCGAGTTGTTTCAAATTAAGAGCTCATTGTCTACTGGAGCTGTTACTAAAGATGACCCTGGGGAAACTGTAAAACATTGATGATCCACATTCATTGTACTGTGTGCCTGTTGGGGTAAACGCTAAAACTAATTCTAGTAGATTAGGCTAGTTCCACTAAAGCATATGAAAGGATTGTCACTTTGCATCCCTTAAACTCTGGCTTGTCCATGGTTATTATTAGGTGTTTCCTGTTTCCCTGACAACACCATACTTTTTGTAGTTTTAATCTTTCATTCACTTGGAAATGTTGTTGCTCTTCTACAAACTCTTTCCATTTTGCCAATATCTCTTAAGAATTGTAGCATCTGCAGATGAGCACAGCATACCAGGTGCTGTCAAATCAGTGCCATAGAGAGAGGGTCTATTATTTCCCTGTTCGTGATGAGATGTGCTTGTGAATGCAGCCCCAAACTGCACTGATTCATTTTGCAGCCACATCACATTGCACACTCATGTCTAATTTGCAGTCAGCTATCACCGTTGGGCTTCATCCAGCATTAATGCTTCTCAGATCTGTCCTCCACATTGAGGGTTCTGTGTGGTTTTTAATTGGATTTCCCCAGATATATTAATTTGCATTTTTCTAAAATGAGACTCATTTTCCTATTTTCTGCCCATGTTTCTAATGTGTCTAGAGATTTTCTCATGTCTCGATGCTCACTGATCTTCACATCTCTTCCCTGTATAGTACCACCTTCACATTTCATGAATGTTTTGTTTACTCTATCTTCTTGATCATTAATGAAGATGCTAAATAAAATTAGTCCTAACAATGATCTCTGTGGTCGTTTGCTAGACACTCTTCTCAAATCAGTACTATGTCATTGCTTTTAGTCTTTGTTTAGCATCTTTTAATTCATATAACAGCATTCCTACCCAGGGCCAGCCCAACCATATAGGTGAACTAGGCAGTCGCCTAGGGCACCAGGCTTTCATGAGCACCAAATTAGATGGAAGAGAAATTTTTACATATGTTCCTACCTAATTCAATGTTAATTCTATTTTTCACATTAATTTCAGTTTAACTCACTTTATTCTCTGCCACTCCCATGTATGGCTTCAGCCACTGGACGCAGTTCTGCTAAAAGCATAGGATCATCCCTGTCATCATTGTTTGAAGATGAACTTGGGATAATATGAAGTTAACAACATTCTCAATGCATGAAGACTGATGCATGTGCCTCCTTCTACTGCTAATTTCCAGGCATTTCTCAGATGATGACATCTCACCTGCAGTTTGAGCCTGGCATTAAGATGAAGTGGAAATAATAGAAACTGATAAATGTTTTAGTTACCAAGGTATTATCATCATTATTAATTTATGACCACAAGTGATGATGAAATTGCACCCATATTTCATCTGACTGGAATATGTAGTGTATTATAGATAGAGCGCTACTCCTAGAGGGCTAAAGTACAAATGGGGAGGGGACACTTTTCTGATTTACATAATAATCTTCCTGGCTTTTACTTAGGTAGTTTTGGTTATTAATATATACATATAAACTAATTCAATTTATTTTTTACTGACAAATTTGACACAGATGATGGGTTGGCTCTTGTTATGTTCAGTTGAAACACCTACAGTATAAAGGATTACTAAAAACCCTGTGAAACATTTCTCTAGGTAAATTATGCAGATCTGCAAGCTCATTAATATTAGCTCCTATCATTTTAATTAGACATGTAAAGATGAGTGCAGAAAATCAGCTGAGATATCTACTGATAAAAAACAACTGGGCTGTAGTGTCTAATTTTAATTACCCTTTTAGCATGCTAACCTGTGCATTATAGTCTTCTTGGGCTAACAGCTATTCTTTTCATACAGAAGCCATATGGGCTATTTTTTCCTCTGTGGGAGATCCAAGTCTTTCTTTGACAGCACTCTCTACACTGGCTTCCTCAATCATCATTTCATTGTTGGAATGATAAATTACAAAATGCAGTATTTTGCTGTACAATGATGTGTAAATTGTATCAGATGCTATAAATATT
This sequence comes from Pelusios castaneus, assembly GCA_007922175.1. Lineage (NCBI taxonomy): Eukaryota > Metazoa > Chordata > Testudines > Pelomedusidae > Pelusios > Pelusios castaneus. The sequence continues at coordinate 2,197,859 of ML686195.1, read as the reverse complement.
TTCATTTATGTCATAATAAGCATGGTTTAGGTCTTGACCTGCTTTAGTGTTGTTCAGTGCCTTATTGTCAGGCAGAGAGCGATTATAGTGAAGATAGACTGCAATTACAGCAAGTCAGAGGGTCCAAATTCACTTTTAAATGTTATCGGCAGGAGAGCTGTTTTCATTAACTGTCTTCTGGGAATCCCTGATCTGACTGAAATAAATTTCATTTGCTATTTGATTTTGTGTGTGTGTTTGTGTCAAGATGACCGCAATGGTTAGAGGAATGCTGGAATAGCTGAATGTGATTTCACTTTAGCAAAATTACATATCACCAAAGAAAAATGCAAGATCAGTGCACTCAGTGGCTAGTGATCAACAGCCTAATGTCTAGCTGGCAGCTGGTAACAAGCAGAATATTCCAGTAGTTGGTGCTGGTGCTGATTTTGTTCAACATCTTCCTTAATGATTTTGTGGATGGGGGGACTGCACCCTCATCAAGTTTGCAGATGATACTAAGTGGGGGGTGGGAGGGCAGGTAGGGATAGGATACAGAGTGATTTTGAGAAATTAGAGCGCTGAGCCAAAAGAAGTCTGATGTGGTTCAACAAGGACAAATGCAGAGTCCTGCGCTTAGGATGGAAGAATCCCGTGCATTGTTATAGACTGGGGACCAATTAACTAGGAAGCAGCTCTGTAGAAAGGGAAGTGGGAGTTACAGTGGACAAGAAACTGGTTATAAGTCAACAGTGTGTCCTTATTGTCAGGAAGGTTAATGGCATATTGGGTTATATTAGTGGGAGCATTGCCAGCAGATTGAGGGAAGTGATTATTCCTTCTACTCAGCACTGGTAAGGCCTCATTTGGAGTATAGTGTTCAGTTTTCCCCCACCCACCCACACAGAAAGGATGTGGACAAATTGGAAATAGTTCAGCAGAGAGCAACAAAAAATTATTAGAGGCTGGGACATGTGAGCTATGAGTAGGGGCTGAGGGAACTAGACTTGTTTAGTTTGCGGAAGAGAAAAATGAGGGGTGATTTGAAGAATCCTTTAACATCCTGAAAGTGGATTCCAGGAAGGATGGAGCTAAGGTAGTCTCAGTGGTAATAGATGACAGAAGTAGGAACAATGGTCTCAAGTTGCAAAGGGGAAGATCTAGGTTGAAAACATTTTTCACTAGGGGTGCGACTGCACTTACAAGTTAGGTCGACTTAAGGAGGCTCAAGTTGACCTAAACAAAGCTGCGTCCACACTGGACTTTCCTTAAGTCGACTTAAGGAAAGGTTAAGTTGACTTAATAACACCTGGTTTTAGGTTGACTTAACGCTTAAATCGACCTTATTAGGTCAATTTAAGCCAATGTGGACAGGGATTAGCGCCTAAATTGACTTTATTCAGTCAACCTAAAGCATTAGGTCTACACTAGAAAAGTTAAGTCGACTTAAAGTTGACAACTTTTCTAATGTAGACATAGCCTAGGAGAGTAGTAAAGCACTAGAATAGGTTACCTAGGGAGGTGGTGGAATCTCCATCCTTAGAGGTTTTTAAGGTGAAGCTTAACAGAGTCCTGGCTGGGTGACTTAGTGCGTTTAGTCCTACTTTGAACAGGGGGTTGGGCTAGATGAAATCCTGAGGTCCCTTCCACCCCTAATTGTCTATGATTCTAAATCAGTTTTCTGCAAATCCTTCTGATTGCCAAGTAATCGATGAGAAACTATCAGAACATACATAGCAAGCAGGGCCAGAGTGGGTGACCAAGCCAAAGATCTAAAGTGAGCTCTGTAACTATGGGTAGATCTAGAATAAATGAAATAGCTCACTGGTAAAATTTTGTTTCTTTTAAATATCAAGACTCTTGCTTATAGTCAAAATTGAGAGCCAAATCTTCAGCCCTGCTTCTGCCTGTGTTACCTTAGTAGTGGAAGCCACCTCAAAGGAATATCTGAGGATGACAGAGGAGAATCCTTGGATGGTATAGTTCTAGTGTAGCTGCCTTTACACCACTTTTGCCCTCACCTTTAAACAGGGTGTATGTTAGGAGACAATGTGTACCGGAGGTTGGAGAGAGTGAGGCGAAACTGTGGGACCGTTTCAACTGGAGTAGTATAAAGTCTCTAGATCCAGTTTTAGCCTCCATCAGGCTCAGGGACACCAATCTCACACAACCTCCCCAGAATCTGTCCCTCATTAACTTAATTTACTCGGAGGTACTCCTAAGCTAAAACTGTGTGAGTGGCAAATAAACTTATTGGTCTTGTTCCTGTAGACTATTTGGCATCTTTTACAGTTTCACAAGGCACGTATTAGAGTCCTTTTAATAATAATGCTAAATAACCACAACAGTTGGGTTTCACATCATATCAACAAAACCCTAATTGAATTATCCACAACTACTTGACAACATTGAACATGACACATTCCCATCTATATTGACTGCAAAAGTGTGTTCATTAACAGAGCTCCTCAAGTCCTGTTTAATAAGACTTTTATTATGTATGTTATAACAGAGCCTCGGAGCCCCAGTCATGGATCAGCACCCACCCATGCTAGACATTGCACAAACACAGAATAAGACATATCACATGCCCCAGAGAGCCCACAACCCATTGGTTTGTCTTCATGGAAGTATTGGCTCAGAGTTTCCCTCCAAACCTGAGTCCTAGCAACACATGCAAATTTCTAACTCAAATTAGTGTTTAAAATGGAGGTAGATAGGCCAGGTCTCCACTAAAAGGTTAGGATCACCCTGATATGTTGCTTAGAACTGTGGAAAATCCACACCCCTGTGAGATGACATAGTTATACCCCTATGAGAGACATAGTTAAGCCCATCTAATCCTGGTCAGGAAAGCTCAACAGAAGAATTCTTCTGTCAACCTATCTATGACCTCTTGGGGAGGTGAATTAACTACAGTGAAAGCAGAACTAGCCCTGTTGCTGTAAGGAGTGTCTACACTGAAGTGCTATGGAGTGCAGCTGCAATGTTTGCCAGTAAAGACATAGCATAGCCAACTACTCCAGTTTGAGCTGCCACTGGAGAGAGAGCCAGGATCCAGCAGCCAGAGTTACTGGTTGTTAATCCCATTGCTCTGGAGTGTTGACTGAGAGTATAGTTACTCCCTGTGCTCTAGAGGTTCCAGCCTATTGCATTATCAGTTCAGTGGAAAAAGTAGGATGCACTCATGCTTTACATTTTCTCACCCCTCAGCTTGATGTATAAAACACAAATGTGCTTATGAATTATAATGAAAAAGATTTAATTAGAGATACTCACTTGAAACCACCACTGAAGAGCTTCTCATTTTAGGAGCTGCTTTATTTACAAGATTAAAGTGTCTAAAACTTTGTGTTTCCATGGAGAAACTATAACCATTCAGATGGATATGATAGGCTTAATTAATTCACCACTGCTGGTACAATTCCTTTTGGCACTGGTCTGCAATTATGTCATTGGGCTATGGATGGGGGAATTTATCTGACTTCAGAAATGATGATAAACAGACTCTTCTCCAGAAAAAAACGAGTTTGTGTGTTGAAGCTTCTGTAGGAGGGAATGTAAGTGGCTACTACCACTTCTCTTACATTTGGTGTCACAGGATCCCATTTCATGAATTTTAATACAAATGATAATTCGTTCAAAAATTTCATCCCAGCCATGTGCTGCTCATTAAGAGATAGTCTCTTCTTTGTTATAAACAGGTGCGCAAATTCATGAGTCCAGGAAGGAAAAATAAAAATCTTAACTACTGGTCACTTCCCATCCCTTTTTTCAGGGCTTGCTTTCATTCCAAACCCAAAGCAAACATGTAGTAACCACCCAATGTCTAACCAGTTTTAGCCAGCTGAGAGAAGAGAGCATACACATTTCCTCTGTGATAGTCTCCTTTGTATCAGCTTCTCTTCCTTTTGTAACACTATGTCACAGATCATCAAGTTTATAGGCAGGAATCTCAGAACTAGATTAAGGGGACTCTGGGCCCTGGTTCCTGATCCTCCCACTCCAGCTTGTCTGCCTCCGGGGAGCAGTGGGGCTGACTCAACCACAGTGCGGCTTCCAGCGCAGCACTGGAAAGCCATGCCGGAGGCTGTACACAGCACACCAACCAGCCCGCTCTGCCCCGAGGGGTGGTCCAGCCAGCTGGGGTTATAGCCCTTTTTTTTTTAATATTAAAGCCTGTCACATACTAAAAGGAAAGTTTGTGCTTCTGCTGTGGTGCAATCAACTTAAGCCAATGAGTAATTTAATTTTGATTTTAAATATATCCTTAGTATTAAAAGGAGAGCATCCCAAAATAAGGCAAGTAGAGAAGTGATGCCTATACACAAGGCAATCTACTATGGGTGAGGTGGGAACACAGAGCCCGACCTCTGGCCCCGTCCCCCAGAGTCAGCAGGGCAGAGGCCAGGCTCCATAGGCCCGTGCGCTAATCTGCCCTTGATCTAGATCCCCTTACATGCCAGAGTGTCGTTACAACTTGACACATATAGACAGTTTAGGGAACAGAAACAATACCAACTGACAGGTTTCCAACAACACAACATACAAGAAGTGGTGAATTTTCAAAGCAAACAACCTATTCTCAAAACTATTTGTCCAAACTATTTCATGAAACCTGCTCAACAGCAAATGTAATCCCAGCAACTAGGAACAACTTGCTAACCAAAATTGGGGCAACAATGTATACAGTATCGTATGTATAGTTTGCTCAGCTATCACACACACACAACCTGAATCTCCCCATACTTGCACCATATGTAGCAATTTACACCAATGCTAAATGAGTGCAAAATGCGTGTTTGACATTACTAAACCAGAACGGTTGTATGTTGCACACATTCTACACAGATATAAATGATCACATATAGTGCAAAACAAAGGTGAATTGGGCTACAAATAATCTGCTTTTGGCAAAATTTTTGGAGTTTAATCTCATTTAACCTAAACGCCTGTTATGTTGTGCTAGAAAGAAATGAAAAGATGCTTTAAAGAGTCACACCTGCTTTGATGCACCTATACACAACAAACACATTCAAAAGAACCTTGTGAGTTAAAGCCTGTAAGTGTAATTAAAACAAAGAGTAGAATGATTCTCTTTAGAGGCTATGTCTACACTACAGGCTCTGTTAAGTCGACTTAAAAAGGTCAATTTTAAGTTGACTTAAAGTCAACCTTGTTAAGTCGACTTAACAGAGCTGGTAGTGTAGACTTACCCGTCCACACTGGCTTTAAGTCGACTTAATAACGTTGACTTAAGCCTTAAGTTGACCTTCAGAGGTGGTGTTATTAAGTCGACTTAAGGAAGCTACTAAGTCAATTTAAGAAGTGCCCAGTGTGGATGTGGCGTTCTGTAGGCCGACTTAAGCGTCGTTAGGTCGACCTAAGGTGCAAGTGCAGACATACCCTCTGAGACTATAAATTTGCAAAGCCAAAGTGTTCAATATGCAAAATTCTTGCTGCATACAGCAAGTTTTCCAGCAATTTTAAAAAGTAACAAATGCTTCAAAACGAAGTCAGCAACATGGCCTATCAATCATGAAGAAGGCATCTAACAGTATTCAGGCAGTTTGAAAATTCTTACTATGAAGACTTACCACCTTTGTTAAAAGATCATTTCTCTTGGGAAGATGATACAGGACAGACAGATTTTACATCCATAAAGCTAAAGAGACTTCCTAGGGAAAAAAAAGAAGACAGATCTATCATTATCAGTCCATGTTTGTGATCTGTGAGTCCTTGGAGGTAAAAACAATATTTTAAGAAGGGCAAATACTCTGACAATTTTGTGATAAAAAAATGTCAAGAAACACAGAACAAACAAATAATACATTTTGACTGTCTTCTAGATGCAATATTTCTCAACCTCCATTTCTATTACCAATGCTAATATGTTTGGTGGCCACTGTTGAACAAAAGTCACTGTGTCACTGTTTCACTCAAAGAACAAAAGGCATACATTTGCCTAGCAAAGCCAAAGGAAATACAGAAAGAAAGAACAGAGGAGTAAGAATGTGGCCCCTGCCTTTGGCCTGCCCACTCCCAATTTGGAAAGGAATCTAAAGACAAAATATGGGTGAAAGAAGAAGAAATAATATCTTTGAAATCTATAGTTCTCTTGGAGTAGAGGAATTTCAAGACTCCCTGCTTCACTCTATGAAATAGTGGATCAGCTACAGAATAAGCCTGCTGAATGGCCCGTTAAGGAAACTCACAGGTTATTGGGCCCAGGGAGAGAAACCAGGGCTACACCTGATGAGTTACCTGGATATGTAAGAACATGCCCCATGGACAAGGCACTCTCCCTGACTCTGAGGCTTTTTCATGCTGGATGCTGAGGGCTTGTGTTTGAAACAAGCCAAAAGGCAGCTGCACCACATCCATATTGTCTTCAGTCCTTCTCAGCCATCACCTACTTCTAGATCAACTCATCCGTAACTGAAGCTGTGACTCAAAGGACTGAGACCCATCCAGACACTGTATGTACACCAGAGAGACTATACAAGCCTGCAAAATCCACAATTCTACTGAAAAACTGATGTATATAGACTTTCAAATCACTTTTATGTATCTGATTGCTTTTAGCAGTTAACATTTCTCTTATAGTTTGTTTCTTTCCTTTTATAATAAACCTTTAGTTTAACTACTAAAGAATTGGCTGGAAGTGTGATATTTTAGACAAGATCCAAACTTATATTGATCTGACAATGTGGCTGACCCTTTGTGGTTAGAAGAATTTTTGGGGGAAAGAGCACAGTGTTGTAAAAACATATCTCTTTCCTGGATCTACTGGCTGACTAGAAGCCTGAGAATGAAATGCAGTGAAGGGGATTGTGTATATTTTGTTGCAGCTTCCTGATAACCAATGTGGGCATTCAGAAGCACAGTTTGTGGCTGGCCGGGGAGTCTGACTTCAGTGTCACCCACCAGTGCTAAGAGATCTGCTCCCCTTTTGCAGCCTGCCCTGACTGTGGCATTTTTAGGTGGCTACTCTTGACATGGATCATCATGGGTACCTCCATCAGTACTTAGGATTTTTAGTGGAGCTATCATGATTTACCACAGATGAAGATTTGGCTCATTTTCTGTACTTTGTCTCAAAGTTTTCTAAGTTTGGTACCAAATTTACATTTGCCTATTTCATTGTGCTTAAAGGCGCCAAATATGTGAGAGCACCAAGCATGGTACCTGTCTTTAAAAAGGGGAACAAAGATGACCTGAGGAATTATATACCAGTCAGTCTAACTTGGATGCCCAGAAAGATACTGGGAGAATTTATTAAACTATTAATTTGTATGCACCTACTAGATAATAGGGTTATAAGGAATATCTAACATGGATTTGTCAAGAAAAAATAGCATGCCAAACCAACCCAATTTTCTTCTTAGACAGGGTTAATGCCCTAGTGAGTGTGGGGGAGCAGCAGATATGATATATCTTGGTTTAACTGAGGCTTTGGCACATCCTACATGATACTCTTATAAACAAATGAGGAAAATGTGGTCTGATTGAAAGACCATAGAAGGTGTACCTAATGGGGTTCTACAGGGGTGAGTTCTGGGTCCAGTATTGTTCAATATTTTCATTAATTCCTTGGGTAATGGGGTAGAGAGTATACTTATAAAATTTGTGAATGACAACAAGCTGGAAGGGGTTTCAAGCACTTTGGAGGGTAGGATGAGAATTCAAAATGACCTTCACAAATTGAAGGATGGGTCTGAAATCAGCAAGATGAAATTAAATAAAGACAAATACAAAGTACTTCTCTTAGGAAGGAAAAGTCAAATGCAGATGTATTAAAAGGGGAAAAACTGGTTATGTTATAGTGCTGCTGAAAAGGATCTGTTGGTTGCAGTAGATCACAGATTGAATGAGTCAATAATGTGATGCAGTTGTGAGTGAAAAAGTAATATAATCCTGGTATGTATTAATAGCAGTGTCCTATGTAAGACAGGAAATAACTGTACTGTACTGCTATGAGAGTTCTCAGCTGAAATACTGTAACCAGTTCTGGGAACCACACTTTAGGAAAAATTTGGATAAACTGGAATGAATCCAGAGCAGAGCAACAACAATGATAAAAAGTTTAGAAAGTCTGATGTATGAGGAAAGGGTAAAAAAACTGGGCATATTCAGTCTTGAGAAAAGAAGACAGAAAAATAAATCCAATAATAGTCTTCAACTGTGTTAAGGGCTGTTATAAAGATGACAATGATCAGTTGCTCTTGGTGTCCGCTGAAGGTAGGACAAGAAGTAATGGGCTTAATATGCAGCAAGGGAGATTTAGGTTAGATAGTAGGAAAACCTTTTGAACTACAAGGGTAGTTAAATTCTGGAATAGGCTTCTAAGGAGAGGTGTAATCCTCATCGTTGGTGGTTTTTAGAAACAGACTGGATAAACGTGTCAGGTATAGTCTACACTTATTTGGTTCTGCCTTAGTGGGTGGAGGCTGGACTTAATGACCTCTCTTAACCCTTATCTTTCTGTGAGACAGAAGGCAGCTGAGGTAATATTTTTTATTGAACCAATTGTGTTGGTGATAGAGACAAACTTTTGAGCCACACTAAGCGTTTCTTCATGTCAGGGAAGGGTAATTCCAGTGCTACAGCAAACTGCAAGATGGAAAAGATTGTTTAGAATAAGTAGTTAGCACATATTGTAAGGGACAATTCAAGGTAGAGTGGCCTGTTAAGACCTCGGCAGTCAAAGGACAAAAAGAGGGGGCTAGTGGGTTACAGATTTTTGTAATAAATAAGTCATAAATCCAGTGTCTCTGTTCAGTCCATGATTTTTAACACCTAACTGAAGTTTCCAGACTTATCTTTTGTGCAGGTTTCCTTTGAGAATGAGGACTGATAAATCAGATATGGAGTGATCACTTTTGGGAAAAGTGGTAACCCACAAGTGACAGGGTATTTTTTGTCTTTTAGCATTTTCCTGGTCATCTATACTGAGCATTGGCAGATGAAGAATTGGTGTCCGCATGTATACAGTAGCCACTTGAAAACATTAACTGACTATTTTGAGAAAGTAAATACCTGCTTTAATTTGCAAACATGAACTTTTCACTCATTCCAATTATAAGCACAAATTTTCTGAATGCTGATTAGATGCTAATCTTTGAAAAAATTGACAGTGTATTTCTAGGTAGCACTTAGATACTTATTACTTTTCTTTCTTATTCCCTCGAAGATTATTGCACAGCTCATCACACCTTCCCTTGAGGATTATGTCATTATTAGACTACCTTATCCATCACAGGAGATGTAGTCCAGGCCAGGAATTCAGCTCATAGGGTGGAGTGAGGTCATGAGGTGCTACAGTTCCTCTGAGGTAATGTGGTGCCATTGGCAATGAAAATTAAGTATTGGGAATTGCAATTTAATTATTGAATTGACTCAAAGTGAATCATTTCACCATTTCTGAATCAATTTTTTTCAATTAATGAAAACGTCTTTTGACTCTTCAATCTGATTCGGGATAAAAATATGTTGCAACCTCAACCTTTCCCATGGAATGGGAATTCTGATTTCCACTCAGTTCTACTTACTATGTTTTATGGCTATAAGGCAGCAAAAGTACTGCTGAAAGGACATCTTCACTCACGAGAGTATTTTAAAACTTCCTTTTTTCCTCTTTAAACTACTTCAATCCCATCCTGTCTTCCACTTCCTGCCAAGTTAGTGCATTCTGTATGCAATTAGGATGCTTTGAAAGTTTAACTTCCATCTAAGAAACTAAAGTAGAACAAATGGATCATCTCCTAACTCAGATTTATAAGTGAAAGTAAAATTTAAGTGACTCTAAGTGGAGTCGCTTCTGAAAGGCTACTGAGGGCAGCTACCAGACTGGAGAGAGAACATAGACTTTTTCCTTTGAAATTTGCCCTTTTCAGAGACATACCTAAAACCAAACTTCACAAGAAACCACTGCTTTTCTACTGCATACTTTTCAGCAGGCTTTAGTTGGGCCTCTGAATTTTTACTTTTACTTGATATGATAAATCAGCTCCCATGTTGTACTATGTAAAATGATGTAAGAAACTTTGCTACAGCACAGTGTATGACAAATAATTATTACCAATAACAAACAAACATTAACAAATATCTTTAATAAATGGCACCATAAGTTGGAATGCTACACTGCAGAAGATCCTACTCCAGAGAATTTATAATCTAAAGCTCCAAACTTCAGCTTGCCAACATATAGGGGACATCTCTTATTTAAATAGAAAATTGCCCGCCCCATACTAAACAGTATGGGATGCCTTTTCGCTCTTATTTCAACAGCAGGGGATCTGTTCTCACAGGAGCATCTTTTCACTTTCCTCTTGACCTTGGCCCTTCAGTGCTGAACAGGGAAAGCACATGAAGCCTCACTCAGGGGCCAGCATCAGGAGGGGAGTGGAAAGAGACACCTGTAAGTGCTGGCCCCCTGCTAGACAGAGCAACCTGCTGCCTCCAGCCATTGAGCATGAGCCTGTCTGGCAGAGCAAGTGGATGGAGTCACAGTGGCTGTTGGCCCAGCACCTGTGGCCCTGGATTCTCTGCAGCCTCCAGAGCTGGAGAGAGAGAAACCCTGGGAACTGCATGGGAATGGGGCAAAAGGGGCTTGCTCCTAAAGATACAAGTCAAGATTGGGGGCATTTGAGGACTGTCTTGTATTTTTTAAATACAACGTTGGCAACCATAAATTGGACCCACTCAAGAAAAATCTTGCGGATCTGACTGAAGGATGAGGGCTTAAATTGAAAAGAGTGAATAATAAGGCAAGTTTGATTTTTGTTTTCTATTTTTTTATAATAAAATGAAAAATAAACTCCAAAGACAATTTGACACCATCATCTCACTCGAAAGCCTTAGGTATAAAGCAAACAGATTGAAGTCATACTACGAAACAAGGGACTATCGTGGAATTCTAATAATATTGTCTAGAGAAATCAGAAGAGAGATTATGGCTTATATTGTATATATTAAGTGTATTAAGGCTTAGAGTTGCTGAGTCTTCAGTCAGACTATAGAAGATAGGCTTGGTATACAGAAGGAGTTAGGTAGATGTCTCTGACTGGTAAAAGTCAATTGCTCTGATTTGCAGGATGTAACTGACAAGTGAATGTAGGACATTCTAATAGTTCTTCTTTCACAGTGTGTAAAAGTTGATAAGCAGGATAGGAAGTGTTTGCCAGCCTTTTATAAGCAGCAGTTGGCTATAATCCAGAAGAAAAAAAAAATGAATGGATCACTGTGGCATTTTGACAATGGGTCTCCAAAATTAAGGGTTCTCATGCCTGTCTTTTTAAATGAGCCATCTGTTTCCGTATCTTTTGGCTGCTTGTAGGTAACTCTTTCACTTTAATTTTATTTTAAAGAAGGAGGTGAAGGCCATTTGGCACCAGCCAATTTGTTTTACTCCAGCTGTCTGAGAGGATCACAGTTGCCTGGCAACCAAAGTCTCAGGCTCTCTCTGTGCAGGCACCAGGCTATGAAACTTAAGAGTGTTTGAGACTTTTGACAAGTGATGTCAACATAAAACTGAAATGACTGCAGGGTGTTTTATCCTGTCTTTCTTATCTTATGCATGGTTTTTACATAGCACAGAAATCCAGGAGATCTAGGTGTGGTAATTAGTTGCTGTAGTATTTCTGGAAAAATTAAAGCATTCTGCCAAAAATGTCAGGTGTCATGTGCAAAACACTTCATCACATATGCCAGATTCTCTCAAGCTCCTCTCCAAGCCTTCCCAAATCAAATGTAAAGTATATTAAAGCTTCTTCTCTAGTACTTTTTTTTTTTTTGTAAAAAATGTAGGACCCAATCTGGTAAGATATTGACATCAATGAGAAATGCAGGCACTTAGCACTCACAAGCTCCTTACGTTCCTTTGCCTGCATTTTCCCCAAACAAAGTTAATTAGGAAAGTCCAGTCATTTCAATTATTTAAAGGGGAAGAATTGGAAACTACATTACCATTAAATATAATTCTTCTTTTATTCCCACCTTCTCTCACTTTGTTTCTCTGCATAATGAAACAGGATCTGTAACACAGAGACAGGAATCTTTATCTATTTTTTTCCCATTCAGTGTTACATTAAGTTGGAGAAACAACTTAGATTTTGTTTACAGTTTGGCTGGGTAATAATTTATTACTTTCTCCAGATTTCTTCTCCTCCTTTGTGTTATTTACAGTCCTTCAATTCCTTCTCTTGATGTGAAAGAAAAGATTTTTAGCACCTGCAATGTCTCCTAATTTGTTTCTATTGTCAGCTAATGCACAGGAAAACTCTCAGGGTATGTCTACACTACCAATTTAGGTTGACTTAAGGACCCTTAAATTGACCTAAATTACACCATGTCTACATCTGACTTTCATTAAGTCGACTTAAGAAATTCCTTAAGTTGACTTAATGAACGTTTAAGTCGACCTAATAACCACCACCCATTAGGTCAACTTAAGCCTTAAGTCGACTCCTTAAATTGACTTAAGGAGTGTGTGGACAGGGAGTAACCCTTAAGTTGACTTTATTAAGTCAACTTATGGGCAGTTAGGTCAACTTAACAAAGCAGAATAAATCGACTTAACTTTAAGTCGACTTATTCCACTTTGTTAAGTTGACTTAATAAAGTCGATTTTAAGTTGACTTAAAGTCAACCTTATTCAGTCGACTTAACAAAGTCAACTTAACTTTTTCTAGTGTAGACATATCCTTAAGGTCTGAGGCCCTGTTCTTTGTCTGAGCAGAGGCAGCCATATTAGAAGAGTCTGCAGCCATGAGCTAAGTTGCAGGTAGTTACGTTAACGTAATATCAGGCTGTTAAGAAGCCATTTCTGTCCTTACTAGTACCTACCAGTGCCCGATTAAGTAACCAATAGTAAGATATTTAAAGAAAAATTTGTTTGATAGCATTCAGTCCATGAAATAAATAACATAAGACACAGAGGGGCTGTCCCATTCTTTTTCATTACAATAAACCTTCACTTTCCTTTGGAAATTTAGGCCATTATCCATACCTCTGTTTGCCCCACCTTTTTCCCCTCTCCACTTGTTTGCAGCAGAGAGTGGCCCCTTCTCTCACCACAGTATCTGGGGTCACAATCATAGCCCAGTAACAGCTGGGACAATCCAGCACAAAATAAACACCACATGGGGCTGTTTTACTCTTTTTCACTGGAATCAAATGTTAATTTTGTATAATTTACCTGAAGCTGATATGTGAATGCAGTATAACTCAGAATTCAGCATAAATGTGCTGCAGAAATGTGACGGTCTTGCATAAAAATTCAGGTCTAGGTTGCTTACAGAGTAGGCAGGTCTCTGATTTCTGAGTATATTGAAGGCAGGTTGGCAAAGGTGTACATATTTGAGATTGCTAGCCACACCTTTGAGAAGTAACTCAGTTTCTGGCTGCTCATTAGAGTTGTGTAAATAATGCAAAACACATATATGTGAACAATGTATTTGACAAACTAATAACAAAGTTAAAAAAATGCAAGGAGTAACTTGACTAGGTTGATGTTTTGTGCCAAAATTGCTGATGGTTAGATTTTGCCACCTTTATGTATCTTTCTACTCAGGTAGTCACCTTGAAATCAATGGGACTACTTGCAGAGTAAGGTAGGACTCAACATGAGTAATGGTTTCAGAGCAAGATACTAAATTAGGACTATCTAGCTTAACAGAACATAGCTAAAGGCTCTCTAGAACAGTGGTTCTCAATCACTGTGTCAGGACACATTACTGTGTTGCCACACAGCGGTAAGTATGTCATAGGAGAGCCAAGGCAATGGCTGGATTTGGTCTGCAGGAGGGGGGCTGGTGCATCCTATAGGGTCGTGATATGCCACCAAGCGTGTCACAACCTGCAAAAGGTTGAGAACCACTGCTTTAGAACATTGCAAGTGTCCAAGGATATAGTTTATGGATGCAAGTTAATATACATGGGTTATTCTTTTCCACTGAAGGATGATTGTGTTTGGGAATGTTTCACTCTTTTCTTCAGATATTTTTAAGGATACTTCATCCTGTCCCTTTAATCATCTCCCATGATGCACCACATCAGCCTTGGACCCTCTGTTCAAGAGGTGGGAGACAGTGGTGTACTATGGGAGAGGTTGTCAGACAAGGGAACCCAGCTATAGAAGAAATCAGGACCATGAAGCACTAAAATACAACTCCCCTATGACCTGGGGCATGGTTTCTGAACTGAAATATTTCAGTTTTCAGCCAAAATACTTCAATTTGAACTTTTACTACTAAAACAAATCAAAGAAACAAAAAACCCCGTAATTTGCTGTGAAAAAATGTTGTTTTTCTGAAAAATGTGTACCAAGAAACGAACACCATTTTCTGATCAGCTATATCTGATGCATCTTGTGTGATGGGGCACCTTAGGAATCATGCTCAGGCTCCTTGTGGTAACTGCTGATCAGGACTCCTCTGCCACTGTGGAATCTGCCCCAGGCCAGCCTGAGTCTCCACACACCAGCGCAGCCTCAGATGGTCTGATCCCCGCTTTGCCTGGAACTCCACCTGTGGGAGCCCCCTTCCCTGAAGCGTCTTGGGGAGTTCCTCCAAGGGCCAAGGGGCCAGCACCCTGCTTTCCAGTCAGAAGGGATTCTCACCAACTGTGGAAGTCAGAAAGGTTTATTAGCTCTTAGGATCACAGCACAGAAAGACTTGGTTATCAGCTTAACTAGAGGTTACAGCAGTGACTCATTGAGGGGTGCACAGAGCCATGCTCCGAGGCCCCAATCCCTTAAACCCACTTCCCCCCCTCAGCCTCCTCCCCTAGCTCATTCCACAACCTTTGTCATTTTCCTAGGATAGGCAAACACTGCACCTTGGTCTTGACCTACTACACTCTGTGTGATCAATTATGGTGGGCAGGGCCCGATCAAGATCCGGGGAAGCATGGGGCTCCCCATCCTTGTGGGGGCCCTCCCTTCAGCCCCCTCCCCATTGCCATGATGCTCTGCCTGGGGGTGGGGTGCCCAGCCACTACCACCACCACCTCTGCCCCATGTGCTGGGGGGCAGGGTAAGGGACTCTGGGGCCCTGGCCAATGTGGTGGAAGGGCTTGGGGGGGGGAGGCTTCAGCTGGGTGGGGCTGCTGCTCTGCTGCAGGAAATGAGGATGGGCCACAGGCCTGTGCTTTTGTGAGGGGCTGCGCAGGGGTGAGTGCAGTCTGGTGCTATTCAGGGGCTACAGGGAGGCCCCATGAGCTGGTGCTGGCCAGGGGCAGGCTAGAGGTCACAATCTGCCACATTCCTGCCCCCAGGCTGGCTGGGCAGGCAGGGAGCAGCAGGAGCCAGCCACTCAGGCCAGGGCTGGATTTTGGAGGGTCTGCAGGGTCCCCCCTTTAGGCTGGGGCCAGGGGCTGCTGCCCCTACAGCCCTGCCTTAATCTAGCCCAGGTGTTGGGTCAAGGGTCTCAACCAGGTCTGCCCACATATGGCTGTGGAAGGCCCATCCGCCTGCCAGTGGTCCCTGCAATAATCACACACCCAGGTCACATCACCAGACTACATGAACAGAGAAGCAAGGAAAACTGAGGCACACCTAACGTCCAGAATAAAACCTAAGAGTCTCCCTACTTCATCATACCTTGATCTTGGGGGAATGGACATGTACTATTCCATTCTCCACCTCCCTCTCCCTCCCACTCCCCCTGCCCCGGCAAGTCATTTAATGGAGATTTGATGGGCTGCTAGGGTAACCATCTTACTTCTTGGCTGATAAAATGATGGACAATTAATGGGAAGAGGATAAGGAGGTGACAAATGGAGCACCTAGGACTGAGCGATAAGCAAGTAAGAGTATAAATGCATGTGCATGAGCCCTCCATCTTTTCAACAGAATGAATCAAAGAAAATCCTTAAAAGATATGCTATAGAAAACCTCAGCATAGGTCAGTTTCTTTCAAATCTATGGGGACAAACATTTTGAATAATGCAAAACTCTCCTTTCATAGTGATTTATGCCATCATGTGCCGGAAATGCCCCTCTGCCTTATATATTGGACAGACAGGACAGTCTCTTCGCCAAAGAATCAATGGACACAAATCTGACATCAGAAATTGCAACACTGCAAAACCTGTAGGGGAACACTTCAATCTCCCTGCTCACTCCCTTGACGACTTGTTAATAGCTGTGTTGAAACAGATGAATAACAAATCACAGCTTCAAAGAGAGACTGCAGAACTCGAACTTATATGCAAATTTGACTCAGTTGGCTTGCGGTTAAACAGGGACTATGGATTTTTCTCGCATTACAACTAGTGATTTGACCTCCCCCTCCTCTATGTGCTGTTCCCCAGTGTTTTGAATCCTAACATCTATTTTGATTTGCTGTTACAGCCTGACCTGATGCTATGTCATACACTCCCCTGCATTTACCATAATTTCCTTCCACTCTGTAACTTTCCTATCTTCAAAGCGTCTGACGAAGTGGGATCTTCTCCCACGAAAGCTCATGCGATAAATAAATCTGTTAGTCTTTAAAAGTGCCACAGGACTCTGTTGTCTTTCTACAATAGACTAACACGGCTACCCCTTTGGAATCTCCCCTTATGAGAGTGGCTTGCTTTTGCTGTAGAGATTTCTCTGGCAGAACAGCTAGAGAATGATAACCTATACAGTGGATTCATTTGTGGAAGTATGTCATGGAAATAGAAACATAAGGAGATAAGCTTTCTTCCTGCCCCCTCAGGAGAGAGACCAAAATACTGTTTTGCTAGTTGCTCTCTTATCAAACCATCTCACTCTGTGTGTGTGCACTCGTGCATGCGCACAGGTGCTGCTCTGTCTCAAATCCTTTCAATCACAGATTGCCTTTAAGGGCTGACAGGGCAAAATGATGATTAACAGGAACAAGAACATGTTGCAGTATTCTCTTTCAAGATAAGATGTTTGATGTGTTGCAAAATGTTTTGGCTTTTATTGAATTAGTCACTTGCAACACTACAAGATTCAACTATATTTTAAGGGATACATTTAATAATATATTCTAGTGAATATAAAAAATATCAAGGATGTTATGTGCTAAAGAGCCAGACTTGTAATCTATACCCTATCACATGAATTCTAAAGACCAAGAATTAGTATAGAAGCAACAGACTTCATTTGCCATCCACAATCAGAGAAATATTATTCTGGAGTGAGTAGGGGCGTACGGTATCCCTAGTATATTCATTGCAAGTTCCTTGTCTTCATTTGGATTCTATTTAGGTTTCTTGCAAGTAGCTTTCCAGATGTTTAAACAGATGAGCATCTATAACTCTAGGGACATAGAAGGCAAAATTTAACAAGGTTTATGGTACTATAGTTTGACAAGAGCTAGTGAGATGGACTCAGTATGCCTTATATATAAACATAGATCATACTGTCAGTAGTATATACATTTAAATGCTTATCCAAATCTTTACATTTTTTTCTCCCTTTCCTCTTTCTCTCTGGTTTATTTTTCATCCTTTTCCTCTTCTTAATCCAACCAACTCATTCAGAGCAGTGGCAGCCTCAGCCTTCCAGCCCAGGGTGCCTGTTGGGGGGCGGGGGGAGCTGGCTCCAGCCCCAGCCCCGGGCCGAGAGGCTGCCTGCAGGGGGGAGCCGGCCTTAGCCCTGCCGAGGCCACCTGCGGGGGGAGGGGATAGCCGGCTCCGGTCCGGGCCCCACAGGGCCGGCCATGTGGGGCAGGCCGGCCCAGAGACCAGACCCCATGACCTCTGCCCCTGGACCTGCCTGCTCCGCCCTTGGGGTGGGGAAGGCTGGCCCAGTGGCCAGGCATAGCCATCCTGGCCTGCCCCACCAGTGGAAGGAGGGGCTGCAGCACGCACGGGGGAGCGGGACAGTGCGGGGCCCACGTAACCGCAGGGCCCGGGGCGATCGCCCCATTTGCCCTCCCCAGGAACGGCCCTGAACTCATTCTCCCTTTGAGCCTTACTCCTTCCCTTTCTGCTCAACTTCCCTGAGGTTGATCCAGACCCACACCCTAGTATCAGGGTTTCCCCCGACTCCCATAATTTTCTGCATTTCAATCTTTTTTCAGTGTTTACTCTTCTGCCAGGTGCTTAATGGCAATAAAAGAGGCCACGTTTAATATTAAAGTTGGTCAGAAAAATTCTGAGGAAAAACATTTTTGTTGGAATTTGCCAAGTTAGTAAAATCAACATGTTTTAAAGAAATGGGACTCAGACAGAACCCCATCTGCCAGGTAGATTTCAGTCATAAACAGCATTATATGTCAGTTCTCCTGCCCAGTTCCCCAATCAAACTGCCTAGTAGGCCCTGCTAGGTGACTTAAAGTGTTTCTAGGGTCCACAGCTCAGGGCAGTTCTGCCACTCAGACTCAGGGCTCTACTCCCCTTTGTCGATAATTTCAGAAAATTTTATTTTTGTTCTTATTCTGAACAAAAACAGATTTTGAAATATTGGAATTCTCTATGAAATGGAATTACTTTTCTCCACCGAGCTCTACTCATTCTATCCAGGGTCCCTCCCGACAAATAATTTAACTGGCTTGAGCCTCCACCCAGAAACCTTGGAAAACTTTCACCATGTGCCCTTATCAGGCAGAACTTCCCCACTTGCACCCTGCAGGGCCCGGCCAACTATATAGGTGAACTAGGCAGTCACCTAGGGCCCCAGACTTTGAGGGGCACCAAATGAGACAGAATTGAATTTTGTTATTTATTTGAAAAAAAAAAAAAAAGAATGTATTATCTTTTATAAAATAGAGGGGGGGGGTGGCGATGGCAAAGTCATAGTTTGCCTAGGGTGCCAAAAACGCTTGGGCTGGCCTTGCAGGCATGCTGAGACAGGGACCAAACAGGAAATCTTTACTGGGGGAAAGGAGAACAGTCATAAACTGAGCAAAAACACTGTAACAAAACATGTATTCAAATAGAAAGTAAAATACTTCTCTCAATGTCAAGGAACTTTGACAGTAATCTTACATCACTCCCTTCCCACCTGTTGGTGAATATGTCCCACACATGATTGTCCCTTGGCCTCAGCGCCTCACCTATTCACCAAACCAAATTCACAGTTTGGATCAGCAAGTAGGAGTCATCCAACTGCCTCTTTAATGGTTTGTTTCCTATCCCCAAACAAGTCACTTACCTGCTTCCCCCTAGAAGCCGTACCACCAAACCCAGCTTAGCAATTCACCTTTATTGAGTGATCAGTATGCGAGACCTCTCCAGAGTCTATTCAGCTCCAATGCTGTCCTTTTATCTACATTGTCTCTCGCTATGAAGTTCTTAGTCTGTCTTGCTTCTTACTGTGAGGTTCCATTCAGCAGGGAGCCATAAGCACTTAGGACCCTTGAGAAGACTGGTTACTTAGAAATAAGCTCTTTGCCTTAAGGTAGGACCTCTTTTCCCTCTTGAGTCTCAAAGTTCACACAGAGTCTCTTCCCAAGTGCATCAGAGGAATTCTGGGTAGGTAATCTATGCAAATGGAGCTCTGCATGGCAGCTCTTTCCCCTTTCTACCAATAAAGAGAGGAGACAGCTCTCTCCCCTCTGGTGCTTCTGGTTATAGAGCTTACATTAACACCCAATCCCTTCCTTTAACTCACCAAAATGTCTTACCTGTGGTTATTTTCTCATTGGGAAGTGTTTAATAAGGCTCTCAGCAAATTCTGTTGGGTACAGATTAGCTTTAGTATTCCAGCCTCAGCAGTGCTCAAGAAAGTGCAGTGTATCCAGGAAAAGCCTGAAGCTTTAGAGAATGCAAGTGGAGAATGCAAGCCTTGCTTTGAAAAAAACCAAAACCCAAAACACCACTGTTTTCCTCAATGTGAGTATCACCAGCAGGCAGGCTGGTTAGAATCAAGAAAAGAAATAAAAAATACTTAGCAAGTCTCTAGGGAACACTCTTGCAATAGCAGGGGGATGGACATTTCAGTCACACTTTTAGGCTATGTCTACACTTGCTAAAATTAGTTTGAATTAGTTAGTTCGAACTAACTAATTTGAACTAATTTTAGTTAGTTCGAATTAGCTTAATTCAAACTAGGAAAAGTTAGTTTGAAGTAAGCAAGTGCCATTCATGGCTCTTGCTTAGTTCGAATTAGCGATCCCCATTAATTTCAATAGCCGGTTAGTTTGAACTAAGAAATTAGTTCGAATTAACATGGCCACATTGGTTAATTCGAACTAGTTAGTTCGAATTAACCGTTTAGTTTGAATACCCTATTCGAACTTATTAGTTTGAATTAAGGAAGCCCTTAATTCGAACTAACTAAAGCCTACTGGAGCCATGGCTTTAATTAGTTTGAATTAAGCCTCCTTAATTCGAACTAACTTGTCAGTGTAGACATAGCCTTAGTGTGGTTGTCTGTTCCGCTCCAGTGGCTGAACTACACAGATGTATATGAGTTTGCTGCTGGTGCTGTGTTAGGAGCAGTCAGTGTTTCAGCTCAGGTAGTAGAGGCTTGTGGTTTTAGATCCAGACATCCCAGGCTCATTTCTTGCCAATGACCTATCCAGCAGCGCACATTACAAATGATGGTGGCCCATATGGGGTTTTAAGCTGTAGTGGATATCTAAAGCTCAGTTAGCTTCCTGGACTACAGGAAGTTTGTAATCTGTATTTTACCCAATATGGTGTCTCACCTCCCTTTAGTATTTAATCCAGTTAAGGAGCTTTATGAATTTGTTTTCCATAGACTATAGTATTTAAACTATAGGTTCTAGGTTCTTTAGCTCAAGCAGTAGAGGTCAGGCTTTTAGATCCAGAGGTCAGTCCCTAAAGATACAACCCATATAGGGGTGTGGCAATTCAGACAGAATGTCTAACTGGCCTTTTCCATTTGTATCTAATTTATCTATATCAGTCCAACCTTTATGAGTTTGACAAAAGGAGAGGGCAAAGATATGAACCAGTTCTGTTATTATAGGAACTGGCTCACCTATACTTATTTGTAAGCTATGAATTTATTAATGGGTCCCAAAGTATCCAATGACCTTCTGTGACAGATGGTGAATCACTTCTTATTTCCAATGCATATATTAACATTTTAAACCACTTTTGCCTTTAGCCAGTAAAACTTAACAACAACGATTTGTGGAAATCTGATGCTGTGAGTTTAGAATGGCTGAAAATTCATTGTCTGAGGAATCCTCTCGTACTAGTATGCTATTAGCAAGGGCATAACGAGCTTCTGTTTATTTTAGAATGATGTATGGTTCGTGATGGTGAAATTGCAGTCACAGACATGTTACAATGATTTGCTTTGAGGATGATTTATGATTCAGAGTCTGGCAGGAATCATTTCTCTCTTGCACATCTTGCTAGAAATCAGATTCCTTGTCTTACACATTCACTGGAAAAGATATTTTAGCAGTCTTCAAAAATTTGATCTAGAAAGGTGGAACTTTATTTCTATAATCGGCCTGTTTGGAGTGATAAAGAGTTTTGTTTTTCACATTGATGTGCACCAAAGAAGAACTATTACTCTTTCCCATAGTCTAGTGTTGGGTTTTTTGTTTTTGTTTTTGTTTGTTTTTGGTTGGGTTTTTTTGGAGAGCTTAAGCAGCTTTTCCAAAATGCAGGCACTATACTCTATAGACAGAAGCCTAAATTATCCATCCCAAACCAAAGGAGATAGATCAAATAGACAAATCAAAATTAAGTTCCATGTAGCACTTTGCCCTAAATATGGATACTATTGAAATTAGATCAGAACAGTGAATGATGAGTAAGCAATTTAGAAACTCTTCCAGCTACAGGGCAAAAGTATTCTGTACTGTTTAATTATGCCATTATTTCAGTTAGATAAAGCACTATAGTATCTAAGTGCTATAATTAAGAACATGGTAGCCTGCTAAATTTCAACACAAGAGGGAAGAGAGGAAAGTGGGAGATGCAACTCCAGCCAAATCTCCAGTTCCTGCCCTTTCTGCATCTATTTTCTCCAGGCATAGGTGTGTGGATCTAAATTGTCTTGGTCTTTGAGCCTGCTGCCTGACAAGAATTCAATGCCACTTTTTAAACTTAATCGGCTATTTCTTTGGCCTTGTCTACACTGAAAATGCTGCATTGATCCCCACAGAGAGACGCAGTGGGATCAATTGAGTGGCCAGTGTAGACCCACTCAATCAATTCCAGAAGTGGTCTCCCTTTGATATTGTAACCCCACCCCTCCAGAAAGAGCAATGCTGCGTTGAAGGGAGAGCATCTCTGGTTGATGCAGATGAGTGACAATGTCGCAGTAAGTGGGAATAAACAAGTCGATGGGAGATGATCATTCTGCTGAACATAGATTGTGTATCTCCCATTGACTTAGCATGGCAGTGTAGACCAGGCCTTTGTATGAATCGTGAGTGGCCTTTAAGTCTTTGGTTCTCAGGAAACTACACCCCTGAATTGCCACTGATTTTACTTCAATTCTTCCTTGTGCACTGGGGCACAGTGAATCACAGTGGAGCAGACATACATAGTACCCATAAGATGTGGAACCCCCAAGTGGTGTCACTCAATTCTGTCATTTACTTTCCTGTGCAGCAGTTCTGATGTGTCAGGGTCATGAAGAGGAAAGTTTGGCCTATGATGACTTAGTGATTTTACCAGTAAACACCAACAAATAACAGAATATTTACAGGCTTTTGTGGATTACTGTAAGCAGATCTAAAAATAATTAACAAGTAAGCTTTAGTGCTGTTTAGAAGATAGAAAAATCATATATTGGCCTTGTAACCAGCCAACTACTACATGAAAAATGAATTATCCTGTAACTATATGATCATTATTTGCCACATTTAAGTGGTATTTTTGCCCCTTTAATTTGAAGTGCCATTTTAATTTTAAAATATTAAATTACTAAATCTCTCACGACAGTGGTTTGAATTTAGAGTAGTTATAGCAGGGCAGTAAAGCTGATTACAAAAAAATGAAGCTGCTGAACATTGAACATCCTGATTAATTTTTTTCACACACATAAGACTAAAATACTCCAGTCAATGGAATATCACTGAGTGATCCTTTTGGGGGTTATTTTTGCTTGTTGTCTTTAAAATTCCCAAGTTAAGTTAGGAGGTAATATTAAGAAAGAGAAACTGGTGCTTGTCAGTGGTATGAATTGACAGCTCCAATGGGAAAAGGCTCCGTGCTGAATCTGTTTCCAGCAGTGTTCCCTCTAAGCTGCACGGGTGTGCGGCCGCGCAGCGGCCGTCGCACCCCCCGCGCAGCAGTGATGGACCACCGTGCAGCCCGGAAGCCCCCGCCGCTCCCTCCAGACCCCCGGGGCTGCGGCTTTGCTGCAGCAGACCCGGCCTGCGCCCGGCCTCTGGGCTGGCCCTCCCCACCCCCAGGGTGGGACAGGCAGGCTCAGGCTCGGCTCAGGTGCACGGGCCTGCCTGCCTGCCCCACGCGGCTGGGGCAGCGGGGTGGCTGCAGCCACGGCGGGCTCCCACCCGCCGACCGCCTCGACTTCCCGGCCTGGGGCCGGGGCCGGGCTCATCCAACGGCCTCGGCCTCCCAGCATGGGGCCGGGATCAGCCTCCAGGGCTGGGGTCTGCTCCGCCCCACTGGCGGCTTCCCAGGGCCGCAGTAGGGTCCTCCCCCGCCAGCGGCCTTGGCTTCTCTCTTTCTTTCTCTTCCTTCTTTCTCTTCTTTGCCTGCTTTCTTTCTTTCTTTCTTTCTTTCTTTCTTTCTTTCTTTCTTTCTTTTGCTTTCCTTTTTCTTTCCTTCTTTGTCTTCCTTCTTTTTTCTTTCTTCCTCTCTTTCTCTTCCTTCTTTCTCTTTTTTCCTTCTTTGTCTTCCTTTTTCTTTCTCTTCCTTCTTTCTTTCTTTTCTTCTTTCTCTTCCTTCTTTCCTCTTCTTTCCTTCTCTTTCTTTTTCTCTTCCTTCCTTTTTCTCTCTCTCTCTTCCTTCCTTCTCTTTTTCCTTCCTTCCTTCCTTCCTTCCTTCCTTCCTTCCTTCCTTTTTTAAAAAAAAAAACTTTTAAAAAATGAATTTTAAATAAAAACCTTTCTAAAAATTAAATTTCAATTCAAAATTCATTCAAATTCAATTAAACACAATTAATTAATTCTATTTACAATTACTTTAACTTCAATTAATGCCTATAATTTCTGTCATGTGAGTTTACACAAAAATTTTATTCAGAAAAAGTTTTGCACACGGCTTGAAAATTTTGCACACAAGCTGCCAAACCTTAGAGGGAACATTGGTTTCCAGTGCAGTAAAGTGTGCCTGGTCAAGAAAGCACTTAGGCATATGCCTATGCCCCATTGAAGTCAATGAGACATGGGCATATGCTTAAAGGAAAGCATGTGTTTGAGTGCTATATTCCATAGGGAGGGACTTCAGTGTGTGCTTACATAGTTTTCTGAACTGGGCGCTTAATGAATTGAATGAATAACAGCAGTATAGTGTAGCTTCCTATAGGTTATCCTATTAATGTGTCTTGATGGTGACGTTCAGAGTTTGCCCCTATGGTGACAATGGTTCTTTTGCTGATACTACCACCTAATGGTTGTGGTAGTGGTTTTATAATGTGGAGATCAGTCTCTAGTGACTAGTGCAGGGGTCGGCAACCCCCGGCACGCGTGCCAGAGGTGGCACGCGGGCTGAGCCTGAGTGGCATGTGGCACCACTCACGCTCCCCCTCTGGCCCTGCAAACCGCGTGGCCAGCAGCTGCGGCCCACGGCTGAGGGCCCCTGCTAGCCCCACCCTGCTGTACAGCAGGAGGGGAGGGGAGGGGAGGGGAGGGGAGTGGGTCACATCACCCTGGCCCGCCCAGAGCTGCGCCGCTGCCGGAAGGGCAGAGCCGGCCCCAGCCATGGCCAGCAAGAGGGCAGGTCAGCTCGGCCCACCCGGAGCCACCATTGCCAGCAGGTGGCCTCTGGTTCCTGGACCCAGCTCCCACTGGCATCAGCAGCTCCGGGTGGGCAGAGCTGACCCGCCCTCTTGCCGGCCATGGCTGGAGTCGGCTTTGCCCTGCGGGCTGGGGCAACGTGACCCATTCTGCTCCCCTCCCCTCCTGCCATCCAGCAGGGGGCGGGGCCAACAGGGGCTATCAGCCCCGCGCCACCCCTGAGGACGGGAGCTGGCCCTGAGGCGCAGAACTGGAGGCAGCTGAAGCTTGGCCCCGCCCCCTTTTGGCGCTGCCCCCGGCACCTCCTGAGGGTGTGGTGAGCGGGGCTGGCACAGGGGCCAGCAAAGGTTGCCGGCTCCTGGACTAGACTGATACCACCAATTGCTTACTACTATTATTTACATTGCAGGGGTGCTTGGAAACCTCAGTCATTGGTCAAGATTCCTCTGTGCTAGATGGCGTACACATATTTTTAAAAAGATATCTCTGCTCCGAAGTTGTTAAAATCTAAGTATAAAATCAGAGGTAGCAGGTTAAAACAACAGATTACAGACCTGAATCATATGGAACTGATGTCATAGTAGAAAGGAGCCATAGCATGTTACTGGGAACCATACAGTACCTCATTTTGTGTTATTTTTAATGAATAACATACAGATATCCTGATTCTCTAGTGCCTTGCATATATAGTCATAGGGTGCGTCTACATTAGTAAATTAAGTCGACTTAAGCATGCTTAAGTCGACTTAATTTACTCTGCGTCCACACTGGTATTTCCTTAAGTTGACTTAAGCTGCTGCCGGAGGCTTCCCAGGAGCTGAAGCGCAGCCGTGCCGGCAGTTGCTTGCGCGCCGGCTGTTTGGGGAGGCCCGGCAAGAAGGGACCGCGGGGCTTCCTTCTTGCCGGGACCTGAGTGGTCCCGGGGAGAAGGGAGCCCCGTGGTCCCTTCTCTCTGGGATCCCCACTCTAGCTGCCGGCTGCTGAGCAGCTGGAGCATGGGTCCCAGCCCGCGCTTTAGCTTCTCAGCAGCTGGCAGCTGGAGCGCGGGTCTCCAGCTCTTCCTCCTGGCCGGGACCACTCAGGTTCTGGGGAAGTTCTCCCCGAGATCTGAACGGTCCCGGCTAGAAGGGTTCCCTTCTGCCTGGGACCTGAGAAGCCGAGCAGAAGGGAGCCAAGTGGTCCGGGACAGAAGGGAACTCCATGCTCCCTTCTCCCCCAGACTGCTCAGTGGCTTGCTGCCCCAGGGAAAGCCAGCATCATGCGGGGCTGGCTCTCCCTGGACCGAACTAGTCGACTTAGAGAGTCTAATATAGACTCTCTAAGTCCAGTTAGTAAGGCCCACTTTAAGTCAACTTAGGGAGTCCTGTGTGGACTCTCTAAGTCGACTTAATAAGGTCGACTTAAAGTCGACTTATTAAAGTCGACTTATTTAAGTCGACCTAAATTCCCCAGTGTAGATATAGCCATAGATACCTGTGCAAAATTGGTGCAAAATGCTATCAAAATAGTCCAGTCTCATAGATAGTTTGCACAGGTATAATGTGGATGACTGCATAGAACATTAGACAGCTGAAAATCATGTCCATGTTTTCCTTAAATAATGAAGCAGAGGTAAGAATAGTCATGTTTTACTGGTTATGAGATGGGGTATCTACCCCACAAGACTGAAAAGGTTAAGATGGCCAGGCAGGCCCATTAATGCATAAGCTGCACCTGAAGGAGGCACCAGGGATCAGGGATTGATTGGGAAAGGGATCAGTTTGGCAGGAAAAGGTAGAACTTCCATAAAGTCAGGGAGCAGACAAGAGAAGGCTATGGGGAAGTAGGTTATAGTCACTGCCTGGGAGGAGAGAGGTGTATTGGGGCTAGAGGGTAGTCCACAGTTACTCCCTAAGAGGAGGGAATTGGGAGGCTGGTGAATCTGGAAAGTGGGGAAGCCAGGAAGGGCGGAGAAGGCTCCGGGGAAAGCAGCAAGGGTGGACAGTGCAGGTCTTAGCTGCTAACCAGAGAGCCCATGAACTGGAATCCAGAATAGAGGTTGGATCTGGCTTCTCCTACCAGACACTGGAAATGTAGCTCAGGCTAAACAGAGGACAGCTCGGGAGAGACTTTTTTATATCACCCCCAGAAGGGGAATACATAAGGTGACCCATCCAGAGAGCTGCATTACGAACAAGAGGCTGCAGTTCCTGGAGCAAGAAGGGATACAGGATGAGACAGAATGGGGGGAAGACACTGCTGGGGAATGGGGGATGTGCAGTACCTGTAGAGCTAATCCCCAGGATGGTCAGGAGGAGGTGCTCCTAGTGATGAGTGGACCCTGTTTCAGGCTTTTGAGAGCAATGCAGGGCAATTGAGGAATTGGTGCAAAATCCAAACCCTGATTTGGATCTCTGTTTTATGTCTGATTATCCCAATTATCTCAATTCCCCTGAACTTTGGAAATCCAGATCCAGATCAAAATTTTGTGGTTCCTGTAACTACAAAATTAAAATGGCACTCAAGGTATGTTCCCCACCCCAAAGCTCGTTGAAAGTCATGCCTTCACTGAAGTCCATGCTCAGTCTATCTTCTTATTCTTTCTTTTCTCTTTTATTTCTCTTGTCACTGAGTACATTCTAGTACACAGAAAAAACTGTATGAATGGTATTATTTATTGTCTCCTTCTGAGCAGCTCATGAAGACATCTATTCAAGTACATGTGCAAGGTCACGGTTTTTGTGCACAAGACATGAAAGGAGTTACAGTACTGGGCAAGAAAGCCAAACTTTGTATGACTATCCAGGGCTTGGGATACAATACAACAATCTTGAATACATGAATACAGAATGATTGGCTGTAGTTCTGTAGCGTATGGATACTGGAGCTGCAGAGTCTGAAATGAAACCCTTTTCTCCGCTGCCATCCTCATTTTTTTACTCACTGTTCTACAATCTCCACATTCAATAGACTACAGCCAAACAAGATGCAGTGTTGGTGCTGCCAACTAAACAAGCATGTTGGGTCAAATACATTTTTAATTTAAATAAATAACTTTAATGGAGTTACAGCAGAGATTAACATAACTCCTTACAGTCTCAAATGTGCAAAATTTCAATGGGATTTCAAGAGGATTGATTCATGAAACTGATTTATTTAAACTCTATGTGAAATTAACAGATCCCCGTGCTCTGAAAACCTGTTACTACAGTCATCAATTTTTCAGCCTACCTTTCAAAGCTGGGTTGCAGAACCTCACTCTGTGAAAGCAAAACGTCATTCATTAACCATCACTATGGTGAGCAAGTGGATTAAAATTACCTCTAAAACATTAAAAATAAATGGGATAGAGAATAATTCACTGAAGCACAGTCATGGTTTTAAATATAAACCCTTGTTTTCTGGAAGTGTAGCTTGAAATTAATCACACCAAAAGTTTCTGTAGAGATTTGAACACTTGGAAAATCATTTTGCTTATGGATTCTATTTGGCATAAAAGGGCTAAATAAGAGATGGATGTTAGCCACACTTTTGATTTTGAAATTTTGATTTCAAACGATGGAATTTAGAGTACTGTATAGAATGTTAAACTAAGAGGGCCAAGCTCTACCCTCTGTTACACTGGTGTAAATCAAGGGTAACTCTCTTGGATTTACAGTGTTATACAGAGCAAAATTTGACCTAAGACTCCACACAAATATATCAGTGTGTATGTGCACATGTGTGTGTGTGTGTGTCCACATGCCCATACATGTGCATTTAGGGGGATGTATATGTTATGTGACATAGGATATTAAACAGTATATTCACACAATGAGAATGTGACAACAGATGTGGAGCTTTCTCTCCCTTAAGGCCTCAGCTTGCCTGGCAATTGATGTTTATCAGAGTTCAGTTCAGTTGCTAATTTTTTATTACAAAATATTTGAAGGTTTTTTTTGTACCATATGTCACAAGGTCAAGTTTCCAGCAACAAAATCAATTAGATAGAGATTATAGGATATAGAGTGAAATAATGAGCAGGACTTTGCTTCCCCTCCGGGTCAGGTGACAAACCATATCATTTTATGGACTCATTCATGTCCCAAGTCAGTGAGCATTATTTCTTCATGGTTCCAGACTGCCTGAGGATAGGGAGGTGACTCACTTGAGAGTCCAACTGATCCTCCACGGAGACCCAGGCCAGTCCTTTGTTCCTGGAATCCTGAACTCAGTTTGCCCTATCCCTGCCTTGATGAGGTTCACATTGCCCTTCTGCTCCTGGAGAGTTTTCCCTGGATCTGTTTCAAGCCATGAGGACACATCTTTGGGAATATTACATAGTGACTCTCATAACTATACACATGCTATTACAATAAACTTGCTACTATAACAACATCATGAACATTCCCAATACACCTAATATGACATATTTTGCATTAGACCCAAGGGTAGGCAACAACAGTGGCACACGAGCCCATTCGGAGTGCCACTTGGAATCCTCTGTGGCACCACAGGAATTGCCACTCCTGGCACCAAAAGACACTTCAAGTGGCTTCTTTCTGGGGCGGCTGCAGTGCAGAGGTCTCTGCCATGTCCATGCCCCAGGCATACCATGTAAAGAAGCTGCCCAGAGTGGCTCCTCTCTGTGGTGTGCTGCCGCTGCCAAAAGGAGTGACTCCAGGCAACTTCTTTCCATGGCATGCCTTGGGATGGGGTCACCCAGGCACGCTGCCAAGAGGAGCCACTCCAGGTGGCTTCTTTCCAAGAGTGGGCCGTCGGCACCAGCTGAGGGTCGAGGAAGAGGGGCTGGCACCAGGGGTCAGCAAAGGTTGCCAACCCCTGGACTATACCATTACACTACAAGGGTGACCATGGAGGTACAAGGTGTCACAGAAGCAGGCAGGCTTTTTTTCCTTTTCCCCTAGTATAAGAAGGGTAACATGTTAGATTTACAACCAGTCTATATTTGGCTCATAGTGGAAGCTTTATGATTAAATCTCATGGTGTTGGGTTGTTGAGGTCAAACCCTTAATATATTTTTAATGTGATTTGTTGCATTTAATTCAATATAGTTGTGGTTGATTATGCAGAAGGTAATAAATCAACCAGAGAGGGGGCGCCAAACTGTGACTCGTATGTCGCATGCAGCTCTTTTACAGTTAAAGTGCAGCTCACAGACCCCTGTATGCCCACTCATTCGCCACCTACCAGACTAGGGTGGGGAGCTTGGAAGGTCTTGGGGATTGGAATGTCAGTAAGTTTGGCCACCCCTGTAATAAATATTATGTAGATTTCAGTCTGTTTATGTGGACACAGTGTACCTGGCTGTAGTTTTTTAAGTTAACTTTGAGCCATTAAAAATGCATTTTACTTTTATTTGCTTGTAACTCTTTGGTCTTCATCCCTTGTACTTGAACTCACTTAAAACTACTCTCATTTTGTTTTGTTTTACTTTTACTATTAGTCAATGTAGTGCATTTTTTAATTGAAGTGATAGTTAACTCCAGTTCAAGTAATAAGCTGTGCTTTTGTCTCTTTAAATGAGCAACAAGCGTTAACACATTAGCATTAATACAAAATAACAAAAATGAATCCTATAATAAAGTCTTGGCTCCTTTAAAAACACCAAAAGGAAAAACAGGCACCTTTTGCATATTATACATAACCTTTAAGAGTTTGGTGTTTCAAGAAAACAATCAACATAGCATGTATTTCATAAATTTCAATACATTTGTTATGGAAGGCAATATAATACTAATGTGATAATTAATACGAGGCTCCTAATAATGAATCACACAAGCTTTATTAGTTGACTTGTATAATATCATTAGATGAATTTATTGAGTTGTTCAATTAATAAGTGGAATTGATATGCCAGAAAGATTCTTTTCCCAAGAATCAGGCAACATAGATAATACTGAAGAGGTTTATTCACGATACCGGGAAGACTGACAGAGAAAAGTCTACAGAGACAGAAAAAACATTAAAGCCTAACAATTCCCTCCTTTCTGAGAAAATAGAACACATAAGTGAGATATAGTCAACACCTAAATATTTTGGCATGCATGATCAGCTTTAGGGTCAAGTGAAGGGCGAGAGAAAAGGGGAAGGAGAAAGATGGGGGACAGAGGTAAAATAGAAAGAGCAGCAAGATTTTTAAGCATGTGTTTAAAATAGCCACACAGAGTGAGAGAGGTTAGTACCACAAACACAGCAGCAGCTGTTATCTGTAGACTCTCCCACCAAGAAATGGAACTATGGGACATCTCAGAAGCAGGATCTTCCAGGTGACTATGGTTTGGTTGGAGAGCAGAACTTGGTACCGGTACTGTCATGAACAGTGGCAGATGCTGAAGCAGCAGTAAGGACAACGTTGAATAGCAGCTCCTTGGCTAACTGGATCAGTGTATTGTCCAGATACAAGTTATCATACCACCAGGTGGGCCATCATCATTCCAGTGAACACATGGCCAGGTAGATGGAAACTACCCAATGTAAACAAGTCCATGATCTGCAGGCACATAGAAGAGTCCGCTGGGCACTGCAGCGATCCATAGGTGTAGTAAGAAAAAGGGGTAATAAAACACCACTGGGTGACAAAGACCTGAACAGCAGTCTCAGTATTCATGAGAGGAAGAATATTAACAACAATAGGAGAGGAAGGGATTAGAAGACAAAGAGTAGAGCAAGAACACACAGCAGTCCAATGTTGCACAGTATTATTAGTTACATAACCAACAAATTTAAAATGAAAGGAGGAAGGCAGATATGAGCAGGAAAGACAGAAGGATACACACAAAGGAAATTAAAAGAGAAAGGTGAGTCAGGAGGAAGAAGAGACGCTACTATTAAACATCTGCGAGGTGGACAAGGGTAGGGGGAGGACAGACATTGTTTGGAGGACAATGACACCATCAGGGAACTCTAGGGTAAGTCACTTGACATTGTTCCTAGCTTCCTGAAACCTAGTTCAGAGAAACCAAAACACCCTACTGAGACACACACTTGGGTGCTCAGTACTTGGCATTGCAGTCTTCGCTTCTGCAATTTCTGCAACCCCAAAACCCTGGCATTGCATCCTCTTCCTAGTGCAGTCCCTGCAACCTGAAAATGTGGCCAAAATACAACCCTATTCAGTCCTCTTATCTATGTGCCTTGCTAATGGTTCAATTTGAGAAAAAGGGTGTGTGTGAAGGGGAGATCCTGGGGAGCCCCAGACCAAGGTGCACGCTAGAGGTGGTAAGTATAAAAGTATTCACCTTTATCCTTGGTGGTGGAAGGCTCTCCAAAGGTTCTCAATGACACCCTGCTTTGCTGCACCAATTGATAAACCAGAAAGATTCTTTCCCCGAGAATCAGGCAACATAGATAATACTGAAGATGTTTATTCACGATACTGGGAAGACTGACAGGACAGCTTCAAATTGGTGCTGTTACAGTGGTCAAATATATATGCCTCTTTGTCAGTTACATAATCCACTTGGAATTCTTTACCTGTTTACTTACAAGTACAGACTTGTTCCACCCAGAGAGGACAGAGGTGATAATGACCGATGCAGAGACACTTTAATTACGTTAAAGGCCCTATGGCTACATTTAGGGTGGGGTGGGGTGGGAGGATGAGATGGAGAGGAGAGTCCTTACAGATAGTTAGAAATGTATTGTTCCCATCTAAACCAGAATTTCTCAATAGGCAGATGGCCACTGCCTTACAGAATGTTCACAGCATCCTTGTCCTTGGGTGGGTCTGGTATGACTATCTATTAATTTGAGTTTCATGCCACAATTTACTGGCAGGAAAAGTATCCAAGCTGTAACAGACGAGACCTGACAGAGAAAAGTCTACAGAGACAGAAAAAACGTTAAAGCCTAACAAGCGGATGGCAGAAACTTGATGTGGTACAGTATCTGATACTACCTTTATTGCTTTTAAATCAATGGTAATCATGGTAATACAAAAGTTAATCTTGAAAAAATGTGTTAAATGATATTTACTTCTCTGAAACAGCTATACCACTCTTATTGTTAGTTTAGTTTCCAGAAAGCAGTAGTGTTTTTTGTCTTTTGGGGGTCCACAAAGGGAAGGAAAACAAGTTTTTTCTGCTTTGTTTGGATTTGTAAAGATTGGGAAGGAGTTAAGATTTGTAATTTGTTTCATTAGAAAGTTTACTGTTGCAACAAGCTGACAGTGTATGTTGAATGAGGAGACAAATGGCTGAGAAAAGATTTAAGCCCTGTTGAACACAGCTAAGTGTTTTTGCTAGCTGAGCTCTTCATAAGCAGGCAACACGAAGAATTATTTCATCTGATCCACATTTGGAATTCACAACAGGTTCACTTTAAAACAGCAGATCTTGGATGGCAGAGCTGTCCTCATGCAGAGCCTCAGTTCTGTTTGCCATTGTTTGGTCAGAAGAGAACAAGCTTTAACATCACCCCTAGATTTACATAGCTACAAGAAATGAGATGTTGCACAGAATTTTTGAAGGGCATTTTATTACATGTAGATCAGAACATATTATGTAGAGAGAATACACAGTAGTGGTGACGTATAAATACATTATTAACATCAATTTGGGAAGGCTATGTTACTCAAGAGGAAGAAAGTCACAAGTCATTGATGACATAGGTCATCTCAAGTGTCAATAAAAAGTTTATATTACACCTAACATGTACTCTGATATACCACAAGCTTTAGAGAAAAGCCATATTGAAAGGTTTTTGAGAGTATCAAACATTTTAATTAGTTCTATTTTTCATATCCTTCTACCATCAAAGCCAGGTTCTTTGGTTGGCCGAAGTCAAACTGTGATGTACTCAGATGGAAAACTGGAAAATAATCTACAATAGTATTCCTATACCAAAAAAAAAAAAAAAAAAAAAGTGACAGTATGAGTTATATTAGTGAAATTTGAAAATATTACTAGATAAATTCACACACAGTAGATCCTCAAAGACACGAACACCAGAGTTATGAATTGATTGGTCAACTGAACACCATGTGAAACCGGAAGTAAGCAATCAGGCAGCAATGGAATGTGGGGTTGGAGGAGAGCAAATACTGCACTGTATTGCATCTCAGCACATCTGGGTTTCCTGTTCCCAACGCCACTTGCCATGTGAGGGGAAACCACCTACAGGTAGGAGGTGAAGATGCTGAGGTTCACAGCATACCTACTGCCAGCCTAAGGTAGTGTGACTAGACCATGCAGAACAGAAACACCTCCCTCCACGCCCCAGGAAGGGGACAAGCTTACAGTCTCAGTCTGAGGAGTCTGATCCTAGGAAAGCCCGAGCTGCTGCTCTTGCAGCCAGATCCTGGGAGTGGGAGCCAGAGGCTGCGCTCTGGAAGAATCTTAAAAGATCACAGTCTGTGCACCGATGTAGCCCAAGCTTGCCCATGGGTGCAGCTCTGGGAGTGCAAGGGGCAGGGGCAGTGGCCTGATGCCAATCCCTTGCCACATGCTGCCTCTGGAGTGCAGAAGTCAGTGCACTGAGCAGGGCAAGCCCCGTGGAGAGATAGCTGAGGGCTTTGCAGAGATCTCTCCCAGCCTCTGCTGGAAGACACTGACTGCAGGGTATTGTACCATAATATTTTGTTCAGAGTTACAACCAACCTCCATTCCCAACATGTTTGTATCTTTGAGGTTCTACTGTATCTGTCTGTGCACATTAATAAGACTCATAGAATTCCAAGTCAGAAGAGACTACTGTCATCTCCTTTGACTAGAGCCCTGCAAATCTGCAGACATCTATGTTATATCTGCATCCACAGATGCAAGATAGATATTGGCAGCTCATTTCTTGTGGGTGCAGATCGGATGTGGATCCACATATTTGTATCTTCACAGAGCTCTATTTCTGACTTCTTGTACAGAGAATTATGGAGAAAGAAATATGTTACACTGTCACCAAGAAGCAAATGTTTATCTATTTAGATGGGAAAACCATTTTAAGGTTTTTTTTTTCTTTACAGGTTTTTCTTTCTTCCCTGAGCTCCTGTTAACGAAGGGCCAATTCCTTAAAGGTATTTTGGCACCTGACTCTCATTGACTCCAAGGAACTGGGTGTAAGTGGCTTTAAAGGTGGTAGGATATTAAAAAGAAAAATAGCACCCCTAAAATCTCTATACCAGTGGGAGGCACACTCACATATCCAAAGGCATAATTCGAATGTAGTCTTTTATTATTTTCAGATTCATGGGAAATCCTGAATGGCCAGTGAGGCTAATTTTTTCTCAGAGTGGAACTTTCATTTTAGCAGAGATGTTATGCAGTCCACGGGTCTGTATGTACACAAATACGGCATCTATGTGCAAATGCCAATACATTAGAATGATTAGTGTAAATTAATATCCATTGAGGGTACTTGTAACATTATGGAGCATTGGTTTGAGATCATCTCAAAAGAACATTAAACCCTGACAGATTTGATGTGGAAAGGTAGAGAGCCCGTGATCTGATTTTCAATTCTTACTGATAACATTTGCCAGACACTCCTGTACTATGGGGTGAATCCTGAAATCCAGCACCCTTACTCAAGAAAAACTCCAGCTGGATAAGCCCACTAAGCCATACCCCTCACTGTGCAGTTTTCTGCACATGGCTTACAGTCTTCATTTACTGAATGAAGACTATGGGCATGATTGTGACTTACTCCTCTTGGGGAGAAGAAGGCACAGGGAAGTGAGAAGAAGGCCAGGGAGATGGTAGAACCTTGACTCAATCTGCCCTAGTGTGCTATCCAGAGCAGTTGAGCTGGTGTAGAAGGTGAAATAATCCATGCCAGGTAAAGGTGATGCAGATTACTTTTCTCCATAGCAAGGGAAAAAAACAGGGATTGAATGCTGATTCTCTGAGTGCATCTGGGCAGCACAAATGCATATTGCCTGTTATTCAGGACTAGCGGAAAATCCACAATCTAGCTCTGAGGAAATGTCTTTCCTTTAAGCAAGCAGAACTCCACTGGCAATAAGTGGGCCACATTCAGAAGCGGTGTAAACTGCTCAACTCCATTAAACTCAATAGAGTTGGGTTAGTGGCATTAATTCTGAATTGATGATGGTCTGTCAGAAATCACTATTAAATTTCAGCCACAGGGAGTTTGTTGCTACTGTTTTTTTCTATGACATATCACAACAGGAAGATATGAGATAAAGGAGAAATCTTGTGAGCTATCTGAAGGCCATCTGTATTTTCCTAATGAACACTACAATCCTCTTGGATCCATGAAATATTCAATATATGATGTTGGTTTTAAGACAAAAGGTGTGCAGAATTTAAACTCTGCGTATGCTCTGAATGTTCTTTTATTTAGCAGGTTCTCTTGTGAAAAATTTATCAGTGTGATATTGATCATCTGGCAGCTGCTACAAGAAAGAACTCTCAGAAGACACTGATTAATGTATAGGTTTGGAATAATTACTTGGTAGTATTGGAGACACTTGTTTTTACCCAGTGAGGGATTCTGAATGTTTTGCTCATTATTTTTCTGCTGTCTATGTGCTTTGGTATGTACTTTTCATGGGTTGTAAACAACCATATGTGCTGCATTTGGGAGTGGGGGTGGGTGGGAGAAATTAGTTATAGGGGCATCCTATCAGAAAGGATTTTTCCCCTCTGAAATCCTTTGAAGAAGTCTTCAAATAGTACCAAATGTTAATACTGAATAACAGTAAAATAATCAGCTGAATTTCACAAATGAAGATGAGTATTTCATGTGTCCCTGAAGACCTATGTAATGTCAGCTTTTATAAGCCATTAAGTATTATGCCACTTATATTCTGAATACAGAATTGGCACTGCTTAATTTTGCATTATCATTAACACAAGTGATGCAGCATATTGAGGTTTCACAAAACCTTCTAAAAGCAAAAGATTGCATTTGGTGAGTACAAAATTAAAATGCTGGTTATATCAGAGGTTCACTGCCATTGTCAATCATCTTTAAGAAGACATATAGGTGTTTGAAAATGGCCTGTAGGTCAATATGATGAAATTTGGAGGTGAAGAGGTAAAGAATGTTTTGATTAAGAAGTCTAGTTGTTCATCATATCAGTAATGGCAGAACCTATTGAATAGACTATAGTTTGGCTTTATAATCTGAAAAGTGTATGAATACACCAGTAGTATATTTTCTGTTATGAGCTGAGTGAAACTTTGTTAGGGGTTGGGTTAAACCCCATTGGGATTGAAAGGTGTGAATTACTTCTTCAATTAACATAATTTAAGCATAATCCCCATCTGAAACAAAAATTGTATGTGACTACAACTAGAAGCTTTGGGCTGAGTATTGTTGTGTTTGTGTGCATGTATGAGAGAGAGAGAGACAGACAGACACCCTCCCTGCCCCCCCCCCCCCCCCAACAATCAGAAGAAGAGAGGGAGAGGCAGGGAAAAGAGGCAAATACAGCAAGGTAGGAATAGATTGCTCACATACTCAAAACTAAACATGTGCTTAAGTATTTGCAGGAGTGGTGCTTTTGCTGTAAATTTTGATTGCCTATATAAGCCAGCAGATGTTCATTGTATCTCCATGTTGTACGCTTTATATTCCACAATATAGGGCTCACTGTTTATTTTTCATAGACATTGCTTTCATGCACACGTGCTATCCAATGCTAAAAACACATCCAAGGTTTTAGAAAGAAATGCATATTGTATCATTATGTTTGAAAAAACAATATGCTCTAATGCCATTAATAGTATTTTTATTCATACACACAAGGGGAAAAAGTTATGGTTTAATGTACAGTCTTATCTGTGGCAATTCCAGGCTGTTGAGTGCTTACCTATGCACCCTTAATGATCTTTCAAAAATAGTATGAAGTTTCCTAGATTCTGTTTGTTTACGTTCTTAAATTATTTTCCTCTAACTCTTTTTTCTTTAAAATATAAAGAATTAATTCTCCTGAATTTCAAAGCTCTGCCCCCACTCCCTTTTTTTGCAAGTTAGCAGTAACGTGTAAATTGAGCAATTGACTGGAATTAATTGGTTGGTGGGCATCAGAATACACCTTTGTACATAGGAAAACATAGGACCAGACTATGATCCCCTTGCTCACACTAGTAAGCTTTTATTCACTTGCCTAGTCCCAGAAGAAATCCACAGTTTCTCTCCTGAGAACTGCGTGGGACTGGCTCTCCCCAGGACAAGCCACTAGTGGCTCATCTCAGCTCCCTTCTCCCCAGGATCGCTCAGGTCTTGGGGAAAAGGACCTGTGGGGCTCCCTTCTGGCCAGGACCACAGTGGTCCTGGCTGAAGGGAGCCCTGCGGTTCCTTTCTGCCTGGGACCTGAGCGGTCCTGGCCAGAAAGGAGCGCGGGGCTCCTTTCTGCCGGGATCCCAGCAGTCCCGGTCAGAAGGGAGCCCAGGGTTCCCTTTTTGCTGGAACCCCAGCAGTCCCGGCCAGAATGCAGCACTGCGGCTCCTTTCTGTCTGGGATCATGCTCCAGCTACTAGGGATCCCCCGGAGGATCCCTAGCAGCTGGAGCGTGGTCCTGGGCAAAAAGGAGATGCAGGGCTCCCTCCGGCCAGGACCACTCGGTCCCAGCTATAAGGGAGTGCAGAGCTCCCTTCTGGCCAGAACCAATCGGGTCCCAGCCAGAAGGAAGTTCAGGCTGTGGCTCCTTTCTGGCCAGGACCTGATCAGTCCTGGCCAGAAGGCGAGCACGCTTCAGCTGACAGAGGAAACCTCAAGGTTTCCTCTGTCAGCTGGAGCGTGGGCCTGGCCATTGCCGGCCCCATGCTCCAGCTGACTGAAAACCCCAGGGTTTCCTCTGTCAGTAGGGCTCCCTTCTCCGCGGGACCCCACTATCCAAGGCAGAAAGGAGCCTGATGAGCTGTGGGACCGAGAAGCTGTGGGTGGCTCATCCCAGCAGAGCTAGCCCTGCAAGGCCAGCTCTGCCTGGACAAGCCGCAGTAGGCTTCTCAGTCCCGGGAGAGCCAGCCTTGTAGGGCTAGCTGTGCCAGGAGGAGCCACCAGTGGCTTCCTGGTCTGGGGAGAGCCAGCCTTGCAGGGCTGGCTCTCCCTCCACCTATCAAGTCTAGTGCAGACTCTCTAAGTTGACTTAATAGGAGCACCTTTAAGTCAACTTAAGAGTCCAGTGTAGGCTCTCTAAATTGACTGACTTAAGAAAGTTGACCCAAGTTCCTAAGTGTAGACATAGCCTCACTTTGGCTATGTCTATACTTGTAAATTTAGGTTGACTTTAGTTAAGTCGACTTATCATGTCTACAACTAAATTTTAAGTCAACTTGGGGGGGGACCTTACAAAGTCGACCTAGAGTGTCCACACTGGATACCTAGGTTGACTTCTAGGGACTAGGGGGAGCTTGGGCAGGTCCATGGTGGCAGGGAGGGCACCCCTTGCCCAGTGCCAGCGGGCTCAGCCTTTGCCCCATTGTACCTAGGTACAATGGGGTAAAGGGGGACAGAGACCCTGGCAGGGCATAGGGGAAGGGTGGGCAGGGCAGAGCCCCTTTGGGGGGGCATGCCAAGCTCTCCCTGTGCCACCCCCCTGGCAGGGAGGGCAGTGGGGGAGTCCTGGAGAGCCCTAAGTCGACTTTAAGTCGACTTAGGGCTACTCCAGGTCTACACTGGCTTAAGTCGACTTTAGAAAGTCAATTTAAGCCTAAAGTTGAATTAAAAGGAGGTTTAATAAAGTCAACTTAATTTTCATTAAGTCGACTTTATTTTCCTTAAGTTGACTTAAGCAGCTTGCTTAAGTTGACTTAAGGAAAGTGTAGTGTAGACGCAGAGTAAATTAAGTCAACTTAAGCAAACTTAAGTCAACTTAATTTACAAGTGTAGACACACCCTTCCAGAGTTCCAGATGCTTCCTCTTGCAAATCATCCAAAGTTCACAGCAGCTTTCTTTAATCCTTTTATGTCCGCAGTATTTTCACTGTACAGCTTTCACTGATGAAGCATGAATACATAGCACAACATTTCTTAGCTGTGTCAGTTTATGAGCTTGGTGAAAAAAATTTAACTTACAAAAGTATACTGCAAATACCTCATACACAATATTCAAAGAGTCACAACTTGTTCACACTAAAACATATCTCATTGGAATATAACAAGGCACATTTTTCATGTGGACTATTATCCATACCAAATTCCAATGTTCTGAAAAGTGATAAAAAGAATAGTCCAGTGGATGCAATTCACACCTGGTTTCCATTCTTGGCTCAACCACTAATTTCTTACATATATTCAGTAAAGCCACTTAATCTATCCAGTCTGTAAAATGGAGATAATGCTTCCCAACCTCAGAGGATGCTGTGAAGATAAAATCCATTAATGACTGTGTGGTGCTCAGATATTACAGTAATAAGGGTCATATAGATATCTAGCCAACAGCAGAAGAAAGGTCAACACCAGCTGTTGCACAGCGAGGTTTGGTCAAAACTGAAATTTTCTTTGAGGGAGATTGATGAAATTTTCTGATTGAAAAGCTCAGAAAAGAGATGAAGAATGCTCCCATGGTTAGGACACTACTTAGGCCATGTACACACAATAACGTTATCGCAGATAACAACAACAGCGTACACACGTGCAATAGGGCTGTTGCCCAACAACAGCCCTATTGCAGCGCAACAGAAAAACTACCTCGATTAGGGTGGTAGCAGTTAACGCGAAAAACTCGTGTGTATGCTTACTGTGCTATGATTGGCCTCTGGAAGGGCCCCAGCATTCAAAAGTTGTCCTCTCTGTTCTCCCCCTTCACCGCCCTCTGTGGCTGTGATGAAACTGTCCCAGACCTGTTTCGAGTTCCAGGAAGATGGAAGGGGAACACAGTGCACCATGGGAAACTGAGAGTTTACCCATGGTGCTTTGTGCTCCTTTCCTTCTACCCAGGATTCAAAGTGCTGAATCAGGGAAACTGGAACTATGGGATAGGCATCCATAATTAGTTGCGCTACACCGCGAAATTGTAAAGAGCAGTGTGCAGATTCCGTTGTGTTACAAGGGGCGCCATGTGTACGCGCTCTTAGGGTTTAGGAGACCTGGTTCAATTCTTGCTCCACCATGACCTTCCTGTGTGATGTAAGAGTGTAAGTGGCTTTTAAAAATGGGATTTAATAAATCACATGGGCCTTTAAAGGCTGAGTAAGCAACACCTAAATACCTTTACAAGTCTGGCCTTTTGTTCTTCACCTGCAAAATGAGGATAATAGGGAAATACAATCTCACATGCTATGGGGAGGGCAAATAAGTTTAAAGATTGTGTAGTGCTCAAATCTGATAGTGATGGGAGTTGTATAAATACCTAAGATAGATAAAATCAACAAAAAAAATTCATAAAAGTCAAAATTAAACCAAAAAAATTTGGTCAAAATGTTGAAATTCAATTTTCAAAACAGCACTAAATATTAAATATGTAATTTCCATGCATATTAATGTATTATAATTAGATAGCATCACATCTCCAGCCACCCTGCAATCTAGCCATTGCTAAAGTCGACTTAAAGAACGCCCAGTGTAGATGCAGGAGTATTTTAAGTCGACTTAAGCCTCCTTAAATTGACTTAATTTGTAAGTGTAGAGTAGATGCACCCTGACAGAGGTCCATAACACTGACACACAGTGTAGCTCCATAACAGCAGACAAGACCAATAACTGTCTTCTACTCAGCTGTGTAATATCATTTTTGTCATAAAGTAGTAAAAGGAAAAAAAACAAAAAAACTGTTGAAAGAAATGCATAGTGCTTAATTTACTTTTGTTTGTTTTCCCCATCTTACATTCCTGTTTTTATGTCCCAAACACCAAATGTTGCTCTTTACCATAATAAAATATTGATTTGTTTTAACTAAGTAGAATATAAGTACAATAGAAACTCAGAAATATGAGCACCAGAGTTACGAACTGAGTGGTCAACCACACATGCATCTTGTATGGAACCGAAATCTCATATGGAACCATACACATCTCATATGAAACATCTCATACGGAACTAGAAGTACGCCGAGGCAGCAGCAGAGACTACCTTGATCAGCCAATCAGGAAGTTTGAACTGATGGTGGCGAATTTGCTGCCCTCAGTGAAGACTAGTCCTGAGAAGCAAGAGGTGTTTAACTCTCTAGCTGGCTGCAATTCCTGTCTGTTTTTAAAAGAGTATTTGCTTTAAAGAGGGTCACAACATGCCTCAGTCTGCATGGATTAATCTCTTATGAGAATTCTTTTATAGACAGAACTACCATTTATACCTTCTAAGAATGTATGTAGCAGCTTTTTCTTTCTGATAAAGAGATTAAGAGTGGTATCTTGTAAACTTTATACCATATACCCATTTTATGTAAGTCATGCACTATAAATAGGAAATCGATTATATTAGAAGCAGTTGCTCTTGGGTAGGGAGGATTGGCACCAGACCCGGTTTTGCAGAATTAAGAAAGGTCCACATACATCTGTATAATGTGCTAGGGGTGTGATGCCCCCTGGTCATGTACACAAACTTGCACTTGCTATCATTGAGCTAGAACGGGACTGAGAGCAGTGTAGCTCAATGGCACGGGGAAGAGCAACAGAGGCATGACTGAGCTGTGCAGAGTATAAACCTGTCTGAAACCAGTGGGATATCTAGCATGGTTCAGCCATGCCTCTGCTGCTACTACCCATGCGACTGGGTAGGGTAGGGTAGGAAAAAGAAAATGAAATAAGCAACAATAAAGTGATGCAAGTGGTCTTGACCCAGTTAGATGACAGCACAAGGCTAATTTTTTTTCTGTTCGGGTCAGGATCTTCCTTTCATAATCTACACGGACACTGGCCGATGGATCCACACCTAGAATCCATTGGTGCTCCTCCCTTCCTGTTCCACTGCACTCCACACATGACCATACAAGGAGTTGTTGCCATGAAGATGAGCTTTGTACCATGTACTGTACATCTGTCTGAAATCCTGTTCTTTCTGTGTAACAAAGCCAGTGCGTCTGGGACCCGCCCTACTCGTATATGTATGGGCAAGACAGGGTGATAGAAGGATTTGCTTCTGTGAAACTAATGAAGGGGTTCTCTTGTAAGATGCTTAGGCCTCAGCAGAACCTCAAAGCTATTTAGGCACCTAACTCCCATTGAAATCAAAGGGAGTTATAACCAACTCCAGATATTAGTAGGAGTTAGATGCCTAAATACTGTCTGGTGAGGTTGGCCTGAATGCTACACCAACTTTTGATGGCTCAATGTATGATCCTGTGAGAGGCTCATATTAATAGATACAAGAACCACATTTTCCCAGCTCTCAGGGAATGAAAATTAAAATTCTTTAAAAGCCACAATCCAGTTCTGTTTTCGATTCTGTGAGTTGCAAGTTTTTGATGTTGTAACTGCTTAAGTTGCTGACTGAGATTAGTTTATTATAGAGGCATTGCTCCACAAAAGAAGATTCAGGGCACAGGCCCTCAAACCCACCCCTCTCAGGCACAGGCCCTTGGCTTCGGGATCCACTGGGGGCCCCTCATTTGGCTTCCTCCTCTGGGATCTACCCCGCACTCACAGCAGCCCTCCTTGGCAACTCCCTCCAGATCCCACCCCATCCCCGTGCCTGGCTGGTGGTGGTGGGGGGGGGAAGGTCCTCTTAGCTTTGGGGATCCCAGCTGCTGGAAGCCACTCACTGACTACTCACTGTCTGGGCAGGATGGATGATTTTAAAAGGCCCTGCCCCACCCTTTCTCCCATTCACATGGGCCAGGCAGGCTGAGGAGGCTCGGGGCACTGGGCCAAACATTTGGAGCCCCTGCCTCCAGTGTCAATGCCCAGCGATGCCCTTGGCTTATTATTATATTCTTATAGTTCTGCATTTTCCTTTGAGTCACATTTGGCATCCCAAATTATAACAGATACATTTGTAGTTACTCCAACAATATATAATTTTGAAAAAAAAAAAAACAAAACCTGTTGGGCCAACAAAAGTCATCTCTTTTCAAAATAATTTCTATATCACGGATTCAAAACCTAGGAATTAAATTAGGCCAATTCAAAAGCATTTATCTGGCTCCCCAGGACATTTTTACAGATAAACTGATTATGTGTTAAACCATTTGTCACATTTCACTCCATAAAACATCAGGTGGAATTTCAATATTACAGGAAACATGTTGATTGATTTGTTGCTTTTTGCTGCGAATTCTCAGCCTAACACCAGACTGTTATTTGAATACAAGATGTTTAATTCATAAATCCAATTAAAAAAAAAAAAAAAAAAAAAGAGAACCTGGAGAAAGCACAAATCATTTAAAAGGAAACTGGGCATAACAAGCTCATTTAACCCCAAATACCAGAATAAAATACAACAGTATAAGAACGAAATAGGAATTATTATCCGTTGCCCTGGTCTAACATGGGCATCCATTGCATAGTGTTAAGTTTTTCTTCCCACAAAACAGGCTTTCACTATTAATTACTTTAAAGTGAGCTATACAAAGAAAGACCGAAAGTCAAATGACCACGAGGAATCACTGCAT
Source organism: Pelusios castaneus (assembly GCA_007922175.1). Lineage (NCBI taxonomy): Eukaryota > Metazoa > Chordata > Testudines > Pelomedusidae > Pelusios > Pelusios castaneus. The sequence goes on along the minus strand of ML686195.1, from coordinate 2,153,633 downwards.
GTGCCTCTTATGTAGGCTCCCGCAGCACAGAGAACAAAATGGCTGCTAACTCTCCACGTAGGCAGAGTTCTTTCAGTGCAGTAAACAAAAAACAAAGGTGTTGTATGTAGAGCTGCAGGAATAACCCAATTCAGTTGAACTGGCCAAATAAGAAAAAGATAAGAGTAATAGGAAGGAATAGTTTAGATTGACCTAAACCAGACACTTGTTTGGAGTTTTTGGCAAACCAGAAATAATTTCCGATTGAAACTAAGTGCTATGTTTCATTTTTGAGCTTTTAAAAACTCATTTTAAAAACAAAATTGAAGTCAAAGAAGTCATCTTGAACAAAAAGAAAAGAACCAAATTGATTTTTTCAATGTTTTTTCTCCCTTCATTTTTGCAAATTCAGAACAGTTTAACAGAACATTTAATTTGACCCAATTCTGCATTTTTTGGAGAAAAAAGTTCAGCTGAGATATTTTGGCCTTCTTTAGCTATATGCTCTTTGCTACAAACACCATGTACAGAGCAGTATAAATAATATTTTACTAATGATTTTCAAATGGAATGTGTCTTTTCAACAGCTCAAGGTTTTATTTTTTTTGTAGAAAATGGTGGCAGGAGCTGTACCCATTGGAATTACAGATCTGAAAAATCCTATTACAGACAAGCCTATGTATGAAGTGATATCAGATCACTTTAGTAAGAGAAACAAGCTTTAAGTGTTTCTGTTGATTTTGATCATTTTCTCTTTTTACCCTTGAAAGGACAAGACAGGTAAGACAGAGTTATCTGGATTCTATTCCTTCCTGACCATCAACATCACTCAACATCACTTACTATATTTTGGCAGTTTCACATGTGAAAACTCATTGGTGTCAATAAGAGCATAATCTAAACACATTGGTGTTGCGCATATGGCAATGAAGGCCAAATTTGGCTTGCAGATCTTTTATTACAGTTGATGATATGTGAGAAGGTAAGAATCTATTTTGACTCTCAGTTCTCAGGACAAGTTTGCAGCCCTGGTGGTTAGGAAAAAAACCCCAAAACAACTTTTCACTTGTAAACAGAGCCCATTTGGAATCAGAGAGAGACAATAAGCTTGGAATCCCACATAGTTATTTGTCCAGTCATTTTACAGAGCAGAAGCTCAACACAGCAGCATTACAATAGTATTAATAACTACATTAAGCATCACAACATTTCCTAGTTTTGAATTAGTTTTCAGGATTACCTACATTAAATTCCTTCTCCCCAGTAACTAATCACTTTCTTTCCGACCTCCAAAAAGCCCCAATAAAAGTAATTTCCAATCCAATACCATCCCTCACTCCAGAAAAAATAAAAGTCCTTCATGACCAGCCTCCCATTCCAGTTAAACTTCACATTTTGCTCATGCTCCAATCACTTCTACAGACATCATACACTGACTCTCTCTGCCCTACACGACTATCTTCTATTAGTTCACCAGCTGTGTGGATCTCCATGGCCCTGTACCTTGTGAAGTGATAATGAGAACGCTGTGTTTCATTTTACTCTCATAAATGACTATATGAAGTGCAGAACAATGGGGGGAAAGGCTGCTGCACTTTATTAATCAAACAGCATTTCCAGCAAACCAATCTGTCTGAACCATTTCCTTTGCTCCTCCTCAGGAACCCACCTTGTCGCAATACATTTTACCAAAATGAAGGAATGGGCTAATTCACTCACCCTTCCCTTTGGGGTTCTCCACAAGAGACTTTGAGGGGTGGGGAATGCTGGCTACCATGACAATGGCTAAGTTAAAGAAAGGAAAAGTGAGAGTTTCACCACCACAGTGCCAGCCCCTTTGTCTCCTGGCACTCCAGTTGTATAGTGTGGGTCTCCAGCACCTGGGGGCTAATGCATGCATCTGTGCCTCCCTTTGCCCAGCAATATTTGAGCAGTGGTGCAGATTCCTGAGCAAGAGCCAGAGATGCTCAGTGCAGGACAGGTAAGTGTTGATTTAACCATACTACACCCACCTGGAGTTTTTGCTTCCTTTTCTGCTTTATCTTCTGCTGCTGCTTCCTCTTTCCATTCTCTTTTCTTTCAGGGGCTACCCTACTCCAGCTGCTTGCTTATTGCTGCTGCTTTGTTGTCTGTCTGGATCTGTCAGCCTCTGTTCATCTTCCTCCTTCCTCCTGGCTTTTGTCTTCCCCCTTGCTTGCTTTCCCTTCCCATCCCCCTCTTTTTTCTCCATCCCCCCTTTCCTCATTTCCTCCCTTTCTTTTTTCCTCCTTCTTCCTATTCTTTTTGTCTCATCCTTTCCTTTCCCTCTCCTACTGTCTCTTCTTCCCACACTCTCACTAATCAGTGCTGCCTCTGTCAGCTCCCCTAGATCAGTCAGTTTCCAGCCCAAGCCCTGAGGTTTCCCATCTGGGGCAGCAGCAATCCCGCTGCAAGCAGCAGAGATACTTGGAAGATGATCTTTGAGCTATTTTCGTTGCCCCTCCCGCCCCTTGAGGAAAATTCCTAAGTCTACCCCTCCCCCAAAGAGTGCAGGGTCCCCTTGAATAGTTTCCTTGCAGGAGACTAAAGGGGAGGGAGGGCTAGTCCATGCCAGGCAAGCCCTGCTGGGCTAGTGTGAGCCCAGAGTGACTGACAAGCAGCAGGTACTGGGATGCAATCCCCATGTCTTAGGCAGCTGCAGCAGCTGCAAGCCATAGGGCTTTCTCAATGGCAGCTGGATTCTGGAGCCAGTCTGCGGGACGCTGCCATGTGCTGCAGCAGCGCCAACCACCCCCTATGAGGGGGGACCCTAGAGGCACTTCAAGGCAGCAGGCAAAGCAGAGTTGCCTCATCCCACAGTGTGAGGAGGAAAATGCTGCGGGCAGGGTAGGTGGCCAGCAGCCCAACAGAATCCTGAAAGGCCTGTAGGCATCCTAACCCCCTCAAGGCTGGAATCCAGAGTCCTGATCTCATGCTGGTATGCCACGGTGGCATCCAAGACCTTCTTTGTCCTAAGAGATATCTTGACCACACTGTGCCAGAGAGTGGGAGCCAGATGATGACACCACCATGTCTACCACCTCTGGCTAAATCCTGATCACCACCTGGAAAGTGAGATTTTTTGGCTCCTCCCCTAACGCCCCCCCCCATCCTTTTTCTTCTTTCTGTTTCTTAATTCTTCCTGTCCAATAAAGAGTCTGGTTTAACTGGCTATTACTGTATATTTTGCAATACTACTCTAGGCCTGTCACCAGGCAGAGAGGCAGCTAAATGCAATATCCTAAACATCCCAATATGGATACAAGTTTGCTACATCTCTGAGGGGCTGATAAGATGGGGTTCACTACCCATATTTTTCCAACTGTGAGGTTATGTGTGTCAACACCAGACACAGATGTTGCATTTTCTATCTTTGCTATTCTTTTCTTTCCCCTTTTGTGTGTTTGTCTTGTCATCTAGGAAATGGGATCGGACTTTAACAATAGACGCTCTAACCCACCTCAAATATTTTTTTTCTTTTTCCCCAAAAAGGACAGTTATTACTGGTTAAGAGACTAAAACAAGGGGTATTTCATCCAAAAAAAGGGTGTTGTCAGCCTGGTCTATCTATAGGTAAATTTTTATATTAATTTTTTAGAAATATTTACATTTAGATAGGATTGTATCTTCCTCTTTTGTTTGTAGATTGCTCAATAAATAGCAACAGTGCTTTGACTTGCAATATAAGTGAGGCAAATCCTCTGAATCATTAATTGAACACAGTGAAAGTGGCCTCAGTTAACTTGCACCTTCCTGTTAGCTGTGCTTCCTTCTAATTCTTTCCTCCACTCCCTATCATGTACATTTCTTATTTTTCACCCCCTACTTCTTAGACTACTTTGCCTCTTTTGTCCCCAGTTTGTACTAGGGGCTTGCCTCTCCTAGAACAAGAGCAGCTGAACCTTTGCTTGTAAAGATACATGTCACCTGGCTCAGATGGCATTTGCAATCCTTTCCGCCTCCTCTGGGGATGCAGCTACACAGATGACAGTTTTAACTTTTAGCTCAGGCTTCATAAGAGTCTCCTGAGTAGAAGCTGTTTAAAGGATGTGCTGATTCACTCTCAACCCCGCCCTGTGCCTACCCACACCTCACACTGTTGGGGCTGCTAGCTAGCTATAAATCCTGAGAGGAGCAAGGGTTGCAAATACCTTGGCTTGAGACAATTCCCCTATTTCAGGTAGAATTTCTGAGGTGCTCGTTTGGTTAAAAGCTATAACTGAATACAGCACTTGAAGTACCCTCATAAACATTATTGCTTAATTTGACCCAAAGACTTGTACAAGGGTTTCATCCACTTTAACCTATACTTAGCTGAATTTGATCCTCACTGTCAAACCTTCCCTTACATTAGAAAATTTTAGTAATTGAGTACCACATGTGGATGTTAGACTTTTTTTTGTGTGTGTGTCAACACCAGCAGTAAATTTGGTCCAGAGACATTGCAGTGTGGTTTGCTACTGACAGACAGTGCATGAAAAGCCAATTGGAGCCATCTTGAGATAAATGAAAATAATGGCTGCTTTGTCATCTTTTCCGTTAGGATTACATGTTCATCATGACCCTAGATATTTTAAATACAGCGTGTTCTGTGATTCTCTTAGGATCCAATATTTTAATTTTTTAGCTCATCCCTTTAAGAGATTAAGCTCTCTATAGCTAATTACATCATTATGCAACAGCTACCCTGAGAGTATGAGGTAGTCAACTGCAGCTTCAGCGATGTGTTAGTTATGAGCCACATGTTTTCCTCTTTTGTAGAATAGCGGATCTGTAATTCAAAGGAAACACACCCAGAGTAGTCAGTTAATATTCCAGATTCCAAACATCTGCCAGAACATGCTTACATCCATTATATCCTCCAGCAACACCTTTAAAAAGAATCAATCACTGTGCTATAGAAGCACAAACTTCACCTGAAGGACGTTGCAGGTTTGTTTGTTGGTTGTTAGGATTAGTTTCTAACAGGATTTCTTATCAAGCCAGAGCATACCGATATACAGGGCATATAGGTAAGATAGTCTTTGTGGTCCCCAAACTGCTTTTTGCAGCACTGCAAAAGCAACTTGACTTTCAGAGCAAGTGACCCCCATGCTGAGTTTGCAGTTTCACCCTCCCAGCAAGATGCAGAAAGAGGCTGGATTGTCAAGGGCACTTGCTTTTACAGCTCTCTCATGATGTTAGAGCAAAGCCCAGTTTGGATTGTCTGTATGGGTACAGGTATTTAAAAGGTTCAGAGAGAAATAAAAGCTCTTGATGCAAGTGAATTGACATCATCCATTATACCAGCAGGTAAGCAGTGACAAGCATGTAGAACATTAAAAGCTCAGTTGCTGTTATCCATACTTAATCTGTCTGCTTCCCACCACCACCCTTCCTTACATGAGTTACATTCATTTAAGGGGATGCTTAAGTGCAAGCTGCAGGAAGAATTTAACTCTTTCTTCCTTTTTTGCCTCCTTGAAAGATGGCATTGTTTTTGTCACATCCCAAACTTGTGTAAGTCTATGTAGTTCCTTTGACACAAATTTACACGAGCAGATGATCTGGCCGTTCCACTTTTTTAAAGGAGTTAAAACCTTAATAATGTAGTTTAGTCATCAAAATCACTGGTTCAACAGTTAAATAAAAATGAAATTCATTCTAATATCAAGCCACCTCCACCTCAAGATATGAGTAATCTAATGGAATATTAAATCCAACCCACACAAGGACCTATGTATTCAACCTCACTTAACTAACTCAACAACTCTGATATCATCATCAAAGAGGCTGACAAAGGAGGTGCTGAAAAAATCAGATTACTATAGAGAGGCCTATAGATTACTCTCCAATATAACAGTCTACAAGCCACTTCTCACTGATCCCACTGAGGAATGCCAAAAGAAGCTGCACCATCTACTCAAGAAACTCTTTGAAGCAGCACAGGAACAAATCAACACAGACACAGCCCTATAACCCCAACCAGGCATATTCTATCTGTTATAAAAAATCCATAAACTTGGTAACCCTGGATGTCCCAACATCTCAAGCATTGGCACTCTTACTGTGGGCTGATCCGACTATGTGGACTATCTCCTCAGATCCTACACTATCAGCACTCGTAGCTATCTTCGGGACACCACTGACCCGGGAGGGAGAGGAATTATTTGAATAGAGCGCCAATGTGGACACAAGAACAAATGGATACAAACTGTGCATCAGGAAATTTAGGCTTGAAATTAGATGCAGGTTTCTAACTATCAGAGAAGTAAAGTTCTGGAAAAACCTACCAAAGGGAGCTGTGGGAGTAAAAAATATAGTTGCCTTCAAAACTGAGCTTGATAAATTTATGGAGAGAATGATATGATGGGTCAGCTTAGTTTGGTAATTGTCCATTTTTTACTACTGGTGATAGATATGCAGTGACCTGGGAAGGGGCATTAGATGGGTTGGGTTCTGAGTTATTATAGAGAATTTTTTCTTGATTGGCTGGTGAGACTTGCCCATATGTTCAGGGTTTAAGTGATTGCCATATTTGAGGTTGGGAAGGAATTTTCCCCCAGGGCAGATTGGCTTGGGCGCTGGAGGTTTTTTGCCTTCCTCTGTAGCATTGGGCATGGCTCATTTGCTGGTTGATTCTCTGTATTTCAAAATCTTTAAATCATGATTTGAAGACTTTAATAACTCAGTCATAAGTTAGAGGTTCATTACAGGAGTGGGTGGGTGAGGTTTTGTGGCCTGCATTATGCGGGAGGTCAGACTAGTTGATCATATTGGTCCCTTCTGACCTTAAAGTCTATGGGTATGTCTACACTTGTAACTTCGGTGGACGTACGGATGCTTAAGTTGACCTACAGAACTCTGCATCCACACTGGGCACTTAGTAAGTGGACTTAAGTGCTTTCTTAAGTCAACTTAATAACTTCCCTTCTTTTAGGTCGACTTTAGGCTAAAATCAATTTATTAAATCAACTTAAAGGGAATAGTGCTAAGTCGACCTTATCAAATCGACTTAAAGCCAGTATGGACGGCTATGTCTACACTACAGGCTCTGTTAAGTCGACTTAACAAGACTTTTAGCTTAACAAGTATGAATTATGAGATTTCCTGAGAAAAATTCAATCCATTGGTGATCTTCCAGAAAACATCATCCTTTTCACTATGGATGTAGAAGTTCTTTACACTAAAATCCCACACAAAGACGGATTATAAACCATCAGGAACAGGTTCCCAGATAATGTCATGTCACTCCTACTGGCTGAACATTATGACTTTGTACTCACCCACAACCATTTCAGATTTAAAGATGATTTATATCTTCAAGTCAGTGGCACTGTTATGGGTACCCATATAGTCCCACAATATGCCAACATTTTTAAGACTCGCTTATAACAACACTTTCTCAGCTCTTGTCCCCAAATACCATTCTTCTACTTACACTACATTTATGACATCTTCATTATCTGGACCCATGGAAAAGAGGCCCTTGAAGAATTCCACTGAGGTTTCAACAATTTTCACCCCACCATCAACCTCAGCCTAGACTACTCCACATGGGAGATCCATTATCTGGACATTATAGTACAAATACATGATGGACACATAAACACCACCTATACCAGAAGCCTATTGATCGCCATATTTACATACATCCATTGAGCTTTCATCTGGGACACACCACATGATCCACTGTCTACAGCTAAGCCCTAAAACAGTGGTTCTCAACCTTTTGTGGGTTGCGACACACTTGGTGGTGTGTGCAACCCTACAGGACACACCAGACCCCTCTCCCCCTTAGGCCAAAGCCAGCATCCCCTGCTCTCCACCCCAGCTCTCTGTGACACACTTACTGCTGTGCAGCGGCACAGTAATGTGTCCCGATGCAATGGTTGAGAACCACTGCCCTAAGATACAATTGCATTTGCTCCAATCCCTCAGACAGAGACAAATACTTTCAGGATCTCTATCAAGCATTCTTAAACCTACAATACCCACCTGGGGAAGTGAAACTAACAAAGCCACACGGATACCCTGAAATCATCTACCACAGGACAAAACCCAACAAGGAAAACAACAGAATGCCACAGGTCATCACCTAGAGCCCTCAAGTCAAATCTCTGCGGCACGTCATCAAGGATCTACAGCGGTGTTTCTCAACTGCTGTTCCGTGGAACACCGGTGATCTGCAGACATGGTGAGGGTGTTCTGCAACTGACCCTGACCCTTCCCTGGGTGGGGTCTGACTGGGAATGGGGGAAGGAGCAACGTGGTGAACCAATGAGTGCTTCTGGGCACGGGTCAGTGTCTGCCACTACCTTGATTCTTTGCTGCAGCTGGGACATTTTAAATTTCCTGCTATTGTTACTGCTGGCATTGAAATTGCTTGGACATAACTTCCACGGTAAGACTTTCTTTGACAAACCTTACTCCAAGAATAGAGTAACTTTGTTCAAACATGCAGGCCCAAAATTCCCATTAAAACTTGAGTAATATCATTTTAAGTTGTGTGCATAATCCAAATGTATTTACTTTTTTAAATAAACATGTTATATTAGTAAAATTGTATTTAATTTGGTTTCCTGGATCATTTTCGCAGGAATGCGTAGTACACAGACATTACAAACATCACATCTGGTATATACCAGCTTTTTCCAAGAAAGTTTTCCTCAGGTGTTCTGTGTAAAGTAATTAATTCCTTCAGATGTTCTCTGATCCACTAATGGTTGAGAAACACTTATTTATAGCCTATCCTACAAGACGATACTTTGCTCTCTCAAGCCTTGGGAGGTAGGCCTCTCCTCGCTTACAGACAGTCCTCCAATCTTAAGCAGATACTCACCAGTGACACACCATATAACAGAAACATTAAGGCAGGCACATATCTCTGCAACATCCCTGTTGCCAACTCTGCCCACATATCTCCTCAAATGACAGCATCACAGGACCCAGTCAAGCCAGCTATTCCATCAAGGGCTCATTCACCTGCTCATCCACCAGTGTGATATATATCATGTGCCAACAATTTCCCTCTTCTTTATACATTGGCCAAACTGGACTGTCTTTGCCAAAAGAATAAATGGACACAAATCAGGAATGGTAACATCCAAAAACCAATAGGGGAACACTTCAGCCTTCCTGCACATTCTGTGAAAGACATGACAGTTAATGTGCTTCAACAGAAAAACTTCAAATTAATGCTTCAAAGGAAACTGCAGAGTTAGAATTCATATGCAAATTTGTCACCATTAGCTTGAGTTTGAACAGAGATATGGGCTGGCTTCATCATTACAAAAGGTGATTCTTCTCTCTTTTAACCTTTCCACCTTCTTACCTGTTTTTCCATACTGTTTGAATTCAGACAACTTACTTGATTTGCTGAAATAATTCGGAAGTGACTATGTAACTTACCCTTCTCTGCATTTATACTTCCTCTCTCATGCTGTTCTTCCATTTAATGCATCTGATGAAGTGAGATTCTGCCAATGAATGCTCATGTGATAAATAAATTTGTTAGCCTTTAAAAGTGACACAGGACTCTTTGTTTGTTTTGAGGAAGTAGACTAACACACCTACCCTTCTGGAATCTCACTTAAGGGCAATTTTTCCTACTCTCATTGCAGACTCAGAACATCCTTTAGCACAGTCTGCAGAACTATTGTGGTGTTGTTGTGCTCGGGAAGTACAGAGACATTTAAGGGTGGTACATCCCTGCCAGTTTGGGACCTGGCTTCATGGAGATTCTCCACAGACAGAATGTGGATTGTCCCAGTACAGGGTTGGGAACAGATGAAATATGAGTCGTTAGCCATTCCAGCCAATGGGATGGCTGTATGAAGGAACATGAATGCTGTTCCAGTCATTCTACTGGAACAGATCTATGGAGCAGCTCCACAGCTAGAAAGAACAATGAGAGTCCTGTGGCACCTTAAAGACTAACAGATTTCTTTGAGCATAAGCTTCTGTGGGCTTGGAAATGGGTTGGAGCCCACGAAAGCTTATGTCCGAAGAAATTTGTTAGTCTTTAATGTCTTTTGCCATACACAGACATGTCTACCCCTCTGGAAATTGTCACCACATCTAGAAAGGATTTCTATGCCTACTACTGTTCCACCCAGCTGCCCAGTGCACAGCCCACCTGGTTTGCTGTGTTATAGAATTGAAGGTGACGTTCAAATGCATACAGGGCCTCTGATCCCAATACGTCAATGGGCTCAAGATTTGGCTCTGAAAGCTGAAATGGGAGTGAGCATGTATAATATGAAAGAAAAGAGCAATGATCCTACCCAAAATCTTCTCCACAATATGTTACCAATCTGATATCATTTTGAATGCAGGATGGTTTTTTAAATTGACATATTTAAACTCCCTGCTTTCACTGGGACCAACCTAATCTGTTGTTTTTCTGAGGAAAAGGTCGGACATGAGAGAACAGGGTACTATGACAAATGGAACACTACTAAAGTATCTGAATTGTAAAGAAATCAAAGAATCATAAGTAGAACTATTTGCTATCCTTGAAAGGAGGTTAATTGTTAGAAATGACGTGGATTTAGCAAACATGGTTGAGTGAAAAATTGTCACTGTCATCTCTTCACAAATTGTCCTTACTCCCTGCAGCCACACAGACCTTCCCAGTTACAAGTAGAGGTTTATAAGCTAAAGGATAAATTGAACATTAATGTTAAAATCCTGTCTTCAGATATGGGTGGACAGCCCCCATTGACTGCAACAGGACTTGTCTGCCAAACTCTATATACCTGAGGGGAAAAAAGTTATCTTTAAATGTGATCAAGTAAAATAGTTGATAAACAGATGCCCAAACTCTCCTGCCAACTTAGGCTTTGACCACACATCAGAGCTCTGCCTTTATACACAGTAAGACTTCCAGGCCCAGACTCTGCTTTTTTGGGATTCCACAGCCCTCCTTGACTTAAGAAAGTTGACCTAACTTTCTAAGTGTAGACATAGACATAGAGGTTAGCTGACAGTAGTCCCTACTACATCTTAAGAGAGATAGTCAACCTGTTACAGATAACAATTTAAAAAAAAGTTTTTATAAAATAAACCCAAAGATCAACATATATGTGTATTGCCAGTTTGGAAATAATGTTTCAATAGGAGCAGTTTTGTAGACTCCCACACAAGTTGAAAATCTCATGCCATTTTTGCAAGCCAAGCAGTATAGCACTCTGGTATTGCACAGTAATCCATACAAGGTAGTGTAACATGGTTCAGCTCCACACATTGGTGCCTCCTGCTAGTTTTCTTGGGAATCAGCTCTCAACCAGCCAGATGCCCCTCTCTGTGGTATCTCAGTCTCCATCCCGTCTCTGTTGGAACCTCCTTCCCATGACTGGGCCCTCTGGCTGAGTCACAATCCTTGTTCCCTCCCTTCCAGGAAATTCTGCAGTCATAGAATCATAGGGTTGCAAGGGACCTCATGAGGTCATCTAGTCCAACCTCTTGCTAAAAGTAGGACCATTCCCACTAAATCATCCCAGCCAGGGTATTGTCTAACCAGACCTTAAATATCACCAAAGATGGAGATTCCACCACCTCCCTAGGTAACCCGTTCCAATGCTTCACCCCCCTCCTAGTGAGAAAGTTTTTCCTAATATCCAACCTCGACCTCCCCACCTGCAACTTGAAACCTTTGCTTCTTGTTCTGTCCTTTGCTTCTTGTTCTGTCCTAACTCCCTCCTCTTTGGAGCACCCCTTCAAGTAGTTGAAGGTTGCTATCAAATCCCCCCTCAGTCTTCTCTTCTGCAGACTAAATAAGCCTAGTTCCTTCAGTCTTTCCTCATACGTCATGTGCCACGGCCCCCTAATCATTTTTGTTGCCTTCCACTGGACTCTTTCTAATTTGTGCACATCCTTTCTGTAGTGGGGAGCCCAAAACTGGACACAGTATTCCAGATGCGGCCTCACCAATGTCGAATAGAGAGGAATAATCACATCCCTCGGTCTGCTGGCAACACGCCTACTGATGCAGCCCAATATGCCATTGGCCTCTTTGGCAACAAGAATACACTGTTGGCTCATATCCAGCTTCCCGTCCACCATACCCCCAGGTCCTTTTCTACAGTGCTGCTGCTTAGCTGATCAGTCCCCAGCCTGTAGCAGCGCATGGGATTTTTCCATCCCAAGTGCAGGACTTTGCACTTGTCTTTGTTGAACCTCATGAGGTTTCTTTTGGCCCAGTTTTCCAATTTGTCTAACTCCCTGAATCCTGTCCCTGCCATCCAGCATGTCTACCATTCCCCCCAGCTTGATGTCATCCGCAAACTTACTAAGCATGCAATCTATCCCACATTGAGATCATTAATGAAGATGTTGAACAGAACCGGCCCCAAGACCGACCCCTGAAGCACTCCACTTTTTACTGGTTGCCAATTAGACATTGAGCCATTGATTCTTACCTGCTGAGCCCAATGATCTAGCCAGTTTTCTTTCCACCTTACGGTCTACTCATCCAAACCATACTTCCTTAACTTGCTGACGTGAATGCTGTGGGAAGCTGCATCAAAAGCCTTGCTAAAGTTGAGGTATATCATGTCGATGGCTCTTCCCGCATCCACAAATCCAGTCATCTCATCATAGAAGGAAATCAGGTTGGTCACGATTTGCCCTGGGTGAATCCATGCTGACTGTTCCTGATCATTCTATTTTCCTCCAAGTGTTTCAGGATGGATTCTTTGAGGACCTGCTCCATGATTTTTCCAGGGATTGAGGTGAGGCTGACTGGTCTGTAGTTCCCCGGATTCTACTTTTTCCCTTTCTTGAAGATAGGTACTATATTTGCCTTTTTTCAGTCCTCCAGGACCTTCCCCATTCGCCATGAATTTTCAAAGATAATGACCAGTGGCTCTGCAATCACATCGGCCAACTTCCTCAGCACCCTCCAATGCAGTTCATCCGGCTCCATAGACTTGTGCAGATCCAACTTCTTTAGTAGTCCCTAACCTGACCTTCCATCACTGAGGGCCACTCTTCTTCTCTGTTCTAGCCATTTCTTACTATGGCCACTGCACTCCTGTCACCACTCCAAAGGCAACTGGAGAGACCCAGGCCGACCCACTATTCCGGATTCCAGCCTGGGCATCTTGTGCATGGCAGTGTTCCACTGCATCTCCCCCATAATTCCTCTGTGGATTTCCCTTGGCCACTACCCCACAGCCCTAATCCCTTTTCTTCCCTTGCTTCAGGGCATTTGGCTCTGCTGAGCTCCTCAGAGGGGTGCTGTACTGCAGCTCCCTTTTATACCAGCATCTTGTGCCCTGATTGGCTGCCATGCAGCCCATTTCTCTTGTCTACCTTTCATGCAGCCTCTCCAAGGGTCTTTTATCCCTTTCCAGGCCAGGCGGTGCCAGTATTCTGCCATAGTATTCTGCCACAGTAGTCAGCAATCCTTTTTATGATTCGCTAGTCTATGCCAAGACTAGATAAGACTATTTGTGTGGTAACAGCATGCAGCACAAGCTAAGTTCCTCAGGCTGTGTACTAGAGAGTCAGGCAACTATAAGGTGTAGGTGTGTTCATAGCAAACTGAATGAATAATTCCCTGTCTGCTTATTATACTAGGGTCCCATCTCTTCATTGTCAGGCAGAAGGTCTACAACTAGAAAGAAAAAAATGGAACTGACTAGTTTATATTCCTTCTCAAAGCTGAGAGAAAAGATCAATTTATACAAACCACACAGGACAGTAAATTAGGCCGTACTCCTTTCCAAAGTTGCACACATGCTCAACTTTATGCACAGGGTAGGCCCTTTGCAATCAATAGGACTTTTCATGTGGATAAAGCTAAACAACTGTGTAGGTTTTATGGCTCAGGGCCATAGAATTATAATAATTATTTTAGTTTTAATAATTTAAACTTTTGCTTGTATAATATACTAGGAAATATATATTTTTAAATATATACTTTAACTCCATAGAGTCCCTTGACGTTAGTGTGTTACATCCTCTGCTGAAGCAAATTAAGGAAGTTTCACAGAGCTATGCTAAATTATACCAGCTGAAGATATGACCCTATATAATTTGAACTTCTAAAAGCAGTTAGCCCTCTTCTCACATGGTTATTCAGCTAACTTATCAAATGTATCTGTGTGTCTGGGCTCTGGTGGGTATTGTGTTAGGGTATAGATTATTTTTTATCATATTTATATTTCATGATTCTGGGGTAACTGTAAAATCTGTTTATTTATTAGTGCATTTTTAGAAGATTGTCATAGCCTCTAAGGCATTCATTGGAGGGGCAGTCTTTTATTGTAGTTCACTACAAATTGAATGAATAAACAAATAGTAATACATAAATTTACACTACAATTACACTGCAAAGATATTTTAGCAACTTGATGTACTAGCTTTCCACATTGTTTATTAAAAATAAAAGTGTTGTTACATTACAGAACAGCTATTTTTGTCTTCAGTTCTTTAGGACATTCTTATAGAATTGCAGAGCACTTAAAAATTATTATTGTTCCTAGCTGAAATATTCTTTTCCTAATTTGCCTTTTCAAAATTAAATGTGAACTACGAAATAACAGGTGAATTTCCAAAGGATTGGAGGTTCCATTTGGTTAAACTTCCAAATATATTAATATTCCTCTGATTTTTTTTTTCAAAGCCTTTGAGGTCTTTCTTCCTTCTTCAGCCTTTCATGACACATTCTTCTTCTGCTTTCCTTTCAACCCTATGAAGTCCTCATTTTATCTATTTTTTTCAAAAAAAATTAACACCTATAGCATCAAGGAATTTTAGCAGATGCCTATCAAAGGAGCAGGAGTTCTTCTGATTGCTTTCATTATTTTCCTTCTTTATCGGTTTCAGTACTATGCAGGCCACAATTTGAAATATGAACCAATTTTCTCCTTCCTGTTTAATTATATTGAGACGCTTCTTTGTGAGCAGGAAAAATTCTACCTCTGAATAGCTATTATGTGGCATGGAATAATAAGTGAACTTCTTTATCCTAGGATTCTTACTCTCCATATATCTGAAAGATTGAATTTACGCTTATATATTGTTGAACCATGAGGAGAAGAGAACTTTGATAGCAATCTAGGGAGGGAAGGGTGATCTGTCCACCATGAAATTTAAACATGAATTAAATTCTCCTTTTGTATAGTATGGTTCAGGGAATTCAGTTTCAGTCAAAAAGAACTCAGCTCTTTAAAATGTGGGTAAATCTGCATTAGAAGTATGTATGTTAATTGTCATCTAAATGTCGTCAGTGAGATGTACTGACCCATAAAGCTGTAAGATAGTTCTTGAATAGATTTATAGTTCATTAGAGGCTTGTCATTATTACTGCCCATCTTTTGGAAAGAGGAAGAAGTGGATGGTAGGTTGAGAATATTATTTTATTTCATATAATCAATTAGTGTTTTTCTTTTATTTTTTTTTAAATGGTGCCTAAAGGTATAATGTACATAAGTGAATATAAGTATGGCCTAAAGCCATACTTAGATGTCTAAAAGAACATTTTCCAAAGTACCTAAAATTTTGGAGACTAAATCCCATTTTCATAAGTGACTTAGGGCTTGTCTAGACTTTACGTACAACAGGGCACATCCAGGGTTGTTGTTGACATAGGTAATCCAACTCCACGAAAGACAGTAGCTGGGTTTAGGGAAGAATTCTTCTATCAATCTAGCACCATCTACATGAGATGTGGGCTGAGTTAACTACATTGTTCAGGGGTTTTCACACCCCAGATTGTTGCAGTTATGCTGACCTAATTTTTTAGAGTAGACCAGGACTTATATACTTAGTGTGATATTTTCAAAGGCATTATGGCATCAAAAGACATATGTAGGTTCCTAAATACCTTTAAAAATATAATCCCAGGAGCCCAAATTCTACTGAACACCAATGAAAAGCTCCTATGTGCCTAAGCCCCCTTTGAAAATTGGATTTAGGCACTTGGAAAAATTTAACCTCAAGACTCTAATTTATTTAAAGCCTATGGTTAAGTCCCCTCTCCTCTATGTGGCTAATCACATGCTTAAAATTAAGTATGTGCTAAGTAGTTTGTTGGACCAAGAACTACACAACAGTAATTTCTGGTAACGGGCTGTATTCTGCTAGCTGCCACACGATCTGTTGAGGTTCTGAGTACCTTCTGATAGGCTAGTGGGCATAGATCCTACTTTTGCAACTATAATAGTAGGGATTATTGTCCAGATTGGTTGATAATTACCTCTGATCCTTTGGGCTGTTTATGTAAGGTTCGCTGTGACTGTTCACTGTCTATGGTATGCAGCACTGTCATTGTTCATAAATTTATGGACAGCCAGTAAAAAAAATGTACAATTTTATCACTGTCTGTAAACCTGTAAATAAATGAAAATGTCTGTGAAATTGGGTAGAAATAAAACATACTGTATTTTGACATCATTGTCATTCAGAATCATTTCTTGTATCATAAATCTCTACAGAGCATGACTTTATTAATTTCTAATTTTCTATTATAGCACATGCCCAACAAACCTTACTGATCAATTAACTGCAGTTAAAACAATTGCATGTGTACAGAATATTGTGACTGAGTGCACACTTTTGTGACATTATTGTATTGTTTATGACATTTTTCATGATGTCAATAAAAGTTTACCATGACAGTAAAAAAAAAAAAATCAACTTCAGATCTTCAGGTCAATAAAAACTAAAATGCAAGGTTGGCAATCTTGACAGTATGTTTGGTCATCTCAGCCTTACTCTAAATAGCAGATTGTTTCCATAGATAGATATTTGGTTCCATCGCTATATGTGAGCAGCTTTTTGTTTGTATGCAGATTTGGGTGGAATGGACTGGGTGTTCATCATATAACTCCTTATTTGCTATTCTCGTGCTTAAAAATGTCCATCACCTAGGCTATGTCTACATTTGTTAATTTAAGTCGACTTAACTAAGTCGACTTTAAGTCGACTCAGTTAAGTCGACTTAGTGTGTCTACACTTGAAATTAAAGTCGACTTAAAGAGGAACTTAGAAAGTCGACATAGAGCGTCTACACTGGATGCCTAGGTCGACTTCTAGGGACTTAGGGGGATCTAGGGGAGGACCACAGGGGCGGGGGGCACCCCTTGCCCAATGCCAGGGGGCTCTGCCTTTGCCCCATTGTACATAGGTACAATGGGGCAAAGGGGGACAGGGACCCTGGCAGGGCATAGGGGCAGGGTGGGCAGGGCTCTGCCCTGCCATGTGGGGGGGTATGCCAGGCTCCCCCTGTGCCCCCCCCAGCAGGGAGGGCATTGGTGTAGCTCTTAGGGCTACCCCACATCTACACTGACTTAAGTCGACTCTAAGGAGTCTACTTAAGCCTTAGGTCTAATAGGAAGGTGGTGTTATAAAGTTGACTTAATTTTAATTAAGTCGACTTTATTTTCCTTAAGTCGACTTAAGTAGGCTGCTTAAATCGACTTAAGGAAAGTGTAGTGTAGACGCAGGGTAAATTAAGTTGACTTAAGCAAGCTTAAGTCAACTTAATTTACCAGTGTAGATGCAGCTCTATTTAGGGAACATTGTTTTGTAAGTGGGAGAGGAGGGAAAATAAATGCTGTGTGGAAGGACCTTGATGCGGTTTGTATGAAGCAAATGTGGTTTGTGGAATGAAGAGGAGAGATCGAAAAGGATGCCTGCGGAATGAGGACTTTTGATCCACAGAGAAGTTTCAGTTGCTGTAATGATGAGTTTAGGGAAGGAAAGGGCATAAGGTGGATGCAAACCTTCCTGTGGGAAGGAGAGAATCAGGACTGTGGCTGGAATTCCAACCCCTTTCCTCCTCTCCAGGATCTGAAGAACATTTCTATAGAGGTGGGTGGGAAATGGTTTTCCCATCTCAAGAAAAAATTGAGATGTAAAAGAATTTCCGATTCCACAACAGGACAAAACCAAGCCCTTATGAATGTTTTGATGATCAAAGATTTGTTGAAATGGAGCTTCTTCTACAAATATATTGTGTTTCCGTGGATCGACATTTTCAAACCAAAAAAATGTCTTTGAAAAATTTTCGACCAGCACCCATCTCTCTTCCCTTTCTCTCCTGCTTCCTTCCTTTTCTTCGTCTCCTCTCTTCTTCTTTTGCAGCAGCAATAAGAGGGCTGTATGCAGTCACCACTATTCTTGCTAATGAATTGGTGACAAGTTAAAAGTTTATTACAAAGAGTCTTGGGTGGTTGGTAAAATGAGGGAGAATAACACAACCAAATATTGTCTAGGGGATAATAGGTTGGGGAGTGGGATATTTTCAGGAATATTTTAAAAGTTGAATGCATTGTCAGACATAAACACCCACAAAAGTAATTAACATTGAATGAGATAACAGAGTTTATTAAAAATGTATTAATCTATCCTGGGGGATGTAGTGTCATTCACTGGAGATATGACTGCAGCATTAGAACAGTGCAATCAACAATGCCTCGAAATTCATGTTGCTGGACAGCACAAGGAATTTTAATTAAATTATGCTAATTTGTTATGTTAGGAAAACATGAGTCACATAAGGTCTTTTAGGTGGTGTTATGGTGCCCCTGTGCTAGTAAACGTAAGAAAGAAATGGTCTCACTTTAGGAATAAGGCAGTGGAAGACAAAATAAACAAGAAGAAATAGGAACTGTCCTCAAGGTGAAGCTAGCAGCTGCCAACCAATATTGGGAATGTCCTGGGAGAGCAGCCAGGAATTGCATGATAAGGAATTACCAGTTACCAGGAGAAAAAGCCTCTTCAGAGGTCCAGGCAAGAAAGGAGGTTGGACAACAGACAAGAGGTCTAGGAAGTAGGAAAACAATTGCAGGAGAGCAGGGAACCAAAAGCCAGTGGAAGACAGGGTGATTAACCTCTTCCAAAAAGAGGTAAATATTTATTATGTTTAACTCAAATATTTACTAATATTAGTTTTGCATGTAAACAATTGCTATAGGTGCCACTGGGATATTGCGTGCCTACGAATGGGCTTATGACTGGTATCTGGGAAAAGTGTCTTTGAGAAAACCTCTCTGTTCAGTTGTGGTCCATTGTATTTTCAACTGCATTTCAAAGATGCAGCACCAGAAGCAGGCAATAGGGTTGAGAACAGGGGACTTCGAGAGGGAGATAAGGGTGGGGGGGGAGTTCTGTGGAGTTCAGAGTGTTTGTATGTGTTTGCTTTTCTGTTTTGTATTTGTTTTGTGGTTTGGCTTTGTTTTGTTTTGTTTCTTTCCTTTCCGGTTTGCAGGGGCTGAGTGGCAGATTGAAACCAGCTGACCCCTAGTAGGGGTGGACCCTCCCTATTCAGGGAGATATAAAGGCAGTTATTCAAGTAGGCAGCAGCACCAGCTGCCGCAGCACCAGGAGCAGGCGAACAGGGCTGAGAACAGGGGAGTTTGGAGGGAGAGTTTTGGGGCTGGCGGCAGGAAAGGAAAGACTTGCAGATGGAAGCAACAGCGACCAATTCTGAGGGGAGAATGGTGTGTGAGGAAAGTGACCAGTGTAAGCATGTGCCTGTGAGAAGCAGGCAGAGGAAAAGATAAGCTAGTGAAGGAGAAATAGAGCTCAGAAACAGGTTTGCTGGGTTAGCATATGAAGAAGGAGCACAGCGGGTGGTTACTGAAGGTGGGAGTGCGAGGAAGAAGAGAAGAGCAGCTAGTCCTATACAAAGTGGAGATGAGCCAATGGAGATACTGCTACATAAGAGCCCTGGGAGGATTCAGGAGTGGATGCAGAGGACTGCAAAGAGCAACTGTAGAAGTCATGACTTGCAGCCAGAAAGAACTGGGGATAGGCTGGAGAATTGCACCGTTTTGAGGAAAAGGCAAGTCTATGTGATTGGGGATTCCCTGCTGAGAAGGACAGACCGACCTATAACTAGAGCTGATCCAGAGAACAGAAGGGTGTACTACTTGCCTGGAGTTAAGATACATGATGTGGCTGAAGATGATCCTAATGGGAGCAGGAAAGAATCCTGTGATTGTCCTTCATGTGGGTACGAATGATATGGCTAGATTCTCATTGGAACGTATCAAAGGAGATTATGCCAGGCTGGGGAGGTCTTTCAAGGAACTAGAGGCTCAGGTGATCTTGATTGGGATTCTACCTGCCCCTAGAGGAGGACAACTTAGGTGTGAGCAGATTCTGACGATCAACAGATGGCTCAGGCAATGGAGTTATAAGGAGGGCTTTGGGATGTATGGGTACTGGGAGGCATTCATGGACAGAAGACTGCTTGGGATAGACTTCACTTGAGTAGGGCGGGAAACAGACTTCTAAGAAGGTTAGCTCAATTGATTAAAAGAGCTTTAAACTAGGGAGTCTGGGGAGATGGTTGGGAGATGCTCAGACAATCGCCATGCCTGATATTAGCATTGAGAGGAAGTAAAATGAAATAGGAAAGGACATAGATGCGGGGAGCAGTATGGACATTAGAAAGAAGGGAAATGCAAATACTGGTCTTATGGGCGATGTTGGCAGTAGTACAACACTGCCAAATTGGTTAAGGAATGTGAGTGAAGCCAAGCAGCAAAAACTAAAATGTTTGTATACTAATGCGAGAAGCCTAGGTAACACAATGGAGGAACTGGACCTACTGGCAGAAGAAGTGAAACCAGATATTATAGGGATAACGGAAACATGGTGGAATAGTAGTCAAGACTGGTGTATGGGTATTGAAGGCTATGTGCTCTTTAGGAAAGACAGATGTAATGGCAAAGGTGGGGGAGTGGCATTGTATATCAATGATGCAATAGAATGTAAAGAAATTAAAAGTGATGGAATTAGTAAAACAGTCTATCTGGCTTAAAATCACATTGGGGAGGAAAGCTATTAGAGTTTCCCCTGGGATGGTGCTTGGGGTATGTTACAAACCACTGGGGTCTGATTTGGGCATGAATAAAGACCTCTTTAAGGCCTTTAAGGAAGTAAACACTACTGGGAACTGTGTGATTATGGGAGACTTTAACTTCCTAGATATAGTCTGGAGGACATGTGCCAGTAGCAGTAAAAGGGCCCAGATTTTCTTGGATGTGTTAGTGGACGAATTCCTCCACCAAACAGTTTATGAGCCACGAGAGGAGATGCTATCTTAGATTTGGTATTGGGCAGTAGTGAGGACCTTACAGAGGAACTGATTGTAGGGGACAACCTAGGTTCGAGTGACCAAAAGCTAATCCAGTTCAAACTGAATGGAAGGATAAACAAAAAATAAATCTGTGACCAGAGTCTTTGACTTCAAAAGGGCTAACTTTAAAAAACTAAGGGAATTAGCTAGGGAAGTGGACTGGACCAAAGAACTCATGGATATGTATGTCGAGGAGGCTTGGAATGGCTTCATGTCAAAGTTGCAGGAGCTATCTAAAGCCTGCATTCCAAAAAAGGGGGAAAAATTCATAGGCAAGAGTTGTAAACCAAGCTGGATGAGTAAACATCTCAGACAGGCGATTAAGAGGAAGCAGAAGGGCTACAAGGAGTGGAAGATGGGAGGGATAGGAAAAGAGGGCTACCTTTTGGAGGTCAGAACATGTAGAGATCAAGTGAGGAAGGCCAAAAGCCAAGCAGAGTTAGACCTTGCAAAGGGAAGTAAAACCAATAGCAAAAGATTATTTAGCCATATAAATAGGAAGGAAACAAAGAAGGAAGAAGTGGGACTAGTAAACACTGAGGATGGGGTGGAGATCAGGGATAATCTAGGCATGGCTGAATATCTAAATAAGTACTTTGCTTCTGTCTTTAATGAGGGTGATGATGAGGTTGGGGATAGAGGTAGGGTAGCTAGTGGGAATGAGAATGTGGAGGTGGAAATTACCATATCTGAGGTAGAAGCCAAGCTTGAGCTGCTTAATGGAACTAAATCAGGGGGTCCAGATAATCTCCATCCAAGAATATTAAAGGAACTGGCACATGAAATTGCCAGCCCATTAACAAGGATTTTTAATGTATCTGTGAACACAGGTTGTACCGTATGACTGGAGAATTGCTAATATATTTCCTATTTTCAAGAAAGGGAATAAAAGTGATCCAGGTAAGTACAGGCCCGTTAGTTTGATCTCAGTAGTATGCAAGGTCTTGGAGAAAATTTTGAAAGAAAAGTACTTAAGGATATCGAGGTTAATGGTAACTGGAATAAAATACAACATGGCTTTACAAAAGGTAGATCGTGCCAGACCAACCTGCTCTCCTTTTTTGAGAAGATAATAGATTTTTTGGATAAAGGGAATGTGGCGGACCTAATTTACTTAGATTTCAGTAAGGCATTTGCTACAGTTCCACATAAGGAATTATTAGTTAAATTAGAAAGATGGGAATTAATATGAAAATAGAAAGATGGAAAAGGAGACTACAGTGGGTCATACTGAAAGGTGAACTGTCTAGCTGGAAGGAGGTTACTAGCGGAGTTCCTCAAAGATCAGTCTTGGGACCAATCTTATTCAACCTTTTTATTACTGACCTTCGCACAAAAAATGGGAATGTGCAAATTAAGTTTGCAAATGACACCAAGTTGGGAGGTATTGCCAATACAGAGGAGGATCAGTACATCATACAGAAATATCTGGATGACTTTGTAAACTGGAGTATTAGGAATAGGATGAAATTTAATAATGGTGAGTGCAAGGTCATGCATTTAGGGACTAATAACAAGAATTTTTCTTATAAGTTAGGGACACACCAGTTGGAAGTGATGGAGGAGGAGAATAACCTGGGCGTACTGGCTGATCAAAGGTTGACTATGAGTTGCCAATGCAATGCGGCGGTGAAAAAAGCTAATGCGGTCCTGGGGTGCATCAGAAGGGGTATTTCCAGTAGAGATAGGGAGGCGTTAGTACCGTTAGACAAGGCGCTGGTGAGACCTCATCTGGAATATTGAGTGCAGTTCTCGTCCCCCATGGTTAAGGAAGGTGAAGTCAAACTGGAAAGGTGCAAAGAAGGGCTACAAGGACGGTTCGCGGAATGGAAAACCTGCCCTATGAGATGTGACTTAAAGAGCTTGGCTTGTTTAGCTTAACCAAAAGAAGATTGAAGGGAGACATGATTGCTCTCTATTAATACATCAGAGGGATAAATACCAGGGAGGGAAAGGAATTATTTGACTGCAGCACCAATGTGGACACAAGAACAAATGGATACAAACTGTCCATCAGGAAATTTAGGCTTGAAATTAGATGCAGGTTTCTAACCATCAGAGGAATAAAGCTCTGGAATAGCTTATGAAGGGGAGCTGTGTGGGGAAAAAACATAGTTGCCTTCAACAGTGAGCTTGATTAAATTTATGGAGGGGATGATATGAAGGGACGGCTTACTTTGGCAATTGTCCATTTTTTACTACTGGTGATAGATATGCCAGTGACCTGGGAAGGGGCATTAGATGGGGTGGGTTCTGAGTTATTACAGAGTTTTTTTCTTGACTGGCTGGTGAGACTTGCCCACATGCTCGGGGTTTAAGTGATTGCCAGATTTGGGGTTGGGAAGGAATTTTCCCCCAGGGCAGATTGGCTTGGGTACTGGGGGTTTTTTGCCTTCCTCTGTAGCATTGGGCATGGCTGGTTGATTCTCTGTATTTTAAAGTCTGAGCAATATCTGACTGAATTTCTAAACAACAGTTATTCTGCCCTTGAGGCCCAAACTGAGACCTTGAAATCACTGAGAACTTCTCCATGATTCCTGTGAGTGAAAGATTGGGCTTTGTACAATAATCTGATATTTTGAGGCACTTCTAAATAAAAGGTTGTGAAGGCAAAACTGTCATTGTGTTTTTAATCAATGCATTAAACTGGTTATATTACAATAGAATTGTTTGACCAATAATTATAGATCTAATGAAAAGGCAGCTGATTGCCCATGTATCTCAGTATGATTTGATTTCAGTGTATCTGAGGATTAATTAGATTTGATTTAGAGACTATGAATGGCTAGTGGTGCAAAACTTTAGGGTTCACTAGTTCAAGAAAGAAATGACTACAGTCATGATAGCTGAAAATAGGTACAATCTTTTCCATGTACATCAAAATGAATTCTGACAATGTAAAAAAAATAAAAATAAAAAAGCTCTCTGGTGTAGAAGGAAGGGGATGGTAAGGCTTGGGGGAAAAAAATGACATAAGGAGAAGAGACAGCCAGAATGCCAGGAAGTCTAATGGTGCAACATATCAGGGCTGACCAGTTTAAAAAATGAAGTGACTGTACTAACCTGAAACAATGTGCCTGAACAATGTGAAGTAGATATTGGAGCCTAGATTCTTTTTTCCAGTGCAGTCTGCTGGAATGTATGCAATTGTACTATGAGAAAGGAAGACTAGAAAATAAGTGAAATGTGCACAATTGTGTCTGTATGGAATTTATTCATGAAACCCTTTGTAATACTTCTTGTCTGGGGCTAACTATGTCTTCTGGGTGCATGTTATTCACAGAAGGCAGAAATTCAGTCACAGTAACCACACAGAAAACTAAAAAAGCGTTGGGTGAAATTTTTCTCCCATGAGGTTTTGTTCATGAAAGATTGCTGAAAATCATTATAGAATTTTCAAAATCATTAGACATATTTTAACAAAAAAAGCAGGTTTTGGGTAAACAATGAAAATTTCAGGAACATTTTTGATAAAAAATACCAATTAAAAATGTCTCAGAGAATACAGCCAGAAACAGAAAATGGAACTGTGCAGATTTTGAATCCCTTGAAATATAAAAAATGTTGATATTTCAATTTTTTTTCTTGGCTTTTTTTCTCATTTGATTTTGAGTTCTAGTTTAAAATAAAAGAAACAAAACTATCCATTATTGAATTGCAGGCTAATATGATATTTTATTGTCATTCCAAGGCTTGGCCTTTATTTGTGAGATTACATTTCCTGTGTCTGATGCAAAGAGAAACAGTGTGCTAATCACTGGAGTTATTGGTGCAGGGGGCATGAGATACAGTAATTTCCCCCTTGCTCCTGAAATATTTCCAATTAAAATATTGTAATGTTCAATTGCCCCATGTACTCCTGCAAACCTTATCATTTTTCTCATGTGGTCATTCTTGCTTTTACCTCAACTCTGTGATCCCAGAAGGCAGATCTTTAAATCAGTTACTTCTTGAACCTCCAGGACTGGAGACCTAGTTCTCTCAAAATATATGATTTTTGGGTATGTCTACACTAGAAAAAGTTGTTGACTTTGTTAAGTTGACTTAATAAGGTCAACTTAAAGTCGACCTTATTAAGTCGAATTAACAAAGTGGACTAAAGTTGACTTAAAGTTAAGTGGACTTAGTCCACTTTGTTAAGTCGACCTAACTGCCCTGAAGGCGACTTAATAAAGTCGACGTAAGGGTTACTCCCCGTCCACACCACCCTTAAGTCAACTTAAGGAGTCGACTTAAGGCTTAAGTTGACCTAATGGACGGTTGTTATTAGGTCGACTTATGTTTTCATTAAGTCGACTTAAGGAATTTCTTAAGGTGACTTAATTAAAGTCCGGTGTGAACATGGAGTAATTTAGGTTGACTTAAGGGTCCTTAAGTTGACCTAAATTGCCAGTGTAGACATACCCTTTGTGTATAGGAGACTGGAAGATGTAGAGGAGAAGGAAGGGGGCCCGGATTTCAGAGTATCTCTGTCCCTACGAAAGTAGGATTTATGCTGTATATTGTCCAAAGTGTTCTTATACTCTGCTGCCCAGCAAAAGTTAATGTGATGAGTCTGTAAAGGGTAGGAGGGTTTTGTATTGCTTTCTCTACAAACAACAAAAATTACAGGTCCTTTTTCAAATCACATCAAAAGTAGCAGAAGCCAGGTATAACTCGCCTTGAGTTAGCCAGAAGTGTCACATGGGCCAAATCCTCTGTCACACTGGTGTAAACATGGAATGACATCATTTACTTTAGTGAAGTTTGTTTCCAATTTATACTGACATAAGAAATTAGAATTTGGTCCCATTATGTTTTGCCATTTGCGAATGTGGGAAGAGATTTTTTGCGTATCTATATAATGATTTTTTAAGTGATATGAATATTGATTATTTGTAAAGTAAATCAAGCAAGCAAAAGCAGAGTATGCAAATCAAACTATTCATCTTCGGATATTGTCTTAGCATTTCAGGGCCCTCTAAAGATCACATACAATTGCATTTTCAGAAGTGACTAATGATTTTGGGAGGCCCAATCTTAGCCACCTTAAGGAGGCTTTATTTTTCAAAGAATGGATGCTAAGCGGACAAATCAAACACGTGCCCAAATAATGTCATACACTAACCTACTTCTCAGTCTTTGTGCTGGAAATTTTGATGACATTCTGAGGAGAGCATTCATCTTCTTCCTTTGTCTGGAGGTTCATTAGGACATGAAGGTGAATGAACAGCAGATGCAGGGATGGATTTATTCAGCGGGCTGTAACTTTATTAACTTCACACTGGGGACGGATGTTATCCACCCCATCCCCTCTCATACGAGATATTTAGTTGGGTTAAGGGCACACTTATAGGGCTTCCACCATACAACCAATAACATGGAGTAGACCCTCCTCAGTCTACCCCTAGGACTCAGCTTACTTTTGAATCCTCTCACCTTATCCCAGTCCTCCTCCCTCCCGATCCACCAAAAAATGCTAATGAGTAGCTCAGTTCAAATCTCCCCTTCTCTTTATCGGTCCACCAGCAAAATCCTGAATCTCATTTACCTCTGGGAACCACGCCTTTCAGCTTGTATTGACACTGGACACAAATTGTGACAAATTCAACATTACTACATGATTCGTAGCATTAAATTCCAGTTCTTACCCGTCTTACCTAAACCGTGCTTCCAAATTACAACCCTCTAAATCCCCTGCCAATTTGTCCCCACAAGAAATATTTCCTTCATGATCCCAAACACAAATCAGTCAAACGCCCAGTGCGGTAGAAATGCAACCCAACTACAGGGAGACAGGGAGTACAGCAATAGGAACCGAAAATCCCCAGGTGTCTGGGAAGGTTGTGAATTGAAAAAAGGGGGCACAAGAAAGCCAGCTGGCTCCATCCCTATATGGTTGGTAAATGGGAGGCAGGCAAGATCCTTCCTTTCCCCCAGTCACAATCCCATGTGTACTATGAGGCTTGAGGAAAGGCTCAGCTCAAGAATGTCTGGGCAAGAGCTCACCCCCTTCCAAGAATCGGCCAACCCTTTTCTGGTCCACCAAAACTCTTTCAGCATTGAGAAAGGGAAGGGCATTTGTCCAGACCCTTGAGTGCCATAGGCTATGTCTACACTTGTGTATTTAAGTCGACTTAACTAAGTCTTAGTTAAGTCGACTTAGTGTGTCCACACTGAAAATTAAAGTAGACTTAAAGGGGAACTTACAAAGTTGACCTAGAGCGTCTACACTGGACACTCTAGGTTGACTTTGTGGGGCTAGGGGGACCTAGGGCAGGTCCACAGGGGCAGGGGGGGCACCCCTTGCCCAATGCCAGGGGGCTCAGGCTTTGCCCCATTGTACCTAGGTACAATGGGGAAAAGGGGGACAGGGATCCTGGCAGGGCATAGGTGCAGGGTGGGCAGGGCTCACCCTGTGCCCCCCCAGCAGGGGGGGCATTGGTGTAGCCCTAAGTCGACTTAGGGTACACTGGCTTAAGTCAACTCTAGGGAGTCGACTTAAGCCTTAGGTCTAGTGGAAAGGAGGTTTTATAAAGTTGACTTAATTTTAATTAAGTCGACTTTATTTTCCTTAAGTCAACTTAAGCAAGCTGCTTAAGTCAACTTAAGGAAACTGCAGTGTAGATGCAGGGTAAATTAAGTTGACTTAAGCAAGCTTAAGTCGACTTAATTTACCAGTGTAGACGCAGCCATAGTGCTGTGAGGGCCCGTGCATGCCTTGTGAAAACAACTCTGCTGAAACACCTCAAACACAGAGATGTCCTTTAGAAATTATAACAAATCACATAACAGTGGAGAGACAGAGATTTATAACTGGAGCAGTAGCTGACCAACATCTGACATTTGTTTTCTCTGAAGATTTTTTAAAGTCATTTTTGCTTCTTAGGTCTCTTTTAAGCATATGCAGAACCTCATTTAAGTGAAACATGCCTGCAAAAAACACTGTTTTGACTAACTTAAGGGACTGAATGCAGGATAGTGCGAGTTAAAAAAAATGACTCTCTACATCAGTTAAAGAGCCAGCCAGTGCCTGGGCCTGTAACAGACACACATCTTCTGTGAATTGTGCTTCGATCACTAATTACACCTGCGCAAAAGAGATACAGCAAAACACACTGTAACAGCTGCTCTCTATTGTTTAAAAGCAAATCCTGCTTGTTTTACTCATGTAAGTGTGTTCAATGGCACTACTTGTATGTGGAAGACGGGGAGGGTTTTCACCCTTATTATTTTCAAATGCGTGATCTGTGGCTATATGTCTATAAATATAGATATAGCTATAAAATAACTTTTGGTTCGGATTTTCAAACATTCCCAGCCTCGAATTAAATCTGCTTCCAATGCCACAAAGAGACTTAAGGTCAGTGCTGACTGTTTTTGAAAACTGTACTCATAATGGACAGACAAACAACAGAATAGAAGTTTTATTTATGGGACCTGATCCAAAATTCACTAGAGTCAATGAAAAAACTGCCCTTGATTTCAGTGGGCTTTGGGTCAGGCCCTTGATAAATGTTATGAGAATAAAAATAGCAAAGACAGACATTCGAAATCATCAGCAAGAACTGTAGTACACTTAGAATGTTCCCTTTTATTTTTAATATATGTATTACAATAATTTGTTAGGCATATATAGAGTACTATTATTTACATATCCAGTGTTTATCCTTTGGGGAGAATTCCAGAGCTAAATAAATAAGAGTAATTGAGCTGCTTATTAGCCATGTAGAAAACAAACTTCCAAGAGACTGATTTCACATAATGATGACATCCTTGATAAGGTTACCATTGCCTGTAGTCTCATAAAGTAGATTTCTTCAGGTTGCAGTCATATGGTGTATAAAATAATAAACATAATTACAAATAATCAGAAGAAAATTGTAACAATACAGCAAATTAAAAACAATACCAAAAAGCCATCAGTGGATAATCCTCTACAATTTTATAGCCATTTCACTAGGATACTGTAGTCTAAGGGCAACAAAGAGATATGATTTGGTCAAATCCCAATAATGGAATGTTTAGCACTATTTAAAATATAACATGCGGGGGAAATGAAGGTATTTCAGTTAGTAATTACTAAAAATAATGCCCATTTTTTACCAGTCCTTCTGTCTGTCATGGCTTTTTAAAAAATGTCTGCATCTAAGATTTATTATTATTTTTACTGAAATTCATCTTAATCACAATTTTATTTATGTATACATACAACATATCATACCGTCAACACAAGGAACACAGTCAGGGGCCAAATAATTTCCTGTTCAATGTTATGCATGTAAACTCAATATACAAGAAATGGTCTTCTGTCCCAATCTTGCATCAGGGCCTGCAAAGTCAAAGCACTGCACCCTTGTACAGTCCCATTATATTCCTTGGGATAGTGCTAATAGTGTATGGAGGCAGGGTCCCATGCTTATATGTCCCAGTGCAGGATCAGAGCTTTAACTCACTCAAATAATGCTAGGTTATTTCTCATAATTCTTGTCAATAATATTTTGGGAGTCAGTCCTATGACACATCATGCAAATTGTTGAATATTTGGGACATTCATCTATGGCACATAGTAGTAGATTCTACAAGATACATAAAGATCAATGATTGATCATAAATGTCAACCATTTTTCTTTATAATTTTAACATTCCCACCTTTACGCTGGTAAAGAACTGGCCTTATTTACTTGTAGTATCATTTCTTAATAGACAAGACTTTTTAGATTTTAACTGGACTGTCATTTGGCAAATAAACTATTTTGGATTTTAGAAACACCTTTTCCTATAGGTTTCAAATTCTGGCACTTGTCCAATTACTGAAAAGAATATTTTAAAGCAAAGTCATTATTTGATATAAAGTAACAGTTGTGTTGTTGTAAACATGGAAAAATATTCTACAATAACAAATATAAAAATGATTTCTGGTTTATGAATAAGGTATATATAAAAAATCTAGGTAACTAATCCGTATGCTAAGAATGGCCCTTGCTGGCAGTGTCGTGATGGTACATCACATTTTCACAGCTTATGTTGACACCGTCAGAACCATAATGTGATGACATCCTTAGTTCAGAAAAATATTATTTTACAAACTGTACATTTGGCATCTGTTTTAGATTTTATACACACACACACATATATATATATATATATATAAAATAGTGCAAAATACAATGTGTTAATACAAGGGTTTGTAAATCGTATTAAAAATTTCTGAATTTTTAACTCTTCTCATTCATTCGAAACAGGTTGGCACATTAGGACTTATTTAGACAGAAAACATCTTACCTTGCTACTGTCACTATCTTCAGTGCATCTTCAAACCATTACATTACTCCAAAGTAATCATACTTTCCATATTTCCTTTCTCTACCTGTAATACGTGTGTTACAAAATAGCAGTAAAAAAAATTGTAGATGCTAGGGTAATTTATTCACTCAATACAGAATAGACCATGTATGACTGTTGATTTCATCCTCTATCAGAGGAAAATGACTATACAGCATGTTCTCCAAATAGTGATTGCTTAAGCGGATGGCAGGATATGATCTCCAGAATCCCTTAGGATGTTATCCTAACTTCAGATGTGCAAATGCTGACTAACCCACATATCTTTAAAATTCAGCTATTATGCATGCACATGTATCTGAAATTAAACCTAAATCCTAGAAGTGAAATATAAGCTTCATTAAATCAATGACCTAACTCCCATTGACTTCAATTGGGACATGATTTCATCTCAGGTCACTTTCCATAGGGTTGGATTCATGGAAAGAATAAGAGGTACATATTTTTGATTGCCAAATGAAAACAAATGAATGGTATTATTATTAATTATTTAGCAATATTAGAAAGGTAATGAATAATTCCAATAATGATGGACACTTAATTTATACACACTGGCACCATACTTTATAAATACTAATACTGGATTGACTACACAGGAAACTGCAATCCTCTATTTAATCATAAAATAGTCACAGATAGTGGCAATGCAAATTATACTATCTTTCCAATGACTCTATACTCTGATCTGGAGGAAAAGCTCTAGCAGAGTCACCATTCAGTCCTTGGCTTCTTGGATGAAATGACAAATGGTGTTAGCTCTATGAAGATTGTTGTGGTACAGCCATTGATCAAGTAGTAGCTGGGCTGAGATCACCCTGTTATGTACTAGAGGTTGCCAACAAATTGCCAGCACAAATCTGGCCTGAAATCAAACCAGTAACTTAGAGATGAAAGGCTCTGTACCACATCACCAATTCCCTGGGCCACCCATTGCACTTAGAATGTTGGTTTGAGCTAATTGCACAGAGAACACAGCAACATAAGCAGGAATTAATTACATTCAGAGTAAGTAATTAAATGTTTCTAGTGTGGAAACTGAGGTGTGATGTCTCTAACGAGGTTCCAGTATTTCCAATGAAGTTAGGACATTGTAACATGCATCATCCTGAGGCAATTATGCCATAAACTCAAACCATTACTGAATGCATTTATTTAACCCATTTACGGGCATTTTTATAGCTCTTACAAACACGTTTAACAAACTTCCTTTTCATGCTGATTTTTCTAAAGCTAGAATGAGGAATTAGCACTAGAACTGTCTGTTCCAAATACAAATAAAAAATAGGAAGGCTATTTATTGATAACAGTCATACAACAGTCATCCGGTCCTGAATTTATTACTTAGCTAAAACTCCCAGTGGTGCCAACAGGAGATTTGACTAAGGAAGGCGTAAAAGATAAGGCCGAAATAAGTACTTTCTGTGAAATCTACCTGCTTTCTTAGCATCCATCCTACCAAAAACTCATATAATTTCAAATGTCATATTAAAACAGCCATGGCTGTTAGTCTTAACAATAACAACAATCTGTAGTCTGACAAAATCATCTATCTCTTGCAATAGAATAAGATCCTGATCCAGCAAAGCTCTTTAGTACATGGTTAATTACAAGCATATGAGTTGTTTCAGTGAAGTCAGTTAAGCACATTAGGAGGCCCCAATTCAGCAAAGTGCTTAAGAATGGTCTTAATTTTAAGACCATGCTTGAGTCCCTTTGAAGTTTGGGCTTAAGCCCGTTCTTCGGTTTTTTTGCTGAATGGAGTCCAGAGCGCTTTGTTAGATGGGCTTCTAAATCAGGAGTACCTTCAATGACGTCTCTACTTTTGAAGTAAGACGAGAAGCAGAGCTCATCATGTCAAAAAGGAAACATTCATCAGTTAAGTGTTACACAATTCATTCTTCCCCAGTCCCTTCCCCCAAAATAAAAAAAACACAAATGATTTTTTGCCTTTTAATCAAAAAAAAAAAAAAAAAGACAACACAATGACATGAGCATTATTTGCTAATGATAGGTAACTGTTAATTCCTTAACTGATGCTAGTCAATCTACCTTTCACATATGAGCCATCTGCTCCAGGTAAAGAGTATTACAGACAAACTTTTGTGCTTTTCTAAAGATGTATTTTTAGAAACTAATGCTTATACTCAGTGACATTTACTAACTTTTCACTATGTATTAAACAACACTGCCAGTTCTATGTGCTCTCTTTATTCATTATTGACCAAGCCTGAAAACCATGAAATCACGGTCCTTCAGCACAGTACTCTTCTGTTCTTAGAAAAGCCTTGGTAATATCTTTCTTAAACTCAGTATACCTCACCCAAGCTGCTTGTTCATTGTGACTGTAATCCTCTTTGATGACAAGAAAAGGGCATTCAAAGAATTGGCAACCTTGGGTCTCTTAGGATTGGGGATGCCATATGGAGTCTGAGCTGCAGTGGCTGGGAAATGAAAGAGAGAATGCTTTTAGAAGATCTGGTGACTGTTTGCACTGGCTGGACTGATAATGCATCCCACTAAGTAATCTTTTCCACACTGATGAAAAGGAGAACATTGATAGCTCAATGTAAAATAGGAAGCTTTAAAATGTCCAAAAGAAGGCATTGTAAAGAAATGAATGAGTAAGGTGTGCAAAGGTATGGTTTGAAAATAAAGCAACATAAAGGATGTGCTTACATATACTATATGACTTGTGAAAAGCACAGGTTTTGCCCCCCCCCACCCCCCTCAGGATGATATACGGAAAAAAATATAAGTATTTTCAGTGCACAGAAAATAAATGACTAACTGCTGGGGTAACTTCTAAGAATGCACCCAGGTTAAGGCTGACTGGAAGATACTTTCTTGCACAAAATCCTCTAAAAGCACAAAGGCATAAATATTGTCTTCTCTCCTTTTAGTAACGCCTGATAACTCTACTTCCATGATTAATTCTATCATAATCAAGTGGTTTTCTCTATACTCCCACTGATTTCCTATTTGTTTCTTTCAGTATGATTATGTATGTAAGATGGACTGCTGAGGGAACACAGATACAATGATCAGTGACATATATGACTAAGCAATAGTTTTCCAGCAGTAGAAGTACAATTTTTTAGGATACTTATGACAATATCTCTATGTGAAAGACTTTTAAAGGCACAAAGTGCAGCTAATCAACTTACTTCCATTGATTTTCATTGGGATTTGAGAGCTGGTTGACTTGTGGGCCTTTGAAAATTAGAGTTGAGCAGGATTTTTCAGACTACTTTTTCTTGGTGATAAAAATTCAGATTCATCAACGCTGGAATGTTTTGTGAATTCATGTTGATTTTACCAAATGACCAGTGCTGTGTAACAAACACATTTTTTTAAAAGGGTTTTTTTGTTTCAAATTTTTTTTAAACGAAATGTTTCAAGTTTTTGGTTCAAAGGGATTTTTTGTTTTAAAATTTCCTTCAATATGTTTTAAAAAATTTCAAATATGTTAAAAAAAAATAAAATTTAAACTGTCTTGTTCAACCTTAAACAATTTTTTTCAACTTTTTCGATTTGCTGAAAATTTTAATTTTTGATTCAACCTGAAATGATTATTTTTTTAAAAAATTCAGACTCACCAGCAAATCAGAAAAACCCATTAGTCACATGACTCTAATGAAATTTTCCCTTTGGTTTCCTACAACATTGTTCTATGGAGAGCATTAATTAACTGATTTTTTGGAAGCAAGTCTTTGGAGTAATCAAGGTTTCATCGAAAGAAAAATCTTTCACTTCCAAAAATCAAGACCTATCACTCCAGAAACACTATAATTGTTCAAAAGGAAGAAGCATCAACAATTATACCTGCTGCATCTGCATTTTTCCATCAGAATGGAATTGGCTGTCAGCTGGTGTGATGTTAGGGAGTAATATTTCTGACCCTAGCCTCTGAGAAGTCAATGTCAAAATTCTCATTAATTTTGATCAGACCTTGATTTAACCCTCAGAGTCACCCATTAAAGCTGAGATGTCAAGCAGCATTAGTGGAACTGAATAATGGTTGATGATGAACTAGCAGCACAAGTGTGCTCCTTACCTCATTTTAATTTGCTGACAAGTTTTTACAAAGTGGTAAACCTTATTTGAAGCTTACTTTTTATGTTTTGTGAAAGAAAGAAAGAAAGAAAGAAAGAAAGAAAGAAAGAAAGAAAGAAAGAGAAAATTTGTTATTATGGTTAAATAAAAGAAAATTTAGAGATATTAAATCTTTTTGGTGTATGGACACACATCCTAATGTATGCTGTCAGACTAACTCTGTCCCTTTGGTACAGTATTTTTGCAGGCAGAGAATTCTATAAATCTCCACAAAGGATATAGTGTCTTTGACAGCAGTAATTCAATAAGAGAAAAAAACATTGCCTTTTAAAAAAAATAACCTGGTTAGCCAACTTCTTTAAAAATAAGTGACCAAAAGAAATTTCTTCCAATTGAGAATTCTTGATGGTGTACATTCAAAAGAAATAGAAAAGAGACCAATTCATTAATTTCCTTCACGTGTCCCCACCAAGAATGAGCACAAAGGGAAAGAACTAAGCAAATTAGCGTAGCACCACTGGTGATCAAAGCTTGTCATCCCTCACATTCATTGTAGCAAGATCTTATTTTAAAAAATAAAAGCAACCCGTGTACACCTATATGTGTAATTATATTTAACGGACATAGCAAGAATCCTCTTCCCAGCAAACAAAGAATTAATTGTGCCTCATTCTGAGATCTCTGTCAGCAGAATGCTCATTAACATCACTGGGTACTTTGCCTGAGGTAAAATGGCAGGATATCAGGTCGTCAGGAGGCTACATTAGCAAGCTCTATGTTTATAACTTTGAAATATGATCAACTATTTGTTAAGTGGTAGTAATGCACATAGCACAGTAAAATACATGGACATATAGACAGTCCCAGCCTCAGAGCTTACAGTCTGCAGGGTACAGAAACCCTAAGCCAATTTTAGAGCATTTTGATCAGAGCTGTGCAAACCTTTTGTATCAAAAGCAGGTGAGACCCATCTAGCACATGAGTTCGATAAAAATATTAAGCTCTCAAATATTTGGCAAACAGCAGAGGAGACTTTGGCTTGTCTGGCCAAGCCTGAGGCACTCTTTCCTGTTTGCTCAACAGAACTCAACCCCCTTGCCTGAAGCCATCTCCTTGGAATTAAATGGAGACCTACATCATACCATTTCCTCATGAGGTAAGGGGGTGGCTGAACATTACTTGTTGAGTTATTTATGACATGTCTAGCTTATTTATGTCCCACCCCTCATCTTTCAGCAGAGCTGGCAATGTATTAGTATAGCGTCACGTTTTAAAGAATTATGTATAATTTTTGCTCAGTCACATCTTGATTAGATTTCTCTCTGATTTTCTTGCTAACACTCCAGACAATCTGAGAGACCTCCTCTGAACCTTAAAGACTGTGTAAAGATATATAGAAGATACAAACTTAGGCCCAGATCCAGCAAAGCACTTCAACTCAATCTTAACTTTTAACATCAAAGTAGTCCCACTGAGCCTGATTTAACTCTGACTGATGGCACTACTCATGTGCTTAGAGTTAAGCGTGTTATTTGCCTTGTGAGATTGGTATCATATGGCTTCCGTAGCAACATATACCTTCTTGTCTCATCATTATGGCTTCTTGTTATTAATATGTCTAGCACATCAGCTGAGTTTTGAAGCCAGGGTACTAGTTTGGACTTAATGTTAGGGCTTTTAACATGCAAGACAATTTCTAATTAGCTGAAATTAAATAAAAGACTATTTCACTAAGGCATTGAACCAGTTTTCACTGAAGCCAGTACAAAAATTCTTAAATTTCAGAATCAGCTGAATCAGGCCATGGATTACATCAAAACAATGTGCCACTTTAAAATGCTGAGAATTTATTTGTCTCCTGAAAAGAGAGAGAGAGGAAAAAGGATGAAAAAGCATCCTGGATTTTGCCTTGTAATAGTAATTTGTACACTATACAAAAACCTCCAATATATTTTACACACGAGTGAGCTCTCATGTTAGACAGTAACTTTCTTTAAAGATTAGATTTCATTCTAATGCACAACATGAGCTGTTCCTTTATATTTCATACTGAAGTGCTGGTGAATTTTAGGAGATTCACAGTAAGCTGAACGTAAGCCTTTTAAGATTTAGCAATAAATATGTATAATTAAATATTTGAATCATGAAAGCTACTTTTGAACTCTTGTGTAAAATACCAATTCTAGCTCCTACCTCTATAACCTCTTCATTCATTTTTCCATGTTATGGTCTTAAATCTAGTTCTTTCACACCATACAGCACCTGTATTCTAGCTTGGATTACAAGGAGGTAACACAGAAATTACCATATCATCCACCCAAAGTTTACCATAAAAATCAACTGCTGGCACAGGCTCCATTCCAACAAACACACCTATGCTTAGCACTAAATATGCCCTGAAGTGCTTTGCTGGCTCAGTACCTTAAACACTATTCAAGCTCTACTTTTTCCTGATGTAAATTTTACTATTTTCTTCCTTTTCTACATTTGTCTTCTTTTTTCATGTCTTATTTCAGTTGCTGGATACTCTTTAAATTAATCTAAAGGGATGCTGCTATTCTGTTTAGCCATAGTCCAAGATTTCTGACTTTGATTTACTTTCATTTAAAGATGTTAAGTTTGCACTAGATCCTGTCAATGAAAATATGCTGATCTACATCAGTTAAGAATCAGGGTCCTGAGTATGTTCCTTTAAAGTTCTCCTTCAACAATCATATCCTTTCGGGTTCTGATACTATTTTCTGTAGCTAAAAAAATACAGTTAGTAATATTCAGAAAAGGATGTACAAATTCAAATCTGATGGAGATCATACCAAAATAAAGGAATGTGATTTATGAGATCCGCATAGAAGTCAATGGGAGTTGTGAGTGAAAAGAACATCTTGTCATCAAGAATATGTACAGTGGCTTTATCTTAGTACAAAATACAATTACATTATTCAATCACCATCATATATATTATTATCTATAGTATTGGGGGTTTAAATCCTAGCTGCTGAGGTTAAAGGATAATGAATCCAAATAATGGACATATTAACAGACTTATTAAAAACCATAATGACGAAATTGCATTTCAGAATTTTCTATGACAGCACGCATAATACTATGAACATATTTATATTTAAATCTTGATAATATCCATTGTTCTGATGGGTATTTTTTAAAAAAAAATCTTTCATATTATGTAATTTAAAAAGAGGAAAAAAACCTCTAAAAACAAACTGAGCCTTTGTTCTAACTAAAGCTTGAATAATACTAATCTAATTTATGTGATTATTTTCACCATTTTTTTCCAATAAAATGTTCAATCAATAATATTTCTTCACATTATTCACCCATGTCAGGATACTATCTAGCAGTCATTAAAGTTCAATTAATGTTGGAACAGATCTTTATAGAGTTGGGTGAATAATTTATAAATATTCAGAAATATATAAAAGTTGCCAAAATATTTCTCAAATAATAGGCATATCCAGTGGAGGCCGTAGACCTGTATCAGTAGGATGTCTCTTGCAATGATTGCGGGGAGACTAAAGACTTGGTAAAGACCAGATGTCAGCAAAGCTCTTAAAAAAGAAGTCTTAAGAAAGAAGACACAAAAGAGTTAAGCATCTAATTCAGGGGTGTCAAACTCATTTGCTGTAGCGGGCAAGGTTTGACTTAAATGTACTTTAAACTCATTTGTTGTAGCGGGTGAGATTTGATTTAGATGTACTTCAAGTGAGATGTACATACCATAAACTAAAATATTAGGGCCTACACTCTCGCAACATGGCGTAGTGCTGTGTACATGAGACTCCGCTCCGTGATATCATACTTTCTCCTTAAAAGAGAGAGAGTGTGGTCTCTCAGTATCATGGAGCACAATCTTGCATACCCAGAGCTTCACAATGTCATGAGACCTCACACTCTTGTAGCATTGCAGAGCACTAGGTACGCAAAGAGCCATCCCTGGGGGGGGGGCGGGGCCCAGGGCAAATCGGCCTGTGTGACGCCCTGGCCCCTCCACCTCTGTGCTGGGGGGAAGCGGGGTGGGCAGGCCAGCCCAGAGAGGCCGAGCGCCCCGCACCCACCCCTCCCCTGGGCCAGCTGCTCCACCCCTGGGGTGGGGGTGGGGCAGACTGGCCCAGAGGCTGGGCTTAACTTCCCTGCTCTGCCCCGGGCCTGCCTGCTCCACCCTGAGGGTGGGGCCGGCCAGCCCAGAGGCCGGGCTTTGCACTCCCACCCCACCCCACTGCCTTTGGCTTGCTGCTGAAGGCAACGGGGAGTGGGGTGAAGCATGGCAGTTGGAGATAGCGGCACGGGCCCTGCGTGCAGGGCCCATGTAACCGCAGGGCTCAGGGTGATAGCCTCATTTGCCTCCCCCAAGGATGACCCTGCACTCCATGATACCGCAAGACCACACTCTCTCTCTGTTAAGGGAGAGAGTGTGGTCTCACAGAGTGCAGTTGCAGGCCGGATGGAGGAGGTTCGTGGGCCATATCTGGCCTGCGGGCCGCATGTTTAACACCCCTGATCTAGTTATAAAGATTAGTGTGAGCAAATGAGTATATTGTAATTTATTCAACTGCATTTAACGTGACGTTACCAGTGACCCTGATTCCAGTAAGCACTTGCTTAAATAAAAGGAAGCATGAGATTAAATGCTTTGCCAAATCAGGGCTTCAAACACTAATTTGGAAGTTTAATTTTCTCAATTCTTCAGTGTTATATTAAAAGGAGATGAGAGCATATCCATATATTTCCAAGGAATCTTTGTGAAACTAACTGGAAGGGGAATGCCTTCTTCCTGTTAGAAACCAAAGGCTCTCTTACATTGTGCTACATTTTAAAGCTTGTTATAATACATTTTTCTAAATCCATATACCTTATAAACAGGTACCATTTGAATTAATGCAATGTATTCAATTCTACAATGATCTTAGTATTTAAGAGGGCAGAAATTAAACCATGACAAACATTCCGTATGCTATCTTAAGATTTGTGTTCTCATTTTCAAAGCTGGTTAAATAACTAATCTAAAATTTTAAAAAACCCCACAATGTTAATAATCACTACATCATATGTAAGACTGGGACAGATATTCTACTGAAAATGTGAAAAACCCTTGAATAAAAATTAAAGTAAACAATAAATTATTCTTCAGTGTACATAATTAGCTATATACAGTATAATTTAAAACTGAGTATTGATGACGGCTGATGCTGAGCTTTTAAAATTTTTGACAAACATAAA
Organism: Pelusios castaneus; assembly: GCA_007922175.1. Taxonomy (NCBI): domain Eukaryota; kingdom Metazoa; phylum Chordata; order Testudines; family Pelomedusidae; genus Pelusios; species Pelusios castaneus. The sequence continues at coordinate 2,113,945 of ML686195.1, read as the reverse complement.
TAAGATATCCCTAGTGAGTTGATAAACTGTGACATAAAGCACAGATTTTATTTTCTTCCTCATTTCCGCTTGGGCTATAGATTGTCAGTTTCTTCAATAAAATGCACAAAAAAGGTAAAAAGTTTAATTCCAAAACCATTTTTCTAAATTTCCAATGGACTTGTACTCCTGATGTCTCTTTACATGGTCACAAGCGAGGCATGCATGTGATTCCCAGAACCGAGGAAGATGCACCGAGAAGTCCTTCTTCCAGTTAAAGTAGCTAAGGTACAGTTTATTATTTTTGTCAAGCATCAGAAGATACTCTGCTAGCTCTCTTGGGGAAAGGAAATCTTCCACATGAATGAAAGAATCTGCTGGGATATAATTCTCATAGTTTTCTCTGGATGGGCCTAATACAACCGGTACAGATCCAGCCAGCAAAGCATTGTAAAGTTTTTCAGTAATGTAATCTTTGTGGATTGAGTTTTCAAAGGACAGGTAAAATTTACAAGCGGCGATAGTTGGAATCAAGTTTTTATCATTTACATAGTCTCCAAATGCTTGTCCATAGGTATGGATTTCAGTGTATTTGCTTAGCTCATTATAATACTTGACTCGAGCATGCTCAGGATTCCAGTTACTTACAACCCAACAGACTAATTTCTCTTTGTTTGGCACTTCAAATGCAAAAGGGCTTGTGCTAACCTTCATGAAGCCATAAGGCACTTGAATATCTGAATCACGCCGATAAGTCAGGGTCAAGTTGAAAAGGTGTTCAATGCCACTCTTTTGCGGAGTGTGAGTTGGAGATTCCAAGTTCATCCAAATCCATTTCTGGAATGGTGGTCTGGCTTGCTGAGGTAAATTAGTGAGATCCCAGCTGACATCTCTGTGATGAATAAGGACGGCATGAGATCGGTTGTATAGTGAGCGGTCAATAGTTAGATGGCACCCATGGATGTTGAACATTGTCTGACAAGACGTAAGATCAAATGTCTGGCCAAATGGCCAAACCCAGATGAGTATAGTTGTTTCATTAAAAGAATCACTTTTAGTAGAAAAGAAGCTCTTCATTTTCAGAACTGAGCTGGCTGATTCTAAGGGACCAGATATCCAGCTATTTGTTGGTTTGATGTAAATTAGCAAAAATGCCATGAAACAACCCAGCACAATGAAGATAACTAAAAATGGCCGGAAAATTCCTTTGGATGTCGATGTCATAATTTGTTCTGAAAATAAAACCACAAGTGTTAACTGTGGAGAAGCGTTCTGTTAAAGCAATCACTCATCAAACTGAATAGCACTTTCAACATCCCAAAGCCATAAAACCATGAACTTCTGAAGTATTTTCCATAAAAAGGAAATACTCTCACTGCTCCCTGACACCCACACAGCAAACAAAGGCACACCACCATATCTTTCCTTTGCATTTTGAAAGCTAATTTAAATAAAGTGAAAGAGTGTTCAGTGTTTATATGCACAAGATTGTACCATTACAATTTACTCTGCCAACTGGATACCTTCTTACTTGGTTCAGCAGATAAGGGGTAGGCTGAGACTGTAGGCTCAGTCCAGGAGGAAGCAGACAGAAAGACACAATTACTCCGTGGCCTCCACTCTAGTTCTTGGATGAAGAATAATTAATTTACTACACTCCTTTCTGGGTGTAATATGCTCCCTATCATTTGCTGAACTGGCTCTGCTGACAAGAGTGTGTTGAGGGGTGGGGAGTGAGGCCCTTGGCCCCAACCATGGGCGGGAGGGGGGAGAGGGGAAGGGGTAGAAATTATTGTAAATGCAGCCCCTGCCTGATTTTTAGAGAGGATGAACATCCCCACCTACCATTAAGTACAGCCAGAAAAAGAATATAGGAATACTGGCTCCCATTCTTGGACTCTAACCCTTAAACTCAGATCATCCCTAAGTAATAAAAAACAAGTGATGATGAGATGCCGCATGAAGGCTAGATTGTGGCTTTTATCCCTCAGGCCTGTGTAGGCAGCAGGGCAGATTTACGGTGCCATAGCAGTACCAGAGAGACTGCTGCAAGACAGCAGTTTTCCTGTGCTACTGGTGTGAGCAGTCTACTCTGTCCGTTACTATGGAGTGTAATGCTCCTTAATGTGCTCCATATCAGCCCACCTCTCTCCTATCTCCTTTCTGGAGTCCTGTTCACAGTGGGAGGAGTGTGGATATGGAGCAGCCATTCAAGGTGGGGTGGCTTATTCCTTGTCCCACTGCCTCTTACTGGAGCCCTAAAATTTGAAGGCATTTGTTAAAATAAATTTGGTTTTATTGTTATTTATTTTATTTGCATAAAAGGAGAGAGGGAGCAGCAGGGGCATCCTAAATGTATGCACGGATTGTAGACATCTTCTGCAAAGCAGTTTGGTAATAACAAAATATTTGCACAGCTTTTATGTATTTCTATCACTTTAAGATGTTGCTACAAGATGTTTTTTTTATGAAAAGCCCACTCTAGAGGGTAAAAATACTATTCAAAACAGTAGAAAGAGAATTTGTGAAGCCTTCAGGCCTTTTAACCCAGTTTGAATGCTCTCTGTACCTAACCTATAAAATAAATATTTAAATACAGTATTAAGATTGACAGGTGTTTTAGAGATTTATTAATACAACATGTCTTTGGGTGCATTGTGAGGATAAAAAGTCATGTGTAAATTTGCAGTTCAGTTATAATAAAAACTACCTATAGGAATACAGTAGGTGTCCATTTGATTTATATCTTCATCCCCAGCCCTACAGCCACACTGTGGCATCTGACATAAGCCTTCCCATTTCAGTGAAATCACCTATGTCACACTCTCCACTATGAGCCATATATGACACGGGCTACTTAGCTTATGCTCATCCCCTCTGCTTACATTATCAGAAAGAACCTTTAGCTGGCAAAAAGCTCTGGAAGGAACAGAAAGGAGGAACTGTAGTCTCCATGACATTATTTCCTCTTCTCCCATCTCCAGGACAATGTCTTCTCTTCTCCTGACCCATCTAAGGTCCCCTTGTCTGAGCTTTGATCATCATAGAAGATTAGGATTGGTTGGGACCTCAGGAGGTCATCTAGTCTAACCCCTTGCTCAAAGCAAGTCCAATCTCACTCAATCTTCCCAGCCAGGGCTTTGTCAAGTCAGGCCTTAAAAATCTCTAAAGATGGAGATTCCACCACCTAGGTAACACATTCCAGTTCTTCACCACCCTCTTAGTGAAAATATTTTTCCTAATATCCAACGTAGGCCACCCACACTGCAACTTAAGATCACTGCTTCTTGTTCTGTCATCTGTCACCACTGAGAACAGCCTAGCTCCATCCTCCCTAGAATTCCCCTTCAAGTAGTTGAAGGTTGCTATCAAATCCCCCCTTCACTCTTCTCTTCTGCAGACTAAATAACTCCAGTTCCCTCACCCTCTCCTTGTAAGTCATGGGCCCCAGCCACCTAATCATTTTCATCGCCCTCTGCTGGACTCCCTCCTATTTGTCTAAATCCTTTCTGTAGTGGGCGCCCAGAAGTGGACATAATACTCTAGATATGGTCTTACCAGTGCTGAATAGAGGGGAATTGTCACTTCCCTCAATTTGCTAGCAATGCTCCTACTAATGCAGCCTAATACCCATTAGCTTTCTTGGGAACATGGGCACACTGCTGACTTATAACCAGCTTCTTTTCCACTCTAAACCCGAGGTCCTTTTCTGCAGAACTGCTGCTTAGTCAAATGCAGTCTGTAGCAGTGAATGGGATTCTTCTGTCCTAAATCCTGAATTCTGCATCTGTCTTTGATGAACCTCATCAGATTTCTTTTGGCCCAATCACTCTGTATCCTATCCAAACCCTCCAGTGTATATACCACTCTCCCCACCTTACTGTAATCCATGACCTTGCTGAAGGTACAATCCACCCCATCATCCAGATTATTAATGAAGATGTTGAACAAAACCGGACCTAGAATTGACCCCCTGGGGCACTCTGTTTGATACTGGCTGCCAACTAGACATCAAGGCATTAATCATTACCTGTTGAGCCCAATGATCTAGCCAGCTTTCTATCCACCTTATAGTCCACTCATTCAGCTCATACTTCTGTAACTTGCTGGTAAGAATACTGTTGAAGACGATATCAAAAGCTTTACTATAGTCAAGGTATATCATGTGCACCGCTTTCCCCACATTCAACAAGAAGAGCCAGTCATCTCATCACAGAAGGCAATTACGTTGGTCAGGAATTACTTGCTCTTGGTGAATCCATGCTGACTGTTCCTAATCAGATTCCTTTCTTTCAAGTGCCTCAAAATGGATACCTTTAGGATCTGCTCCATGACTTTTCTAGGGACTGAGGTGAGGTTGCCTGGTCTGTTTAGGATTGTAAAAAAGGCTGGATCACTTTACCCTGTTAGGAGCTATCATTTCTGTTCCGAAAGTATTATAGGGTTCTACTGACTCATTAAAGCAGAGAACTCATACTAACTGGTATAAAGGAAGCAGGAATGAGTCTCAGGGGAGAGGTGATCCAGGGTGTGGGCTGAGCAGTTCTGAGGGAGAAACCCTGGGCAGGGCCAAGCCCAGGAAGAAGGTTTGAGCTAATCTTCATGTTACTTTATTGTTGTTTTGCTTGCTAATAAATCCAAATCTCAGGAAGTGGGCAACTGTGCTTTATATAATACATAACTTGTGATTGAAAAGCAGATTGGGAAAGATGCCTACTCACAGGGGTTCCTCAGGATCTGGGGAATGAGGCAGACTTTCTCTGACACCATTCCCTGCAAACTCAGTAGCTTTCCAACTGAAACTTGAATTGGGAGTTAGTGCTACCCTTTCACAGATAGAACTGCATAGCTTTGTGTGAGTCTATCAATGGCAGCATGGCTCCTGTGGAAGCTCTGCAGCAGTGTAAAAAAACCTGAAAGGTCTACAAGAGGATCCCCTGAAATCTTCACGACCCTAATCTCTGCATACTAGTGTCAGATGGAGTCATTCAAATCCTACTTTTTAGGTGAACCTAGAAGGCAGTTTTGGGTATTTGCTCACCTGATTTGACGACTCTCTCATATGAAGATTCACAGGATTCCATTCTGTCTTGCTTCCTGTTTAAAGTGGGGCCATTAAGAAGGTTTATGATGAAACATAGTATGCAGTGTCTTTAGTACATGCCTAATACCTAATCTTCCATCTTCAGATCCTCTGATCTGGTCAGTCCAGCTGAAAAATGTACTTTGTGCAAACAGAGAATAGGGCTTGGATGAAAACTAACTGGCTCAGAATCAGCCCAGATAAGATGAAAATAATGTTTGTCTGTTGGGAGAAGCAATTATTGGCTTTGGTTATTTTGGTTTTCTTGACATGGGGAGCTTTCCTGCCATTTCTAGCAAAAATTTTGCAACTTTGGGATGCTATTTAAATTTGCTTTTGGATGTCTTGATAATACCAGTGGCCAACAATATATATATATATATATATATAAATCTATGATTGGCTAGAAGGTTGTGACCTGTTCATTCAAATGTGGTCCACATGTGTGTTACTCCTAATCAGAAAACGAGTTGCCTATTTAGTTAGCTGTGTTTCTTGAAGGAATTTGTTACCTCTGTGGGTCTGTGATCTATACTGGCTCCCAATTCATTTTGGGGTGTGATTCAATGTGCTGGTTTTAATGTACAAAGGCCTACATGGCATAGGTCCTAGCTACACCTCTTCCTCTTTATGATGAAGGTCACTGAAATGTGCTGATGAGCTTGAGTGAATAACAACATGCTTCAAGGTCATGAGGGGGTATTATTTATTAATACAGATGGATGAAAGGAGAAGAAGAGAGTTCATGATTTACTGGTTTCTTTTGTAACATTTGTTAATATTTTTAACGTACATGCCCTTTATTCCTCACACTCTTCGTAGTGTGGAAGAATAGACAGACATGTTTTAGAAATCTATCTAAAAAAATGAATATTCCTAAGTATTCTGCATATAGAGGCAGCAGGGAGTTATGGGGTTGAGTGAAGGATAACAAGGTGACCTGAATTATTTTCTTTACCCTGTAACTGACTGGCTGTATGACCTTGGACATGTTACTTCATCACTCTGTCCTTCAATTTTTCCTTCTGTAAATGGGAATAATTGTGAAAAGTGAATAAATGCAAAGGTTTGCCTCTATTATTTAATACTGTTTCTCAATTTCTATGTCATAAAATTATAATCTAAGCAAGTGAAAGACAATATGAAACACTATTAAGTGCTAGGTCATCACAAAAAGATGAAATCCAGACACAAGGGAAAAACCTAAGAAACCCCATCCTTTTTTTCCCCCACTCAGAACCAATATCTGTGTTTTCAAGGTGACTTCTGGGGTAGCAATGCCAAATACATTGTTAAGACAAAGGCACAGCTACCTGATAAGATGTATCTTAAAGCAGGAATATAAAAGAAAATACCTTCTCTTGGTTTGGCCTGTTGGCCAACATGTGTTGTCACTCTATAAACATTATCAAAGTCTGATCAATTGTCAGAAAAAAGGAAAAATACAAAGAAACAATCAAAGTAGAATTCCTCACTTGGATGAGAGCAAAGGAACAAAATAAACTGCACTCTATCATGACAGCTATTCATATTCTATGAAAATTCAGAAAAGTTTATAATGGAAATTATGTCCAACAATTTTACTAAACATAAATAACCAAACAGATAAAAATATTACCTAAAAAAATACAACAAGAATGAAAACTAGAACATTTTCAAATAAAAACAAGTGTCCTTTAAAACTCTGCTATGTCCTGTAAAACTACGGGGGAAAAATCCAAAAAACAAACAAAAATCCAACCCAAAATCTATACTCCAAGGAGAAAAACTCTCAGTTGATACCCTTAGGTGGGTGATTTCTCAGACTGCCTTTCTGTGACCATAACAAAAGGAAAAGTAAAAGAGCAAGAATTTCCAGCATAACAGGTTCGGAAATATCAAAGCTTAACAAAAGATAAATCACCAAGAAGTAGAAATTTATATAGGGAAAAAGAAGCATTTCTGCATCAAACAAGCAGTATACTCATCTACAGGTATGGGAAGGGGTTGAAAGTAAAATCTAAAATACTCTGGAAGAAATGCTACAATAGTTATACACACTCTTAGAAATAGTAGTGATTTTGCTTCAATTTCTTTTCTTTCTGATTTTCCCTTTCCTTCTGACTACTTATTATCCAACCTTAACATACACATCTAAGAACAACTCTCAATCTCATTAAATGGAAGCTTTTCTGCACATACAGATTAATAGTTAATAACACAGTCAGACATTATATTTAGTTTCTATGAACATGAAATATTTCCTATGTAAAACAACATTTTAAGGTGAAATATTTCCTAATTTACTGCTCTTTTTTCCCAGATCTGTGGGATAACCAAGATATATTAGTGACAGGAAGTCCATTCAATTTTTATTTTAGCCATAGGACTTTACTATTCCAGAAGCATGTTACTTTCAATATAGCACAAAACTGTAATTAATTCATATTGTTCTACTGTTTTCTTAATATATTAATATAGAATTACTTACAGTACCTTGTAACTGTAATTGGCTATGTAGTCTTTCTCCCATCTTCAGGGATATATTGCTTACTAGTTTCTGGTACAACTCCACTGTTTTTACCAGGAAGTAGGAGGTATTTAAGAAGTGGGGGGAAAAATAGAAAAGCTCTTACTCATTCCTACTGTGACAGTAGGTTTGGTAGAATCTGATTTTTAAAAATAGTTTCACTAGATAACATCAACCTTTATTTTAAGCATTTTTATTGTTATCTATTTAAATTTTCAGATGTACAAAATTACAGGGTTAAAGAACCATTTCCAATTTTATCTCTTACACTGGTGACTGACTATCACAATAAAACAGTTGCATCTGAAGGGTAGAGTATCTGTCTTCAGGTGAATTTAACATAAAAATAAAACAGAAACCACTCAAATCAGATTTATCTAGATTATGTACACCTACTTCAGCTCTAAGACACTCTGAAAGTGCACCAGCCTAGGCTTCCTTGACACCAGTAACTCAGTAATAGAAACTGGAAGATGTAACCAAGACTCAGTCAATGCCTCCTTGATCTTGACAATATAAAATAAATCCATTTCCTTTTTAGAGGCTGAAGTAGAAAATCCCACAGGGAAATTGGACTTGCTGAGAAATAAGAAAATACCTGTGGTGAAATCCTGGCTTCACAGAAATCAATTGCTAAATTTCTATTGACTTTGATATGATCAGAATTTTACTCCTGGAACTGAGTCAGAGGAGGACCAAGAACGCACTGCATTTGTGATTAAAGTTCCCTTAGAAACAAAAGCTGAAAGTAACCAAAGATCATGTCAAAGCAAAAGGTGAGAGTAGTGGAAGTCTCAGCAGGGGAAGCAAGGACAAAACATTTATAGGGAAGCTACTGCCCAAACTGCTGGGCATGGCCAAGAATACTGACTCTAATGAAAAATGCCTCTGAATCTCAATGCAGCAGGTGCAGCACGCAATGGAGGGACTATTATTGTCACAATGGCAGATGTGAGCAAGAGAAACAGAGCACAGAATTCAGTGAGACAAAAGGGTGGCCTGATGTATGGGAAACAAAACCTTTTTATTTCCCCCATATCTCACTCCTTTTAACACAGAGCAGGCTCAATGAAATGGCCATTATCAAACAATCATTAATGAGAGAATCAAATCTAGCAAAATTAAAGATCACGTAAAATATATAAATATTCTATATATATTCTTGGATAACAAATCTGCCTTTAAACTTTTGGAAAAATTCCAGGGAAAAAGGAAAGGCAGTGACTCAAGCGGATCTATCCAAATATTTTGCACTAAATGACATTTTGGAAGGTAAAACAGAATTTTTTAAGAATCATGCATTATAAATAAACAAATGTATTTTCCAAATTTTGTTAATAACAGTCTAGACTATTAAAAACAAAAGCGATTTTTAAAAATAGAGTTTTTTTTAACCATCTTTATTTACTTTTGGCATTTCTCAACTTGGGCAACAAAAATCTATAGGATCAGCTTTATGGTTAATTTTATGTTCAGATTTACAGTGCTGCCAGATTTGGGACATAAACTTGACAAGAGGATGCTTAATTATATAAAAACAACTGTTTTAAACAGATTTTTTAAAATATGCAAATTATGGAAAACAGGATAGATACATTTTATGTTCTAAAAGATTTTTTTTAATAAAGTGAACTCATTAAATTCTGTGCTGTATTAGAATGGATATTGTCTTTAATTTATCATAGATTAGGAGTTTTCCTTTCCGCACCCCTTGTTTTTAATAGTGTCAGATTTCTATTCTAATCTGTTCTATTCAAGTTCCTATATCATGAATATAATAGGCAAATGCAGATTTATTGTAGCTGTGTTGCTCTCAGAGTATTAGAAGCTGAAGGAATATCTTTCACAGGACCAGCTTCAGCAGTGGAGGGCGCCACACTTCAGCAGTATTTCAGCAGTGTGGGGAGGGGGAAAGCACGCAGGGCAATTCACCCTGGGCCCCGCCACTCCTAGCTGTGACTGGATGAGGAAACTGAACAGACACACATTACTGGGAGTGCGGTTCCAAAGCTTTCAAAACTATGTAACTCAAAAGCTTGCCTCCTCCCAAAGGGAAAAAAAATTACCTCACCCACCTTGTCTCTCTAGATAGATAGATAACACAAACTGGTTTAATACACAATTTCCATAGACATATCCATCCATTTTTAAGTAACTGAAACAAAAGGTAACTAGTTTCAAGTTACTAAAGTTCTGTAATCCAGCCTCATTGATGACTAAAAATCACCATTTGATGGCTGCTTGAGATCCCCTGTGAAGTGAAATTCCAAAGGGGTAGCCGTGTTAGTCTATTGTAGAAAGACAACAGAGTCCAAATAAATCTGTTAGTCTTTAAAAGTGCCACAGGATTCTGTTGTCTTCCTGTGAAGTGAGTTGGTGTTCTCAGTTAAAATCCTAAAGATATACTTTCATATCACCAAAACTACCAAAATAATTAATACCACTAGAGTCCTGTTTAGAGGCTCAGTGGGAATGCCAGGAATGGGTATATGTAGCAAGAAGACGAAAATAACTTGTCAAATCTATATTAAAGAACAGGGTTCAGGCCAGGTAGAATGTCTGAGGAAGTTTGCATGGCTGCTGCCTATGTTGTTTCTGTTCTGTGGACAAACAGAGGTCTGTGACTTTCAGTGCTGTCAATGTAATATCTCTGTATCAACTATGAGAGTCAATAAAAAGGGAGAAAAATGTTTACAAATCAGATAATGAACATTTCTAAAAATGGAGTTACTTTGGCTGGTCATTGGTGAAACTGGATGCAGAAATTGTCTTCTGCATTCCTAAGAATCTTGCATTGACTGGAAAATCTAGTTTTTCCAGTACCCTAGGTTCATTTTGAAAAAGCTTCACAATTTACATGCAATGTTCCTGTGTTAAGGGACTTTGTTTGATTATCCCGAGTGGGCATTTTATTTACTGTCCATAAACATTTAACCAGAAAGCTAAAGACAACAGAGTCCTGTGGCACTTTTAAAGACTAACAGATTTATTTATCGCATGCGATAAATAAATCTGTTAGTCTTTAAAAGTGCCACAGGACTCTGTTGTCTTTCTACAATGGACTAACACGGCTACCCCTTTGGAATTTGACTACATGGAGGGCACTGAATACAGCCGTTTGAAGTGGAAATCCATCAACTTCATGAAACAACAAGCGATAAATAAATCTGTTAGTCTTTAAAAGTGCCACAGGACTCTGTTGTCTTTCTACAATAGACTAACACGGCTACCCCTTTGGAATCAGAAAGCTGAAGATCACTTAGAATTCCCAGTGTAATCTGTGAGCAACAGATACTGTTACTTAACTGTTAGTTAACTGGAATTCTACATAAAACTCATAATGAATGAAATGTGTGTATCTGACAAATACATTTTTAGATGGAGGAGCCTTATTTGCTGATTAAAGTAAAATTAAATAAATTACATTTCAGCCTCTCTTGAACCAGCACATTATGCTGATCTGTACAGTAAGCATTTCACCAGGAAAGCTTGAATAGGCTCTCAAAGATTTTAGAAACAGAGTAAAATATGGTAATCTTCCCGGGGACTCACGGAAAGATATTTTAGAATATGTAATTTTTTTGTAAGTAAATTAAGACACAGTTTTGCATGGCTGATGTGTTGATACTATCATTGGCCAAGCTAGATCAGAGGTTTTCAAACTTTTTTCCTCGGGACCCAGTTGAAAAAAATCATTTATGCCCACGACCCAACAATTACATCTTTGAGCCATGCATTCCAGTCTTTTGGCAGCAGCAGAGGGTACCACAACCCAGTGCCTGAGGGTCTATGACCCACTACTAGGTCCTGACCCTAAGTCTGAAAACCACTGAGCTAGACTATTCTTCTAATGGAGAGACAAATTATTTCTTTTATGGGACCAGCTTCTGTTAGTGAGAGAAACAAGCTTTTGAGCCACACAGAGCTCTTCTTCAGGTCTGCAAAAGGCTACACCAAGAGTCACAGCTAAATGCAATGTGGATCAGATTGTTCAGCACAGGTAGTTAGCACATATTCTATTTTGGTACTGGAATTTCACATTGCCACTCCCAGGGAAGGGAAACTGCATAAAAAGAAACAGTAAGAGTTCTGTGGCACTTTTAAAGACTAACAGATTTATTTATCGCAGGAGCTTTCGTGGGAGAAAATCCCACTTCAACGATAAATAAATTTGTTAATCTTGAAAAACGCCACAGGACTCTGTTTGTTTTTTTGCAATAGACTAACTTACATAAAAAGGATGCTCCCAAGGCAAGTGTGGTAAACAATTTAGGTTTTGGAATAATGAGATTTACAAAGCCAGAACAACAGAAATGTTTCCATCACAATCATCTTTAAAAATTCAGAGGACACAGTTTTGATGAGAAAAAAAACTGACAAACAATCCTTGTGGCATCTGAGTTGTAAATATTGTGGCCCTGTGCTAATGCTAGACAATGTAAGAGTGAGATTTACTAGATACAGAAGTGGCCCAACCAGCAGCCTCTGAGACTCTCCTCCCCACTGGGCTGACTCCTCTAACCCAGGGATTCTTAAACTTTTTTGCTAGGGTGCCCTTTGAAAATATTTCACACTGTGATGACTCCCCCTTCTCCCAAGTGATCACCGCCCCTTGCCATGCTACTTTTACCAGCATTCATGGGGGCTCTCAGCTAGTGACCTCCTGTGAGATCACAACCCCCAGTTTGAGAACCCCTGCTCTAGCTCCACCACCCTGTTGCAGGGCAGAAGCGCCAAACACCACTAGGTGGAGAATAGGGGGCGAGGCATCATGGCTCTGGGAGTCACACTGTAAGAGCCACATGAGGCTCACAAGCCATGGTTTGCCACCCCATACTAGAAAGTTACTATAAACTAAGGTGAAATTGAGTTGCCTCTTTTCATTGCCCAAGAGGAAAGAAATGTAAAAAGGAGATAGATAAGATTTTAAAAAACGGATTCTGTTTTAAAGTTCTGATGCACTGTGCATTGAAGTGTGGGTCATGGCTCCAAATAGATCTCTTGTACCTTTGATGGCTGCTGCGTGTTTCTGTTTCAGCTATTATTTGGACCACTAGAGGACAGGGGAATGGAGAGCACTCCATCACCTATCACTGCAACAGCTGCCAGGGCGAGGACCATGCCTGCTAGCCACTCCAGACCTGACAGGAGGACAGTAGTTTGAGGACACAGAATCATAGAATCTTAGGGTTGGAAGGGACCTCATGAGGTCATCTAGTCCAACTCCCTGCTAAAAGCAGGACCACTCCCACTAAATCATCCCAGCCATTAAACGCAAACCATCCCAGGCATTAAATGCAAGAAGCTTGGACTCCCAACCATCTACATGTGCATAGTTTCTGGGATAGTTTATAAAAGCTTTTCACAACCCCTACACCCATGCTGCATCAGCCATCCCTACCAGCAACAGGACCAGAGAGGAAGCCTTCACCTTCCACTCAACTCTTCCATCATGAGACAGCCCTTTTCAGTAATTTTCCTTGATCTCCTCACCTATCATACTGCCTTTCTCATGACCCTTACTTATAATCCACCTTCTCTTCTGTTCTCACTCCTGTAATCTCTCTCCTCTTTCTCTCCTTCTTTACCTTCTTCTTACCTTACTTCTTTACCTTTCCTCTTTTCCTGTAACATCTTCTTATTCTGTGACCTCTTTCCCCTCTATTACCCCTTCCCTTTTTGTCTTTCATCAAATATATACCCTTTCCCTTCCCTCAAATTAAGCAACAGAGTATTGGAATTTATCAGTTGCACCAACATGTGAAGAAGCTACAGAATTCACCAAATAATATTATCATTGTAACCTTTGTTCTTCCTCCTTCCCTGTCCCTCCTGCAATTGAGTCACACCGCACCCTCAGAGCCTTTGGCAATTAGCATTGGAAGAAAATTCCTTCCTGATTCCAGGGGAGACCTCCCTTCAGATTTGTTATTGCCAATTTATTTTTGGATTTTGATCTCTTTAAGCTGAGAACACATGCTTTTTTCATACTTCAGGCACTTTGTCCATTTTTGGACACTAATATCCACAATAATTAATAAAGAGGGGATCATCTGAAAGTGAGTACAGCTGCTAGGAGAAGGATATGATGGAAGAACAACTAACACAAGGGTTCTCAATCTTTTTTTGCTGAAACCCCCTTTGAAAATATTTCAGGTTGTGATGATCCCCTCAAAGTGATGCACTTCTTCATGCCAGGTCAACCCCACGTGTCATGCCACTCTTACTTCTGCACTGCTGCTGGGGATGGCACTGACTTCAGAGCACCTGGCCAACAACTGCTCTTATCTGGCCACCCAACTCTGAAGGGCTCTGGCTGTCAGCCATGCTCAGGATTGACAGCCACAGCCTCTGCATGTGAGGGCTGACAGCTTGTGCTCACCCACCCAATAACTACATGACCCCTTGAGGGGTCCTGACCCCCAGTTTGAGAACCCCTGGCCTAAGAAGTGTGACTTTTGAAAGGCTAGCATGGTGGGAACCTAGCATATGGAACCAGTATACATTTTTCTCTGGAATGAAGTGAGGAGAAGAGCAGATGAAGGGCCACTGCTCCTTTCCCAGAGGACAAAGGGGACCATACATCAGAGGACTGATATACAGAGGAAGAGCAATGAGCCGGAGGGTTTCCTGCATGCCTAAGAAGCCAGCAGTGGTGAAAGCAGAAACTTCCACATTCCATAGAGACTATGATCATATCTACATGGAGATATTCTGGGACTCTGGAGAAGGAGAAAGTTACAGTAAATGAAGGCCAATGTACCAATGAATGAATGAATCCATATGGGGATTTAATGTGCTTTAATTTATGGGCTTTGACTTTGCAGTTTCAGCTGATTTGCCTTAACTATCCTGAGTGTTGACACGGCCTAAGAGGAGTCTTGCAAAAAGGTAAGTGTTGCGGTACAGAACTGATTATTAGTTGGATGTACATATTTTATTAATGTGTTAACTAATGTACATATTATCTGAGCAGCCTGCTGTAAATTTTGTTATTAAAAGTTTGTTACAGTCCAATGCTGTTTGAGGACCACTGATCTAGTATGTTATTTGTCATGTGGAATTTATATCCATATATATATGTTTAAAGACAATATAGTATGCAGTATTGTTGTAGTTATCTTGATCTCTGGATATTAGAGACACAAGGTGGGTGAGGTCATAGTTTTTGTTAGATCAACTTCTGTTGGTCCCAGGATGTTAAAGAGACAAGCTTTCAGGCTACACAGAACTCTGCTTCAAATCAGGGGCGTGTCTCTCTTACCAACAGAAGTTGGTCCAATAAAGATATGACTTCACCCACCGCACTTCTCTAAAGGCAGTATAGGTGAGTCTGAGTAATTTTGTTTGGAAAGTCATACATGTGTTCCACCATAAAGGCTCTCAAAAGCGTTACATAACTTACATGCCAGTTTCATTTTCATGCACATTGCAGAGATGACAAGTTCCAAAAAGGTAGCCGTGTTAGTCTACATCAGCAAAACAAACAAAGCATCTGACAAAGTGGTATATTCTCCCACAAAAGCTCATGTGATAAATAAATTTGTTGGTCTTTAAAAGTGCCACAGGATTCCTTGTTTGTATTGCAGAGATGGATACAGTATATATCACATACGCACATCCACACACTGACCTGCAGCCTTAAGGTTCTGTTGTTGTTTTAGTTGTTTTAAAATTCTGCCCATAGTTAGGCTTGGAAGGATTTGATTTTTACTAATAAATGTTGGCAAAGATCAATTTCACCAAACCATACACACAGAAATGGAAGAAAAATGTTTCCACTGATAAAAACAGAAATGTTTAGATAGGCAAAGAAGAAAAATATTACTTGACAACTTCTTAGAGTTTGATTGAATGAGGTTTATTTAACATATGTTGAGATGTGATGTTGACAGTTTGTGCTTTAATAGCTTTAACCTTTTATCTTTTTGAAATCAACATCTATTGTCATTAAATACTAGTTGTCTGATCTCCATGTTCTCTGATCTCCCCATAAGTTTCCACAAATATGAAAATTTAAATAGCTAAAAATTGGGGGGAAAAAGCTTAAATCCTGTAATTTTGCATGACTATGAAAATTTAAATAGATAAAAATAAAAAATGCTTAAAAATAAACATTGAGATCATATTTTGAAATTATATATATAAAAAAGCAAATTCTGCCGAACCCACCAATAGTTCCAAACGCCAGCTCAGTTACTGCACATAATTCTTGAAGGTGCTCCTTCCTTTAGTCAGTGACCATAAATTAAAAGCTTGCTTCCTTGATCCTTGTGTGTTCTGGGTGTGCTCTAGATGATGCTCTCATAATTAGCCTAAGTAGAAGAATGATAGTTAAGATATTAAGATCAATATTCTTCATACCACTTACAGCCTAATCCCAGAAATCCGCTAATAGAATAATGGTGTATACACAACTTCAATATAATGCAGAAAAAAAGTGAAATCTAACTGAATATGGCACAATTCTTACAATAGTTACACAATGGAAATTCACTTATCTATGGCCAAACTTTGAAGGCCTGGTAAATAAATGATATGGTGAAAGCAGTTAAATGCCTGTTTTTATTGGTTTCTTATGGGGCTGCTACCCAGGGAGAGCAAACTCCAAAAGAGGAATTCCAAAGGGGTAGCCGTGTTAGTCTATTGTAGAAAGACAACAGAGTCCTGTGGCACTTTTAAAGACTAACAGATTTATTTATCGCATGAGCTTTCGTGGGAGAAAATCCCACTTCGTCAGACGCTTTGAAGATAGGAAAGTTACAGAGTGGGAGGAAATTAAATGCAGGGGAGTGTATGACATAGCATCTAGTCAGGCTGTAACAGCAAATCAAAATAGGTGTTAGGATTCATAACACTGGGGAACAGCACATAGAGGAGGGGCAAGCCTTAGGAGACAGACCTCTCCTTGCTTTCAGACAGCCTCCTAATCTTAAAAGGATACTTACCAGCAACTACAGATCACAGAACAGAAACACTAAAGCAGGAACACAGCCCTGCAGCAGACCACGCTGCCAACTTTGCCCTCATATCTACACTGATGACACCATCACAGGGCCTAATCATGCCACCTACTCCATCAAGGGTTTGTTCACCTGCTCATCCACCAATGTGATTTATGCCATCATGTGCCAGAAATGCCCCTCTGCCTTATATATTGGACAGACAGGACAGTCTCTGCACCAAAGAATCAATGGACACAAATCTGACATCAGAAATTGCAACACTGCAAAACCTGTAGGGGAACACTTCAATCTCCCTTCTCACTCCCTTGACGACTTGTTAATAGCTGTGTTGAAACAGATGAATAACAAATCACAGCTTCAAAGAGAGACTGCAGAACTCGAACTTATATGCAAATTTGACTCAGTTGTCTTGGGGTTAAACAGGGACTATGGATTTTTCTCGCATTACAACAAGTGATTTGACCTCCCCCTCCTCTATGTGCTGTTCCCCAGTGTTTTGAATCCTAACACCTATTTTGATTTGCTGTTACAGCCTGACCAGATGCTATGTCATACACTCCCCTGCATTTAATTTCCTCCCACTCTGTAACTTTCCTATCTTCAAAGCGTCTGACGAAGTGGGATTTTCTCCCACGAAAGCTCATGCGATAAATAAATCTGTTAGTCTTTAAAAGTGCCACAGGACTCTGTTGTCTTTCCAAAAGAGGAGTGAGGGGAGATCTTGAAGCAGTTTCTTCTAGTAAAGAGACAACCCACAGGTGTGATGATAGCCCTTCTCACAGGCCATTAACTCTCTTCTGTTCTTGCAGCTTTTAAAACTATCATTTAATTCCCCCTTGATGTATACCCCTGCTGTGACAATGCTAAATGTTTGTCACTTTGAACCATACATCAAAAGTTCTATTTCCATTGTAAATGCAGAGTAACAAACCATTTGAATGCTATTTTCACACCTCAAATAACTCTGTCACTGTCATTCTAGCATCTATTTATATCAAAGTTGTCCTTGGTGACTCTCATATTACAGACTGGCAATCAAAATATCTCTGATAAGGGAAGCAGCACTATGACAAAGCAAGAGACATCACAACATAGTTTGCTAACACTGTATTACATAAAACAGTAGAGGTGTGATCTGTGGCCACACCAAAGAAGAACTCTGCACAGCTGAGGGTTGCGGAGAGGCAAATAAGCAAGGAGTCCTGTGGCACTTTTAAAGACTAACAAATTTATTTATTGCATCAGCTTTCGTGGGAGAAAATCCCACTTCCAGACGCTTTGAAGATGGGGAATTTACAGATCACCCAGCTCCCCAGGCAAATTAGAACAGCCTGGGGGTTGCTTTAATTTCCATTAGCTTGTAATACTCACCAAAAGGCAATTACACTGGTAAGAACTGCCAGAGTGCAGTGCACTCCAGCCCTTGGGAATCCCCTTACTTCTTGCATGTGGTGATGGGGAAATAAGGTGGGGAAAGGACTAGGAAAGGTTGCTGTATGCCCTAGTCCATGTACACACTCCATATACTCATTATACAATTTTTTCCAGTTTTATTGCAATTCTCATGGTAACTTTTTTCTGAAGTGGCAGCTGCTAGAGCTGTGTGAATCTTTGCTTTCATTTGCAAAATACATTTCTAAACAGGGACATTCCTGGGGGGGGGTGTGATTGGGGGGCATGGCCTGGGGTAAATTACAGAATTATTACCCACCCCTGCTATAGGGGTTGCTCTGGGAGCTAAGGATTTTCAGAGTGCAAAGGTGCGGAAGTCAAGACTCCCGGCCTCCAGAAGAGAGAGGACAAGGAGTGTGGCGGCAGACAGGCTGTATGATGGTAGTATTGCCCAGTGACAGAGCATTAGACTGGGATTCAGGAGATGCAGGTGTTATTCTTGGCTCTCTGCCTGGTCCATCTGTAAAATGGAGATAATGATACTAGCCTCATCTGTGAAGAGCTTTGTGATTTACTGATGACAAGGGCTATGTTAAGGCCTAATTTGAACTGTGGGATGACTGTCAAAAAATTACGGCTGAGTTGTAGACAAGCCATGGAAAATTGCAGAAAAGTAATTATGGACCTTATTATTTGCAGTAATAAAGTCCATGATTACTTATCTGCAATATTCTACTCTCGGCTGCTCAGGGCTGATGGTGGGAACACAGGGCTGAGAGTAGGGACTCTGACTGTCAGCCATGTGGGGCTGAGAGCAGGATCTCCTGCTGTCAACAGCCCGGGGCTAAGAGTGCGGGTCTGGGGCTTATAACAGCCGCCTTCACTCTCACCCCAAGGTGGCCGGGGCTCCCACTGTCAGACCCGCGCATAGTGGGGCTCCCAGTGCCAAAACAACAGTGGAAACTTAATATTGGGGAATTCACGATTTCCATGATATTGCATGTGAAGTAGGGTCTTAGTTCTGTTATTCTTACAAACCCCATAACTTTTCTTTACTGGTAGAATTCTCTGCCATCCAGCTAATATCTGCTTTTGGCTGGCAGATGGATACAAATCAGCCACAGTGGGATGGGCCGGGGTAACAGGGCCAAGCAGGATCTGCCCCATCAACTTTATATTGAAAAGGCCAAAGGGTACCTGCGTAGATAGTGATTTAGGACTGCACTACTGCAACAAGAGGTCTGAGGAGCATTGTTATTCAATGAGACAGAGCCTCTGGGAGCTCTTACGGAGCACTCATGCTGTAACACTCCTTAGGGAGATTAATTAATACTTATTGTGGCCATAATGCCTAGACACCAACAAAATTGGGGCGTTAGCCTACTAGAGGGTTTCTCAAAGTGGGGGTTTACAAACTGTTAGCCCCCACGAATGTCAGGGCTCTGGCTGTCAGCTATGGCCTTCAGAGCCGTGTGGCCAAAGAGCTGCTGGCCAGGTCTGAAAACTGCATTGCCCCTAGCAGCAGCAGGGAAGTAAGAGTGGGGTGGCATGGGGGGAGGTTCACTTTTTTGGGCCGTTCTTCACAGTCTCAGAGGGGCTCCCAGCAAGAAAAGTTTTAGAACGCTTGAAAAAAGAGCCAACGACAGTCCTTGGCCTTGGACACAATAGAAAGTTTTGCGGACCAAAGGTGATTTTTGTCCTCAAAACAATCCTAGGGTACACACGACAACGACCCTTTTGTCGACAGATAAAACCACCTAGATGAGAGACATGGAACCATTTTAGGCAAAGCTTTTGAAAAAAAAGCACCTGTGTAGACACTGCCCTTAGGTTATATCACTAAAAGTAGCTGCCCTATTTCCTAGCATGCCATCGCAAGTGCTCCTCTGGTCACCACTTTGATCTTGGCTGCAGCCCTCTGCCTCTGCCCCTCCCCTTTCAAAGACCTGGAATATTTTCAAAACAAACAAGGAGTTTTTCAAGTAACGCACACCACAATGGAGAATTCACTTTACAGCACAACAAGGGCAATCCTGCTTGTTTGCCCTAAACTACAGGAGAGGCTTTAACTTCTGATGTGCTGTGCAGAGCCAGGGAAGGAGGCAGGGACCCTTTTCCTGTCCCCCACAGGTGCCTGGGACCATCTGTGCTGACGGGGTTGGAGAAACCTGGGACCGCAGCTATTAAACTGTCTGTGTAGCAGCTTCAGCCTTGGGATTGGTAGTTTCTAGGTAGGAGCTGTCTGAATTTACAGGAAGAGGGCAAGTTCCAAAGGGGTAGTCTAAGTCAGCCAAATAAACAAGGCGTGCGTCTACACTTAGAAATTAAGTCAACTTAAGGAGGCTTAAGTCGACTTAATTTACTCCACGTCTACACTGGGTTTTCCTAAATTTGACTTAAGCTGCTCCTTAAGTCGAATTAAAGAAAAGTTAGTTCGAATTAATAACACCTCATTTTAATTCGAACTAGCATTTAAGTCGACTTTATTAAGTCAACTTAAGCCAGTGGAGACGCGGAGTAGTGCCTAGGTGGACCTTTTTAAGTCAACTTAAAAAGTTAAGTTGACTTAATAAGGCCAAAAAGGGGCCACATCTACACTTGAAAAGTTAAGTCGACTTTTGTTAAGTCGACTTAATAAGGTACACTTTAAGTCAACTTAAAGTCGACCTTATTAAGTCGACTACATAAAGTTGACCTAACTTTTCAAGTGTAGACATAGCCAAGGAGTCCTGTGCCATGAAAGCTCATGCGATAAATAAATTTGTTAGTCTTTAAAAGTGCTTCAGGACACATTGTTTATTAGGAAGAAGGCAGACATACTGTCCCCAAGACAGGCTGTCTGTCTCTCTCCCTGCACGTATGCACATGCATGTACATGTGCCACACACACACTCACTCATTCACTCACTCTCCCTTTCTTCCCCCCTCCGCCCCACTTCTGTGGGTTTCCTGTGTCTGTGTTCAGCAGTGTCAGTTTGGCTTACAGGGCAGTGTAAAAGCAGCTGTCAATCTAGTAGGAATCTTTCATCTCCCGACATTGACCCGAACTAGAGCTGGTTTGGCATGAAACTATGAAAATGCTTATTCATTGAACCTCAAATCCTTCTTGGAATCTTTTGTCAGCCCACAGGCAGGGGTCTCATGGAAACTTGCATGATTTCCTGACAGGCGACTTGGGAGCCCAATTCTTCCAAGCTCCAAGGCTGAGCCAGCCCTGCTGCACTACAGGGCCATGGAGCTGGCGGACAAGGGAACTCTGACTCTAACCAGGATTTGGCTCTGGCTCTGTGCAGGGAGCCAGAAAACGCTAAGTTTTCAGAACTTCCCAGATCCTTGTCAAGGAGAGAGCCCTGCTGTGGAACTTGGAGCCTGGAAATCATCAGATGGGAGACCAAGGTTTGTGACTCTGGTGCAGCAGCACTGTGGAGAGCACCCCAGACTAGGGACCCTGGGGCTCTCAGACTTCTAGGTCAGTTGGCTCCTCAGTCTGCAGTTCTCTGTGGTGGATAGTAATTGAACTATCAAGAATCATGTCAGTGTCATTCAGCAATTGCTGGATCCAGGAGCATATTTTATTTAGGAGAAGTTGTTTGTTGGTGTTTCCAATACATTTTTTTTAAAAAAACCCAGAATTTCTGGTTTGTGGGAACTGCTGTTAATCAGAGTTACCAACCAGACCCTTGGCTGCTTCTCTTAAGAATGTAGAGATAGATGCCACCAACAGCATTTCTCTCTTTCCTCTCTCTCTTTTTTAAATCAGAGTTTACCCCACACCATCTCTCTCCTAATAGAAATATGACATTTTGAAATCCATGCTGTTCTGTTAAGGTATTATATGTACTGCATCAGTAATCACAGGTAGTCCATTACCACTCTACATTGTTTTCCTTGATAGTCATTTAGAAATTTTTTGTTGTAAATCTAAGGGAACATATTCTCAGTGGGTTCATCATATTGTTTTATGTGCTTTTTCATAATGACAGTATGGAGGAGTGAAGTGTCTCTGATGAATTTCAATAAAAGGGTAATTTCCATTTCCTCCAGAATTCCTTCCATCTTGGAGCTAAAAAAGGAAAGTACTTAGAAAAAAAATGATGTTGTGTCAACCACCAGATTAAATATTTAAGGTCAGCAAGTGTTTGCCTTCTACTTTTTGCAGAATATTACATTTTTAAAAGCTGCTTATTTGGTATTTGAGAACTGCATTTTGTATGGTGTTTTAGCAAACCACTACACTTTAGACTGGAATTTAAATAAATAGAATGAATGTTAAGGTAAGTCTTCCACGTCAGTAAATTGTCAAAAAATAAAAATAAAAATAAATTTGCATCTCATAAAGGTGCTGTAATAATTTGGGTTTGCCCTGAAGTATCGGTCCTGGCAGAGACCACACAGGCTATCCAGGCAGGTGCACAGTAAGGGTTTCTGGCCCTTCTGACAGGGTGGGGCAGAGCGGGTCACACAGTCAATACGCCCAGGCCCTTAGTCAGGGCAGGCACGGGAGTGAAGCAATTGTGGCCCCGGCCCTTCAAGCAGGGCGTCAGTCTAAGTTCCAGGCTTTCTGGCTAGATGGGGTAACCAAACCAAGCAGTTGAGATCCAAACCCTCACGCTGGGGCAGACGGATTGAAGCAGTTTGTAGCCTGGGTCCTTCAAGCAGGGCAGGGCAAGTAAAGCAATCTACGGCAGCAAAATTGAGTAACCGGTGACAGCCTATTTGACCAGATCTGTGGAATGATTTCCAGGGACATCTTATTTCCCAGTCCTGGGGCACTGGGTGGCAGCTGTCCATGTCCCATGCAGTCCCAGGTCCCACTGGGGAGGCAGGTGACACTTTGGAGCCACCCAAGTCCCTGGAAGCCAGGCGGCAGCCTCCTGCACCTGCACCCTGGCTGGGCGCCCAGTGTTGGGCTCGCAGCTCGGCGGCAGCCATCTGTGCCCTAATTCACTGCTGAGAGCCAAGAGACAGCCTCCTCTGCCCTGGCTCAGAGCCAAGTGCAACCTCTTATGCCCCAGATTTAAGAGGGGCAGCAGCTGCTGGCAACTTATCTGCATCCTGGGGTCCCAGCCAGATGTGGCAACCTCTGCTGCCTCAGCTGGGAGTAGGCGACAGCCACCCACATTGCTGGTTGGAAGCTGGGTGGCAGTCGCCTGCAGATTGCCCCAGTGGCAGCCCCCCTCCTGGACTCACAGCCCAGTGCCCAGAAATCCAGGTGGAGAGGCCAGCAGCTTGCCTGGTCCAGAACTGGAAGCTGGGCTCTACCCACAGGTTTACTTATCAATTTGTAGCAGTGAAATTGATAACTATGACAGCCCTAGATTTCACCTGTATAAACATATTAAGGGGGGCCCACACAGTGTGATTTGCCCTGGGCCCCATACTGTCCAAGAGATGGCCCTGAGTACAAGTAAAATCTGAAGTGTAGTGCACAGGTTACATTTTATTATTTGTCACGTTTATTTATTATAATTTTGCTTCATTTTTAAACTGTTTGGTGACAAAGCCAATTGGGGACATTTCCAGGACAGGTTATTGCCAGGGACAGAGAGTATCTAAATCGGAAACATTTGGTCAGCCTACTATTGAGGCTTAGGAGGCCATGGGGGGCAGTCACCCCTGGGGGAGGAGGACACAGGCCCACCTGATTCCACTGCATCCCAATCAAGGGCCCTGGTGTGAGCAGAGCTAGGCTGTATGTCACCTATCCCTAGGCTACTTCCTCCACCCCTATACCTGGGTACCTGCAGACAAACTAACAGTCCAGTTCCTCAGGGTAGATAGTGAGGATCAGCCCCAACAGGCCCTTAAGATTGCTAGCATCCAGCAGCTCCTCGAGGTAGTTGCTGGCAGGTAGATCTTGCAAGTCCCAGGTGGCAGCAGGTGGCTCATCACCATGGCTGGTGACAGGGAGTCTTTCCCAGTCAGTTGCCCCCCCTGAAGCCCTTCCCAATTGCTAGGGCTTGGTAGCTCTGGCAGGTCCTCAAGATTCCCAAAAGGTGCCCTTTTGTGGGCCCAGGGTCAGATTCAGGCTGCAGCCCAGGGAAAGGCTCCATTCTCTTTCACCAGTTGCCAGGCCCAGTTTTTGTACGTCTGCTTCCTGTCCCACCTCTGTGCTTCCAGGTTGCAAGCAGGATCTTATCCTGGCCAGTCCACCAGGTAGCATGTGCCAGCCCCTCAGTGTTGGCCTCGGCCAAAGGCCACACCACTTTGCTTATTAAAACTACTTGCTTAATATAGCGTAATACTATAGAAACCAGGTCGAATTTAAACTGCAGCTCCAAAAACGGTCTCATGTGATTCTCATTTGAATAACTGAAATATGGAGTCTGAGTTATCATTAAATATGAAATCCAAGTCTGAAAGGCTATGTCTACACTTGCTAAAATTAGTTCAAATTAACGAATTCCAACTAATTTTAGTTCATTCGAATTAGCTTAATTCGAACTAGAAAAAGTTAGTTCGAACTAAGCAAGTGCCATTCATGGCACTTGCTTGGTTCGAATTAGCGATCCCCATTCATTTCAGTGGCCGGTTAGTTCGAACTAAGAAATTAGTTCAAATTAACATGGCCACACTGACTAATTCAAACTAGTTAGTTAGATTTAAAGCCTTACTTCTGAAGCCCTATTCGAACTTATTAGTTCGAATTAAGGAAGTCCTTAATTCGAACTAACTAAAGCCTAGTGTAGCCATGGCTTAGTTAGTTCGAATTAAGCCTCCTTAATTCGAACTAATTTGCCAGTGTAGACATAGCCAAAGGTTTTAAGTTGAAGAGTTAGTCCAAATGAAACATACTAGGCCCTGGGTAACATTTTCAAAAGTTCCAAAAGGGTAGCTGTCTTAGTCTAGTTCTGCAAAACAAACAAGGTGGCACTTTTAAAGACTAACAAATTTATTTATCGCATGAGCTTTTGTGGGAGAAAAATCCTACTTCCTCAGATGCTTGAAGATGGGGAACTTACAGAATGTGAGTAAAATAAATGCAGGGAAGTGTAAGTCATAGGATCAGATCAGATTGTAACAACATATCAAATCAGTGAGGATTCAAACAGTGAAGTACAGCAATTAGCAGTGAGGTAGGTGGGGGACAAGGTAAACAAAATTACCTATGGTAATGGGAAAAGAACCCATAGTCATTATTAAGCCCTGAGTTCAGAGTCAAATCTACATATGAATTCCAAATTCTTCAGTTTCTCTTTGTGATCAAAAAAATGGATAACAAATTGAAGCTTCAGCTATTAACAAATCATCAATGGTGTGAGCAGGGAGATTGAAGTGTTCCCCTATTGGTTTTTAATTTTATTTATTATGTCAAATTTGTGTTCATTTATTCTTTTGCACAGAGACTGTCCTGTTTGTCCAATGTATAAGTCCAAAACACACTTACTCGATCCATTGTCTACAGTCCAGTAGAGGTTGGTAGCATTAGCTCTGTTCTACCAATCAGTGAAAGTGAAAACAAAGTAGTTTTATATGCAGCTCAGTGAGGACTATCTCCCACCTACCCACTTTTTCAAAGAGATGTGCATACCAGTCATTCCAGAATCAGGTTATTTCTAGTAACTCATAAAATTCATGTCATAGCCCCAGGTGTGTTCCCACTACCAAAGTCAATTAGTTATCTATGGACTTTTCCTGCTTGTTGCAAAGAAAAACAACTGTAGCCATAGGGCTGAAGTAGACCTGTGGGTCCTAAAGAGCTCATTTAGGTACTTTAAAGAAAGAAAGAAAGAAAGAAAGAAAGAAACGCTCCTCTTTTTCTAGAGAAGCACTGAAGGAATTAGAATAGAACACAGAGAAAGCTGAGGCTTGTCTCCCAAACTTTTCAATCCTTCTGCTCTACCTGTTGCTTGAAGAGGATTCTGAAAAAGGCTATGAACCTCATAGTCTATCATAAATTTTTCTTAAATGCATTTTATCTTCTTCAATGAACAAGAGATCCCTTATGAAAAGAAGGCTAATTACATAAGGCCTGGAAAATATCCCCTGGCCATGAGCGCTCTCTCTATCTATCCTCTGATATTACCACAATGGCACAAGCAGAGATTGACAGCACAAAGAAACAGTCTCAGAAATATGGCTGAAGGTGGATTAGAGATAAAATTCTGGTGGAATAAATTGTTTAAATCAAACTGTGGGGATAAATTTTAATTGAGGTGCCCTTTTTTATTTTTTACTAATTAAGAGACTATTAAATAAGCCTTAAAATCACCCATATCTTATCTATAGGTCTACTGTTGAGGGTGGGAGCCTCTCTGGGCATGTCTTCATTGCAGTAAAACACATCTAGCTGGTCCATGTCAGCAGTCTCTGGCTCAGGGAGCATGATATGTGAAGTTTTAAGACTTGTATTGTAGATGTTCAGGTTTGGGCTGCAGCCTGAGTCCTGGCACCTCAGGGGATGGGACAGGGGTGGTCCCCTGAACACGTACAGTGCAATTGCAATGGAAACACACATTTCCATCACTTTCAATAATACACCAAAGCAGATAATTTTAAACACTAAAATTTGTTTCTCTTTAAGTTTTTATGTGCAAAAACCAGATTTCTGATAGAACAGCATTCTTGATTCACTGAAAGTTGTCTTCCAGACCCTTTTAATTGAATGAAAAAAAAATGGCACTATTTCCATTACCCGTTTGTCACTGATTTAAAAATTCTATTACATACCTCCCTTCCCCCAAATCTCTCCCCCTCACTCACACCACTCCTTCCCCCACTAGGCCCTTCCCAACTTGCTGGTGTCAAACACTTCATTTTATTTTCTGCCTCTCAACCCCTTTAATGAATCAGATTCTCTATATTTGTGGGTTTAATGAGATTAATAATATTCAAAAGGGCGAAGAGGAGAAGAAAATTTGTTTTTTAAAGAGGAAGTGAAACACACAGACACACTAAATAAAGGCAAATGCTAAAGAGTACTTAATGAAATACAGGATATTTATAAACCAAGTGTGACCAGCTTTTGATAGAATCAGAGGAATCCCACCCTCCTAAGGTTTTCATGTGGGGTTTTCATCTGCAGTTATTACCATCAGTCCAGCCTTTGGATATGCACCTAGAACTGCAGCAGGGTGTGTATGTATGTATAAATTTCAAGGGAAGTACTGTTTGGAAAGGCACTTCGCTTAGGAATGAAATGAGGTACATGGTGATAGTGAAGAGGATGGGGGAAGGAGAGGGAGAAAGGGAAGCATGGGAATGAAAAGAGGAATGCTGAGGGAGTTGGCCAATGTGATTGCAGAGCCGCTGGTCATTAAGATCAAGATCAAATTGCTTCCTTCATGCCTTGTGTACACATCTGAAAATATCCTAATAGTTATCTTAAAAGTTCATTTTAATTTGGTGCCCACTATTTCTTGTAGGGTTTTTTTTTACATTTTTTTCTGCTTGCTTTAATTTTTCTGATTTATCCTAATTCCCCTTTTTTTCATTTGCCAAAATGTGAGAGTTCTATTCTTGTTTCTACTATGTTTTTTCCAAAGAATCTCTTTTTATCATAATGGATCACCCTACAACAGAAAATTTTCCTTACACAAAACAAAAAACTACAACGAATATCCCAATATAGAATAGTCCCATTGAACTGCTGATCACCTGGTATAGTTTAGCATGTTTGTAAATTTTTGCAGGATTAAATCTGAGATCAACAATCATCCTCTCTATTCTGATAGTCATAATTGGGGCAATTTCATTATAACTTGTTTATCATGTCATTGTATATGTCTCCAATGGCAGTTTTGCCTGAGTAAAATATACAAATAATGGCTTAGGGCAATATTGTATATAGTGATATTTCCTGTTTGGATCCTTTGAAGGCTATGTAGCCATATATATGGTTAAGTATAATGGATAGCTAGAAGAATCTTGATAAAAGCCAATAACAGGGTTTTGAGTAAGGAGTACATGATCAGGGTTATTTACTGGCAGTCTGGAAAGTACTCAAAGCTACGGTGCTTTCTCTTAGGCTCTCAAAGAGAAGAGGCACTACAGAATAATTTGTGGGAAAGGATGGAACTTTCTGTACTGGAGATTTATTAAAATTATTATTTTAAAATTTGAGAGCTTTAATGTCAGAAGGATGGAAAATGTATATCTGCATTACAATCAAATTCTGATATTGTGCATATATGCACAACTTGCAATGGAGTCAATTGAACCTTCATGTGCATACTTCAGGGCAAAATGTGTACTGTTATCATTTCCTCAGTTGTGGGGATATGCCACAAATGAGTTGTCAATGCTAATGTAGGTAAATGCCATGCTTTTGTGTGCTCCTCTCTTTTACACCTATGGAGATAAAAAGGTTTAGAACATATTTTATATGCAAAAGCTATTTCTTGTGGAGAATTATAAAATACCTTAATCTATTACATAAAGTTTTCCCCAAAGTGAAATGTTCATAATGTGGCAAACATGCAAAGTGCCGATCAGTCCTGTCTGATGTGTTAGTTGGCCTAGTCTACCCTAGTGAACATGCAGTTTATGTAAGCAAAAATAGTATTTTGGGAGATATAATTGCATCAGAATTAGGGATCTTACTCCAACCAACATTATACTGGCAAAAGATTCTAATGCAAATGTGGCCTGAGTATCAAAAGGACCCCAGATCGTCAGGGGGACATCATTGAATAGCAGAGTAGTTGCTTGATATTTTGATTCAAATGCCTCCTTGAAAACATGGTCTTGCATGCATTTTCCAAGGAAAAGAAAGCCAAGATTATTTTAGTATTTCAGCCAAAAGTTGAGAAGAGATGGTCAAATTTTAGTTCCATTAAGGTCAATGATTAATTTTTTTCAAACTGACTTTATAGATAGATGTGTGACATGATCTCATTAAAGTCAGTCCTGTAGGTCCTATCTTTCTTTTACGTAAGTGATAAGTGCTGTTTTAAAAGGTCCTGCCAACAAGTCAGATTGAACATAAGAACAAAAGAACAGCCAGTTTTAAAGAAGGGAATAAAGGAAGAAAACTACTTGTTAATTTGATCTCAGCATAGACCTCTGTTCATTTTATCCCTTAAAAATAGAAAGGGAAGAACTGTTTAAAGTAAAGAAAAGAATTAGGTATTTAAGAAATTACCATGAGTCACTGTATGTTGTTCTGGGCTAAAATTTTCAGATGAATTTTTTAGCCAAAATATGCAGATTTGGATTGACCAAAAATTTGTGTTTCAAATGTGATGACTTCTTTCAATCAAAACCCACCAAATTCTCTAAGTTTTGTTTTACGTTTTTTGATCTAGAACAAATGTAAATCCAATTTTGTTTATTTTTAAAGGTAAAAGAAAGCTCAGAAAATGAAACATTTCACTTTGCATTGAACAAAATATTTCATTTGACTTTATTATTAATTTTTATTTATTTATTTATTTATTTAGCTTTCTGCTTTGCTGAAAAATTGAAGTTCCCAGTCATCCCAAAATTATTTTGTTTTCTGATTTTTCAGTTTATGCACCTAACTGAAAAACAAAAACAATTATTCACACAGCTCTAGCTGAATACTTTTATAGCAGGAATTACTCAGAACCTGATTTCAATAGGCTTTGCTTTAGGTCCTGAGTGAAAAAGGTAATTCATCCAACTGATGTTTTCAGTGGAAGAAGTTTCTTTTGCCAAAGAAACCTTACATTCTCAAATATTTGGGGAGAGGAGGCTTTCATGGTTTTGGTGGAGATTTTGATAGATCTTAGCCTGTTTTGTGCTCATGTATAATTCTGTTTCAATCTGTGGTAACCCATCACTTAAATCAGCTTCTGTACCTGATATCTGGAGGATAGGTAATGTGTAATAGTCCAATTATTAAAAAGGGCTCAAGAAGCAATCCTGGCAATTACAGGCCAGTAAGCTTAACTTCAGTACCGGGCAAATTAATTGAAACCATAGTAAAGAACAGAAGTAGAAACAGATGAATGTGATTTGTTGGAAGAGTCCCACCTTTTGTAAAGGGAAATCATGCCTTACCTATGTATTAGAATTCTTTGAGGACATCAGGAAATATATGGACAAGGATGTGGATATAGTATATTTGGACCTTCAGAAAGCCTTTGACAAGATCCCTCACCAAAGGCTCTTAAAGTAAGTAGTCATGGAATAAGCGGGAAGGTCTTTTCATGGATCAGTAAATGGTTAAAAGACAGGAAACAAAGGATAGAAATAAAATTTTTCAGAATGGAGAAAAGTAAATGGCACTGCCTCCCAGGGTCTATACTGGGATCAGTGTTGTTTAAAATATTAATAAATTACCTGGAAAAAGGAGTAAACAGTGAGGTGTGAAAGTCTGCAGATGGTACATTATTCAAGATCATTAATTCCAAAGCTAATTGCAAAGAGCTACAAAGGCATTTCAGAAAACTAGATGACTGAGTAACAAAATGGCAGATGAAATTTGCTGTTGATAGATACAAAGTAATGTACACTGGAAGATACAGTCCTATTTATATGTACAAAATGATGAGGTCTAAATTAGCTGTTATCACTCAAGAAAGAGATTTTGAAGTCATTGTCAATAGTTCTCTGAAAACATCCACTCAATTTATACCAGCAGTCAAAAAAGTTTCTCCCTTTCTCCCTTTGGCCCATTGTAGGTGGGAGCTTCCTTAACATTACAACCATTATCTCCTTAATGTTAAGGAAGCTCCCACCTACAATGGGCCAAAGGGAGAAACCTGATGAGCCATTAAGGACACAATGATATTTGACAGCCTCCTGTCTAGGGCATTTCTCCAGAATGACACAAATTAAAATATAGATATAACACCAAATTCCTAACTAATTAACTTCTAATATAAATACAATTCCTAGACATAAACTATATAATCATTCCCAGCAAATTACTACCTTTCTATTGATACCAAACATGATGTAGTTCCTATGGATTATAGCATTTATGAGATATCCATAGAAAATAATATCATAAATGCTTCCCTAAATCCAGACAGCATCACACAGGGCTCTGCCTTGCCCTTTGGGGGGCATGCCAAGCTCCCCCTGTGCCCCCCCCCCCCAGCAGGGAGGGCATTGGTGTAGTCCTGGGGTAGCCCTAAGTCGACTTAGGGCTATCCCACATCTACAATGGCTTAATTCGACTTTAAAAAGTCGAATTAAGCCTTAGGTCTAGTTGAAAGGAGGTTTAATAAAGTCGACTTAATTTTAATTAAGTTGACTTTATTTTCCTTAAGTCAACTTAAGCAAGCTGCTTAAGTCGACTTAAGGAAACTGTAGTGTAGACGCAGGGTAAATTAAGTCGACTTAAGCAAGCTTAAGTCGACTTAATTTATAAGTGTAGACGCAGCCACAGGGTGGTCTTGGAAGGCTCCAATGTTACAAAGAGACTTCACACTCCAAAAGCAGATGATCTTGACAGTGGAGAGCTTCCTTCTTCCAACCAGCATCACCTTAAATCAAACCCAGGCTTAGATTCAATGAGCTGACATGTAGCCACTTCATTTTGACTAGGCACTGAAATGGTTCCCTTCCTCCTATTTCCCTTACCCCACTAGTTTACATTCCTTTTGCCCAGCCAGTCCCAAATCTCCCCTCCGTCACAGTTCCCAGTTACCTACACACGTGATTATTAAATTAAATTACTAAAGGAATCTAGAAACTTAATGGTAGCAAGTGAATTTGGATTTAAACAACAGTCCCTTTTAGTACTGGTCACACTAATATGGGTTATAGAGTAGGTGGTAGATTCCCCACAACATAGTGATGTTGACACATTCTGTCAGTAGGAAACCTGGGTGTTTTCTTCCTTACTTTACCATCTGGAGCTATAGAAAGAATCGCTGGTAGTCAATTGCTGTCAGTGCTTCCAGGATTTTATCTTGAATGAATGGGGCAAATTCTTCAGTGAATGGCATGCTTTTTCTGGACCTGCCATTGGCTTCTTTTATTGATGGCCTCTGGGACACCACAGATAGTGGTGATCTCCTCTGTGAAATAAGATGATTCATTCTCACATGGGGAAATACTGCATTCTGAGCTTAAGTGGGCACAGTCAGGTTTTCTTTTTTAAATGCATTCCATGCTCCATATACTCCAAAATACATGATTGTCCACAATATATTTTCTTCCAATATCCATGGAATCTATATTTAAATGCACTATCTTCCTACCAGTGATGTTACCATCACTTTTTCTGCAGCTGCTCAAATGTCTAGTTCCTTAATGGCAATTATCTGTGCTTTGCATCTGTGGTAAGAGCAGCCTTTCTATTGTTTCTTTCAGACTGTATATGCTAATCTTCTACCACTAAGCACAATACAGAGTAAATTTTCCTAGTGGTGCAATGGCATTTAATTGCACAACTATTATTAACATTAACAGAAATCATGCAGAAATCATGTTTTACTCCTTGTAAAACACTGAAAACTCATTCTTAAGATCTCAAGAACTATTCAGGAAAGTGAATTTGAGGCTAGTTGAACTTACAGCAAAACCCTTATTAATAGTTTAGACACCTTCCTGCTATTCAAGTGGATTTCTCCTTAATTCATCTGATTCTTTACCATCAGATGACAATCACTTAATTTCCTCTATCACATTTCTGTCATTGGCCAAAAGAAACTGCCTTAGCTCCCTTTCCAGTATGTCTTTCTAAAAATCATTCTTTTTCTCTGCAGCCTCCTTTCTCATTCACTGCATACTTTCCAATTTCTGCACTGAATGAGGTTTGGGCCCAGTGGAAAAAAAGAGTATATGATCATGTAATTAAAGACTTAATATGTACATTAAAAAGATGGCAGAATTAAGGCAGACAGCAACTTTAATTCTGGCATTTCCTAACTGAGTATTTTGACTTTGAAAACAACATTTCTTAACATAGTTTTCATGGGATTTTAGGAATTAAAGACTGATTACTTTAAGTGGGTTAGAATTTGAAGGATGTGGAGGAGTAGTTTCCAGAGGGATTTAAATGAGGAAAGGAATAATCCAGTCTAAATTTAAATGATTCAAATAATGGAGCTTGCTCAACTTCTCTAGGGATATTATTTCAGAATCTACTAGCCTGGACTGGAAATTTTTCTGGAAAATATATTGGAGAGGAAGGAACATATATATATATGGAACATTTTTTAAAAAATAGAATATGATAAAATACTCCTATAGCCTCCTATGTAGGCAATACCATTTGTAAATTATTTAATTCAAACTCTGATCAGGCTGAGGACTGTAGTCAATGATTTTCTTTGTCCTACTCAACCAGAGCAGCAAGTGCAGCTGCAATCTACCACCTGAATTCTATAGACCATTTGGTGTAATCTGTTACATTCCAAAGACAAAACCAAACAATCCCCCCGCCCCAACCCAAGACAAAGAAACATGAGCTCTTCAAAAGTATCCTTCTAAGGCAGAACAAAAATGACCTATGATTTGGGAAGACAGGGAAATCTCCTGTTTCCCCTGTCAGTTCAAATATAGGGCCTGATCTTCAGTGAAGTATGTGAGGCCCTGTCTTATTAGAAACCCTAGCTCAATTCTCACTGCAGATTCTGTTAGCAGCTTGTCTTCAGAGTGCTTATTAGTTTAATTTTAGCTTACTAATTGTGTGCTTAAACCAGCCTGCAGCAATATATAGCAAGACAATATTTCATAGTTAGTATTCTGAAATTACATTTGAATTTGTAACTCTTGTTAAAATTAAGTGTAAAAGCAAAAACTCACGGGAAATTGCAAATACAAAGCTATCTGACGAAGTCCTACAGTACTTGGGATAGTTTTGTATAGTTACCATAATTTTGAATACAGTATGAAACCTGCAGTAACTATTGGTCTCAGCACACAAATCCATCCTGATTTGTGATTTGAGCTGCTCAATTTGTAGGTTTTTAGAGCCACAATGGCATACTAAAGGCAAAGATGCCTGTTAACTGTGATTTATTGTCCTCAGACTCTTGGCATATTCCCAATGGATGTGTCAGCAAATTTGGGACATCCATGGGTTATCAGGTGCTCAGTGTACGATCTGAAAAATATTGCATGTGAGACAACCAATTCAGCACTATTATATAACTTTGTTGTGGAACCGTGAAGAAATATAAACAGATAAGATAAAAATAGAACATCAAGCAGAATACAAAATTTCTTAACAGGTATGAGGGATCTTTGTTTGGCCGTCAATTTCCAGGTACACGGATGAGAATAGCAATCATTTAATACAAAAAGTGATAAGAAGTGAATGTTATGGTAGAGATTTCAACCATGAAAGTGTCCATGGCAACCGACTAGCTTGTAGTGGCTGCAGAAGAAACGGGAGTTCAGTCCATCTCACGAGATTCAGGCTAATATGCAGGCAAGTATGACAGGCATGTTACATTTATTTGTCATACAAGGTTCATGACATTTAGCACCCCTGACAGGGGATGGACATACTTTGAAATAGGAACAGCTTATTGTAAAATCACTAAATTTGGCACAAGATCTAATGGCAGGTTAGTGCTAGACCTAGTTGTGAGTTTTTTGAAGAAATGTTTACTGAATTGTTAAAAACTGAAACTTTTCATGTAACGTATCAGTTTCAACACAACTTCCACTAGGATGATGTCACAGCTTCAGACTGGAATTTGTGGTCAACAGCAAAGAGAATGCCCCCCCCAAACAGTCAAGGGATTGTGGGAGACCCAGGTTCAAGTTCTTGATCTGATTCAGGCAGGGCGGAGACTTGAACGTGGGTTTGCAGCAGCCCAGAAGAGTGCCCTCCCTACCAGATCACTGAGTGATGTTTCCCTATATCTATATGATAGTTTTGTAATGTGGGTTTTTTGTGTGTGTAAGGAGGGTTCTTTTTTGCAAAAAAAAAAGTTTTTTTTAAAGGTCCTGGTTTTATCCTGATGCAAAATGAAAAAAAATGACATCTCAACATTTTATTGGACAGGAAATTTCCCACCAAGCTTTAGTTTTTAGAGCCAAGTAATAATGTAAAAATAAAGTGCAATGTATTATCTGTGCTTGTCATGATCATATCTATGCTTTTTGGGGGGTTCTGAAGGTGTTATTTAAATATTAGATTAATTATAAGCAACACATAAACAACAAAGCAAATTAAGCATTTGTTTTGGTATGATAAGAATAAACCTGTGGTGTTTTATGAGGAGTATGCAAGATGTAATGAAAGTAAATAGAAATATTACTGAAGCACTAAGAAGAGATGTTGCAGTTAAGGGTTACCATGGCTGTTTTTTTAATAGATATCATTTTATTTTATTTTATTTTGAAAGAATTGGGAGTTTAAAAAAAAAAGCAACATAGGGTTGCTCATGCAGAAGCATCATGGCACGAACCAGGAGAGTAAGGCTCTGGCTGGAACGCACGTCAGTACATGTGGAAACCAGAAGGATATTGATTAAACCGAGTCATTTCCTGAGATCTCAAGGAATTTATTCGGGTCCTAGAGGGATAGATATATGTGAAAGATTAAAAGCGTAAGATTTGAAATTTTGTTAAACACTGACTAAGGGTAGTAGAAGGCAAGAGAGAGGAAGGGGATGTGGTGAGAGGAGGCTGAGGATACACATATAACATGGAGTCATTGGATGAATGTAAGAAATAATGTATAACAAATTTGAGAAAAAAATTACTGCTCAATTATGAGATCTGTTAGCAGGCAGATTGATGGAAGAACTTTTACTTATAAATAAAGTACTGGAAATATATTGTAAGGAAAAAGTTTCAATAACTGAATGGTAGAGGGATGGATCCTAGAGGACATAGGATTTTCCACAGCTAAATTTCTATCAAACCTGTTACAAAGTAAGTATTAAATTGGGCCCAGAAGATGTAGCAAGTAAGATGTAGTAAGTGTTAGAGTCTCCTTACACAGGCTGGAGTAATGAGGATGATTTGCTATTTTCTGAATGAGTAGGGGAAGGAATATGAATGACTGTTTTAACACACGTAGGCAAAAAACTCCTCACTGTGATAATCACAGCTACATTATCATCAGTTCAGTAAGGTTTTGCTGATCTGAAACAAAAATAAGGAAGAATTTCTGGTGAGTGAATGATGATCTCAAGGTAAGAATCTGGATATCAACCTCAGAAAGAGCTCTCTTGAGCTTATGATATGAATTACAAAGCTTCAGCTCAAAACCTGCATGTGAGGGATGTCTTGGATGAAATAAAACTCATTGTGTACTTTGGTGAGGGTAACACACAGCACATTTTTCTGGGTCTGCTTGCTAATGAGGAGCTGCCATTATAACTCTGGTTTTAGGATTTCTTGCACCATCTGAGTGGGACATAGAGAATAGAAGAGGGGACAAATGACTTACCAGAGGATTTTGGCCAACCCAATGGAGTTATCTCAAGGTATCATCGTACAGATCCTCAGACCCTCTTCGATCTCTGTGCACCATTCCAGTAGCACAAAGGAATAGGCAGATGCTTGAAGGCAGCAACTGAGGAAACCTGAGCTACCACAGCCAGCCCTATCCTGTCCCTTCCAACAGTTGGCCATCCTAGTGTGGGCTTTGGAGGGTCTCTTGGGGTGGGTTTGGGCATGACCAAGCAGAGTGGTCCCCCAAGGATCATCATCCACCTGTATAAGTTAGTCCTGTTCAGCTCACACCAGTCAGTTTAGCCCCACAGCAGCCACAAGATCAGGAGGATAACAGAGAAGAATAAAACCATCTATGCTCCCCTCTCTCCACATGCACCATGTGCTACTCTGACACACCTGGGGTAAATAGCCTCAGGTCTAGTATCTCCAGGGTTGCAGGAAGAGTGCATCTGGGAAAAAAAACCTTGAGCTAATTCCCTATGACATTCCTTAAGGTCTCTTCATCTGGAAAAGGACTTTCATGTCTGCCAGACTAGCTTGTTTTTATTTTGGCAAAGAGCAAGCAATAGACATAGTAGGTTAAGGGATTGTTTCACCGACTATTGAAAAGCAGTCATTTTGGGCGGGGGGCAGTATAAGTGGGTGGGGGAGTGATTCAGCAGTTGCTCAGTGCTGCACCCTGACACTTTGCAACAGTCTCTGGAGCAAATCCTGCAATCCTTACTCAAGCAAAGTTGGTAGTGACTGTCCTGCACCGACTATGTGATTCGAGCCTATGAGAGGATGTAAACAGGGATGCTATGTCTGACTGAAACCCAAGAGGGAACTGGAATAGGCAATGTAACTATCTAGTTGGTCTAGGACATCAGAATTAATATCCCAATTCTAGCAAAATGTACAATTGGAGTTTTTAATGATAACAGTCAGGACCTCAGTTAATCTTGCATAAAAGATGATGAGCGAATCCCCCGCCCCCTTACACTGCTACAATCCAGAATTAGTCTGCAGAAGAGAAAAAGGAGGGGGGATTTGATAGCAACCTTCAACTACTTGAAGTGGGGGTTCCAAAGAAGATGGAACCAGGCTGTTTTCAGTGGTGGCAGATGACAGAACTAGGAGCAATGATCTCAAGTTGCAGTGAGGGAGGTCTGGGTTGGACAGTAGGAAAAACTTTCACTATGAAGGTAGTGAAGCAATGGAATGGATTACCTAGGATAGGGAGGTGGTGGAATCTCCATCCTTAGATGTTTCTAATGCCTGATTTGACAAAGTCCTAGCTGGGATGATTTAGTTGGAGTTGGTCCTGCTTTCAACAGTGGGCTGGACTAGATGACTTCCTGAGGTCCCTTCTAACCCCAATCTTCTATAATTCTATGAATTTGGCCCAGTATCTCCAGCCACACAGTGCCATCTAACAAAAAGTATTCTGGCCTGAAATGGAGAGAAGCATGTTACATACTGAATTTTCAGATGATTTCCCATAGCAACTTGAGTATTATAATGTCTGAAAAAATGCCTATGTTATGGAAAGGCAAAAACTAAATAGTTTTGAATAGCCTGCTCCCCCCAGCAAAAGATTAATCCCATTAATTCTATAATCAAAAAAACAAAAAAACCATGCTACTCTTGTTCTGCTACTGAGCCATTTGAAACAGCAAGTTAATTGTGCTCGGGCAACTGACAATAGAGCAGCACTTTCCCCAAGCTTCATTTTGTTTCTAATTTATTTAATCCAACAAGCGTAGCAATGCAGGAAGCAAGGTATGCCTTTTCCAATTTATGTAAAGCTAAAAAGAAAAGAAAAGAAGAATTCCACATACTTTATAGACTGCTAAATTTAATTTTTGCACTTTGTTTGCCACCTACAAAATTATTTTTAATACAAGGACATCAAAATTTATTCCTCTAATTACCTTTGTCAGGGATGCCAATTTTATTGATAGGTATTGCCAGCAAAGGGCTTCTGAAATTTAGCAGTCATCTTCTCCACAGCCACCGTTATTACATTTGAGGTGAAAAGCACTAGAGATAGTGTTGTAAAATCTGAATTTAAAATCTATATTCACTGACAAAAATCAATATTCTATACTAGTGGACAAATTGTTTTTAGATCTTAGATGTATTATGGACTGGGCTTCCGTCCAGTGTAACACAATAGTTTTGATTACCTATTCTGCCCCCCACCCCCATTTTTGTTAGATACCATTTTTCATATTGTCTTATCCCCCTCATCTTTTCTCCAAGCATTTTAGCCTCATTGAAAAAATAAAAGGATTCTTGATCCCTAAGTGAAATTTCAAGGGTGCCTTAAAAGAGTCTTTATAGTTTGCTGCTCTTCCTTTAGGGCAAGAAGCTCAATACACTTAACAAATATTATGCTTTCCTTTTGTGCACTCTCTTCCCTTCTTCTCCCCTCTTTTCACCTTCCCGCCTCATTCCTTTTCTGTTGTTGTCGGTTCTCTTTTTCCCTCTTGCCTTTCCCTTTTGGAGGCACTCCTCTTGGTCATCTCTTATTTTACTGCAGTCTTCTCTCCACACAAACTCCGTAACCTCCTCCCGTCATTCTGTATTCCACCTCCTCCTCCTCCCACTTCCAATCAGTGTTGATCCATCTCCCCTTCATTCCATTGAGTGTGGCTGGAATCTTGCTTAAATCTGATAATGCACCAGGATTTAGGTTTTGAGAAAACTTTACTTTAATGTCTGTCCATGAAAGAGAATATAGTGGAGCAAGTGAGATATGTAATGTGTGAGACAAAGACAGACATAAGACATGATAGCAGGAAAGTTGACTTGAAGGGAGAGAAACTGGAATGTGATGAGCATTGCATAAGCATCAAAAAAATTCATAAACTAAGGGTGATAGAAACATTACAGTACTCTCTAGGGAACAGTAATATGATGCGAGGCATGGAAATATAAAATTAGGTGGAGCTCAGTCAAGACCAACAGGAAAGATACAACATATGTAGCAAAGTAGAAGGAGCCAAAAAGTTATATAAACCTTGTTTTTTTGTTTGCTTTGTGTGCTTTGTTTTTGTACTACTTATGTAAAAGACAGAAGCTCAATAAAATTCAGGTCTCTATTTTTTTGCTGAAGAGGCCAGTCCATTGTTAAAGATATTTTGACCCTGTGATGGGCTGTTAGCTCTCACTGCCAATGGGTACCTCTTGCTGGTGCTTTCAGCAAATAGCTCAAGTGGGTGCCCTGTCCACAGTCCATGCACCATTACTCTATTGATGTTGTGGGTAAGCCTCCTCAGCTCTGTACAGACACACCATATCTTTCTCAGGCCTCTGGCTGAGTCACAGCCATATTCCCTCAACATTCCCCCTTTCTAGGGCATTCAACAGTCCCAGCTCTGCCGCTTGTATCAATGACTGCTGCAGTCCACCACCACTTTATTGGTGGCCTGGGGGAGGCAGGGAGGGACCCGTGTCCACCCACTACTCTGGGCCCTAGCCCAGGGACCCTATGTGCAGTGACCTGCACCTTCTCTTCCCCCAGCTCTGTGCCAGTCTTTCCTGGGCTGCTTCCCCACAGCCTCCAGTACTTCTGCTGCCCTTTTTTAGGACCTTGGTTGTACTCAGTCCTGACAGCCAGTCACTGCTCTGTTCAGGGTCCTGATCTTCTGACTCCTTCAAGCTCCTGAGAGGTACTATCTTTTGCCTCCCTGCAGCTCCCTTTTATGCTGGACCCCCAGACTCTGATTGGCTGCCACTCTCAAAGCCCTTATAACACTTTCCTAGCTGGTATGGGGCAGATGCCCTGTCACAAGCACCCAAAGTCTGCACAGCATATTTACTTTCATCACAGGCATGATAATGAAGGGACTGTTGTAAACTCTCCCAAAAGAGTGAGTAAAATGCAAATTTAATTGCCTAAGTAAGAATTTCTTTTAAAAAAAAAAAAGTCCAGTTATTGCATTTGGAGCAAAGCCAAAGAATGTAATTTAGCAGGCCAGTCCACTGTTTTACATCCCCAACAGTTCTTAGAACAATGTTACTAAGTACAAATAATATACAGAGCAGTCATGAAATTGACTCCAGCTGTGTGTGCTAGAAGCCAGGTTAGTGTTATGCACGGCTTTTTAAATTTCATTTAAACATATAAATGTATACGGCTTTATCAAAAGATGTAGAGGATATCATACTTATGTTTTCTGGTGAAACATGGCTCCTCTCTATAGAAATCACTTGCACTGTAAAAGGAACAAAAATACTGTATTTCATAAACCAAAATGAATTGCATATGGCATAAAAGATGGAAGCCTCTTAAAAAATAAGTTGGGCAAATGACCACCATAATCTAGAGCTTTTAAAAAATAATCTGTCAAAGCAATTAATGATAACAAGGATTATCCTCATGACATAATGTAATATAAAATACAAAGGGAGGGCTGAGAATTATTCATAAAAGGGAGCAAGCTGTAAACTAGAGTGACAATAAGAAGGGCTGACTGTTCATGGATTTTTATAGTACATCACATTCATGGGATAAGGATTACATAATGATTACACATGCTGATGTAAATATTAAATAAAGACATACAATATCAAAGGCTATGTCTACACTAGAAAAAGTTAGGTCGACTTTGTTAAGTCGACATAATAAAGTTGGCTTTAAGTCAACTTAGACTTAGTCCACTTTGTTAAGTTGACCTAACTACCCTTAAGTCGACTTAATAAAGTTGACTTAAGGCTTAAGTCAACCTAATGAGCAGTTCTTATTAGGTCGACTTAAGCTTTCATCAAGTCGCCATAAGGAATTTCTTAAGTCGACTTAATGAAAGTCAGGTGTAGACATGGAGTAATTTAGGTTGACTTAAGGGTCCTTAAGTCGACCTATATTGCTAGTGTAGACCCAAAGTGAGGAGTGTTAGTCTAAGACAATGTGTACCATTCAAGATAATGTTTTCTACCCTGGTGAGTAACTATGATTTTTAAACATGCAACAAGTTTTACCATTAATTTTAGAGGAAAGGCACAATGAAATACATTTTCTTTTCTGCTAGCCTAAGAGAAGAGGTATTCCGATACTACTGTCCTGGACCTAGTGTGTCAAAACATATATCTGATCAAACAGATTAGGATAAATATTAAGAGTAATTTTGTGCTTCAATAAAGTAAAAAAAAATAAATTGTCTAACACATACAATGTATTTCCAAAGAAGAATTGCTACATGTTAGATCTATGTGATGTAGGTTACGTGGTGCTGAGAATTCACTTGTAGATAGCAGGAATCTGAGCTGGTCTTGGTAACAAATGAAATGAGGTTAGTGTTTATACACCACGATTTTGCCACGTAAATAGGCCCAACTCGCAGTTTCTGTTCATGAAATCCCTAGGAAAAGGAGAAGTTGTAGATCAGAAGGGAGAAACGGTTCATAACTGCAGAGAGAGGTTTGCAAACTATTTTAGCCACACAAGAGGTCACTATCCCAAATGTTGCCAGGCTCTCATTTTTATCAGCTCTAATAATTACATGTTTGCATTCATTAATATTTTATGAAAAAATGATATTGATAAGAGGAAGAAGAGACAGCAATGTGTGGAGCAATATGCAAATTTTCTCAGATTTCTAATGACTCTCTCATAATATACTTCAGATGTTTGTGTATCTATGATTTCATTTTTTAAGTCTCTAGGAAAGCTGGTGCAGAAAGTGGCATCAAAACTGAGCCCAGCTATACTCCTGCTCTGAAGCAATTTTCTCACGATGATAAAGTGGTTCTTTGTGAGAGCTGGATCATGCTAAATATCTTCTGCAGCTGCCTGCTTAACCCTTAAAGAAGAGGAGAAAGAGAGAACGGGATGAAATAATAGAGAAGAGGCGACGCAGCCAGTAAATAGAAAAAGGAATAAAGAGAGATTAAAAGAAAGATTAGGGGAAAGGGGGTTATTAAGTGAAAGAAAACAAGAGAGCATAGAAATAAAAAAAGGAAAGACACAAAGAATAAAGAATGAGAAGGAATAAATAGGTCAGATTGTTATCTGGATTATGGTACTGTTTAGTCAGTGTCTAATTGACAACAAGGCCCACTGAGCTAGACACTGTACAAATTCCAATATTAAATACAAATCTTTATAATAAAGATTATGGGGTAAATCCTAAATCCAGTTCCCACTATAATTAC
Source organism: Pelusios castaneus (assembly GCA_007922175.1). Taxonomy (NCBI): domain Eukaryota; kingdom Metazoa; phylum Chordata; order Testudines; family Pelomedusidae; genus Pelusios; species Pelusios castaneus. The sequence continues at coordinate 2,071,599 of ML686195.1, read as the reverse complement.
ATCAGGGAGTGGGCATACTGGTGGTGACAGAGAGGTGGTGTAAGGAGAAATTCTCTTTCTATGATGACAGAGTCACTCCAGTGAGGCACAGATTTTGGAGAAGCATCACAGCCTTCTGCTGAGGGAAGATAGGAGGATCCAAGCAGCAAACACTGCCGATGCCTGGCCCTACAGAATATGAACTCTTCATTTCTTCCATTCCCTTTTCCTCTGTCCTGCCTTCACAGGCAGAACAGCAATACATGTTCCAGTGCTGTCAGAGTCTGCCCTGGCTAAGGAGTCAGGGAAGTATTTGCTTCTATGTGGAGTGGCAAATATTTAGAGGTGAACTACCAGAACAGTTGGTTCTTTGCCCATTAGACTACAAGTGCCATGCTCTAAATCAAAAGTTTGTGAAAACTTAGATTTCTTGTTTTATTTAACTTTGCCTTTCTTCTATTTGTAAATTGCAGTATGTACAATACCCAAGAGACAAAATAATTAAGTATTATTATTTATTATTATTTGGATAAAAGGTGATTGAGCCAGATTATTTTTGTGTTTGTTTCTAGAAGCAGCAAAAGGAATAAAAATCTTCCTATCACTTGTAGAAGTTCAGTTGGCTAGTTTCCCCAATGGACACTGATTCACACTGCTTTGTTGAGAGAATGTTGAGTTTGGACTACTGAGCCTTAACATTTCAGACAATGCAAAAATCAAGATCACATTCAAAATCTTAACATTTCCCCCTTGTCAATGTTCTCTGAGATACATGCAATAATTATATGGTCATATACCATTTCTCATTATATTATACCATTTTCTCTACAACAACTTTAGACATATATGTATAACATCTTTTTTTTTTTCCTTTCATTTTTGGATACTTACTTTCATTATAGCCTAACAGATCTTTAATTTAATTTGGCTTTTTACATGATAAATTCATTCTTTTTAAGGTATGCATTTTAATAATTGTCAGTGCACTCATTTAACATACCTCTAACAGGAAATGATTTTTCTTTTGCAGCCAAACATCTAAAGTGTACTTCCTTAACATAATATTTTACAAGCAATTCCTCATACACGTCTCTTATGTATTCTGTATTATCCATTATGTACGCATTCTCCTATCATCTATCATCAAACACTCTTAATTAAGATCAAATCCTACTTTCTCCTAGTACTGGATGTGAGTTCTTTTAAATAATGTTAAAGTTATTGATATATTTCTAATTTGACAAGTACAAGGAGAACAGATTTTTCCCCACAAGCTGAGACAAATGTCTGTTTCCAAAAATCAAAAAACTAATCACTGTTTTAATTTAATGGTGCCCAATAGTGTGCTAGATATCAATGCTGAGAAGAAAGCTCCCTGCCCAAAAGGAGCTTGTAAAATAAGTTTAGACTTGACACAATGAGACAGTCGGAGAAGAAGAAAACTCGACGCCGCTATCCAGTTTAAGGTCACCCCTTGGGGTCTTATTCATCGAGGGTGGCGTGCTGACCTGGGTTCTTTTGGC